>VXBU01012177.1:8716-20967 GCA_013400315.1 Bombycilla garrulus
GCCGGAAGGACCAAAGTTAAAACACAAAAAGGAAAAAAAAAAAAAAAAAAAAAAACAAACCCAAAAAAAAAAAAAAAAGGAAAAGAACCAAATTCACGGGGGGAAGGGGCCGTGGGACCCTTCTGGTTTGTTCCCTGGTAGCGCCGGGCCCGAGGCGAGGGGGAGGGCGGGGATGGGCTGGAATGGAGCTCAGGACGCTGGGGCGGGAGCGGCGCCGATTCACTGAGGTAGCGGGACCAGCACTTCCACGTAGTTGAGCGGGAAGAAGCCGGACTGACCGTGGATCATCCCCTCGTACCAGTTCTCGTCGATCTGGTTCGTCAGGGTGATGATGTCGCCCTCCTTGAAGCCCAGCTCGCCGTCGTTCTCGGGCTCGAAGTCGTAGAGGGCTTTGCAGCAGGGCTGGTCCAGGGGGGCTGCGGGGACAGCGGGGACAGCGGGGACGCGTCAGCAGCGCCCACACACCCGGGCCAGCCCCGGGGACTCCTCCAGGGCTCCGGGTCCTGCCTGCGCCGGCAGGGACAGCTCCACTGGCCCTGCACCCGTCCCTCCAGCTCCTGCACCACCCGCTGCAGCCCTGCCCAGCAGAGATCGGCCTGCTGCAACACTGTGTGCAGCTCCTGCAATGCCACGTACTGCCTCTGCAACACTGTGTGCTGCCCCTGCAACACCGTGTGCAGCTCCTGCAACACCGTGTGCTGCCCCTGCAACACCGTGTGCAGCTCCTGCAATGCCATGTGCTGCCCCTGCAACACCGTGTGCTGCCCCTGCAACGCCACGTGCTGACCCTGCAACGCCACATACTGCCTCTGCAACACTGTGTGCTGCCCCTGCAACACCGTGTGCTGCCCCTGCAACACCGTGTGCAGTTCCTGCAATGCCACGTGCTGCCCCTGCAACACCGTGTGCAGCTCCTGCAATGCCATGTGCTGACCCTGCAACACCGTGTGCNCAATGCCATGTGCTGCCTCTGCAACACCGTGTGCTGCCCCTGCAACGCGGTGTGCTGCCCCTGCAACGCGGTGTGCTGCCCCTGCAACGCGGTGTGCTGCCCCTGCAACGCGGTGTGCTGCCCCTGCAACGCGGTGTGCTGCCCCTGCAACGCGGTGTGCTGCCCCTGCAACGCGGTGTGCTGCCCCTGCAACGCGGTGTGCTGCCCCTGCAACGCGGTGTGCTGCCCCTGCAACGCGGTGTGCTGCCCCTGCAACGCGGTGTGCTGCCCCTGCAACGCGGTGTGCTGCCCCTGCAACGCGGTGTGCTGCCCCTGCAACGCGGTGTGCTGCCCCTGCAACGCGGTGTGCTGCCCCTGCAACGCGGTGTGCTGCCCCTGCAACGCGGTGTGCTGCCCCTGCAACGCGGTGTGCTGCCCCTGCAACACTGTGTGCAGCTCCTGCCCAACACCGTGTGCAGCTCCTGAAATGCTGTGTGCTGCCCCTGCCTGCACTCCTGCACTGCAGCCCGAGCGTGATCACCGATAACCACGTTATCCTCTGGACAGGGGAGAACCTGCCCCACAGCTCAGTGGTGGCACTGGACATGGAGGGGGACTCTGTCACCCCACACCTGAGGGTGACAGGAGGGACAGGACAGCAGCTGCCTGGCCACGGGGCTTCCGATCCATGAGGAGCCCCCAAAACTCGGGAGAAGCCCCAAGTCTCATTCCCTCAGCTCAGCTCCAGGATTTAAGCATCACCTTTTGGTTGCAAAGGGATTGTCTGTGGGATTTTCTGTGGGATTTCCTGTGGGATTTCCTGGTGCTCTCTGTGCACTGACATTTTGGGACTCAGCTTTGGAGCTGGGAGAATCCCAGTGGGAAGGGGCTGAGCTGAGAGAGACCCCCAGGCCCTGCCCGCCGTGCTGGGGCTCAGCCAGGGCAGGGGAATGGCAGCAAGGGCACACCCAGCTGCTGGACAGTCCTGGCAGCGCCCAAGGCCAGGCTGGGAGCAGTTGGGGACACTGGGGGGTGGAACGGGATGGTCTTGAAGGTCCCTCCCAACCCAAACCATGCCATGATTCCAGGGCCCACAGCGAGCGAGGCCCAGCACGAGAGGAGTGCTCAGAAATCACCACAAGCAGCAGCCGGACGTGGAGGGGGTTGAGAGAACTCCCCAGATCACCAGGCTGGTCCCACCACCACAGCCCTGCCCAGGCTCCTTCCCAGCACAGCAGCCACGGACCCCACGTCACCCCATGAGCCCTGCGAGGCCCAGCGGGGCCCACACCCCACAGACTCCATGAGCTGAGGTTCTGCCTCCTCCCTCCAGCCTCGCACGGGGACGCGGGGAGCAGGAGCGGGAGAGATCCAGGCTGGGCGCTTGTGAGAACAGGGAGATCCTGGAGCTGTGGGATCTCCCGTGGGAAAGCAGCTGATCCCGAGGATCAGCACATGCTGGGGGGGTGCTGGCAGCTGCTGCGGCTCCTCGGGGGAGCCAGGCCCCGTTTCTGGGCTGGAAAACCGCGCTGGAGCGTGGCTGGGTTAATTCAGGGCTCAGCACGGAGGGAAGAGCAGCTCCAAGGAGCAGCAGCAGCGGGAGGAGCAGCCGGGAGGGACGGGGAGAGGAGGCCACACACGGAGCAGTGCAGAGGGAGGAACTCACGGATACTCCTGACGGAGGCCCGGGACGGCTTGTCCGACCGGAAAGAGGCAGAAGCTGCTTCCAAACAAAAGAGAGACATGCTTAAACCAACGGGAACGGGGACGGGGACAGGCAGGGCCCAGAGGGAGCGGGCAGGACAAACAGCAGGGCCCCCATGCTGTTAGGAACCCGCCGGGATCGGGGAGGGAGGGAGGGATGCAGCGGGATGAAGGCAAGCAGGGAGGGAGGGAGGCTGCAGTTTTCCTGTCTGGCACTGACAGCGAGAGGCCCAGGCTGGAGACCCCTCTGGCACATCCCCAAAGCCAACACAGCAAAGGCTCCTGGCTCCCAGGAGAAAACCGCCCGATCTGGAGGCACTCCCGACGTTCTCCAGAGCCACGGGCTCGCGCAGGGCCGTCCAGCACAGCACGAACACCCTGAGCAGGCAGGGCAGCGCCTCCTTCCCCGCGAGGCTGCTCCAGGGGCACCTGGCAGCACGTTACCTGAGGCTTTGGGGGCGGGGGCGCACGAGAAGCCCCCGTTGGACTGGTCGGTCTCCCTGAAGTCGTACGTCTCCCGCGGCTTGGGTTTGTACTCCCGCTTGGGGCGCGAGGAGGCCTCCCTCATCCTGGACAGGGACAGGAAACGTGGGCAGCGAGGAGCGGAGCGGGATGGGATCGCCAGGGTGTCCGTCCTCGGGGCACCAAGGGCTTTGCAGAGCGGGGACAGGGCTCAGCAGACGGGGATTTGCTCAGAGCCCTGTGCTGCAGCCCTTGGAACGGGGGATGTCCCCAGGGTTTGGGGTCTGCCCTTCCAGCACTCCCGGGTTTTGCTCAGGAATTTCCAGGAGTGCTCAGGAGTTCAGGCCAGCAGAGGACACTCGTGCTGTGGTTTGAAAGCTCAGACTTGGCAGGATCCTCCCAGCTCCTCCCAGTTCAGAGCAGGCACCGGATCCGCTCTGCAGCTTCTCCCAGGAGGGAAGAGCAGCACTGCCAGATCCTCCCAGAGCGGGGAGGCTGAGGAGGGAGAGGTGGGACGAGCCTTCCTCAGCCAGGATTTGGGCTGGATCAGACACCCAACTGAACCCCAAGGAACTGGCTTTTCCAGGCCAGGCCGGACGGGGCTCAGAGCACCCTGGGGTGGTGGGTGCAGGGTGGGAGGCGTCCCTGCTCCATGAGGTCCCTTCCGAGCCCATCCACTGTGGGACTCTGGGACTCCAAGGGGGACCCCAGGACTCACCTGCGCTTGAGCTTCTCGGCGAGCTCGTCCAGGATCTGCACGGCCTGCCTGTGGTAATCCAGCTGGGCGTCCACCAGGGCTGACAGCTGGCTCACCTGCTCGATCTGGGGAGCCCCGGGCTGGGCTCAGTGCCTGCTCCCAGCTGGAGGCTCCCGCGCCGCCCTGGGCTGCCCGCGGCCGTGGGGAGCCCAGCAGGAGCTCTGGGATCCCCTGAGCCTGCCCAGGACAGAGCCCATGTCCTGCCCCTCCCAAAGCCTTCCCAGCCGTGCTGCCTCCCCCAGGGATCCCCAGCACCCCGAGAGGAGCCAAGAGCTGGGCCAGGGACTAAACAAACGCCCGGCACATCCCTCAGCCCGGGGCCTTCCCAGAGCTCGGGAGGAGAGCGCTGGGAGCACCCTGCAGCCGGTGCCTCCCTCGGGAGATCCACCCAGGGACACGGAACCCCCGGCTCTGCGCCCCCACACTCACATCTGTCTCCAGCAGGTTGTGCATGCTGGTCTCTGCCACCTCCTTGGACTCCTCAAACTTCTCCATGGCCTGCCGCAGCTCCTCGTCGGGGATCTTGCCCTGGCGCTTCTTCTTGTAGTCGAAGTCCAGGCGCCTCCCCTCCAGCTTCTTGAGGTGGTGCTGGGGAGCACGAGAGCACAGGGGAAAGCCAGAGAGGCTTGGGAGGGCAGCTCCAGTTACAGGCTGAGCTCAGCCGTGTCGGAAACCCGAGCTCCTGTGGCTCCCACCTTTGCTCCAGGTGGGAGAGAGGCCCCAGGGTGAGCGGGGGGACGATTCCACTGAAGGAAAAGGCTGCACAGCAGCTCAGGTATGCTCCCCACAGAAACATTTTGGGAAGGTGAGGAGCTGTCCGGCTCCTTGCAGCTGCCCAGGAGCTGCAGGGATCCCTGGGCAGCAGGAATGCGGCTCCTGGGCACTGCTGCACCTCGGGGCAGGGGTGTGAAAGCTCCCCCGTGGAAGGGGGGCACACACAGGCACTGAGGCAGCACTCGGTGCTTATTTCACGGAGGACACCACTGGCAGTGAAAACTCCTTCAGGATTCCTGGCTGGGGAATTGGAGGCTGGGATGGATGCTGTCCCAAGGCCGGGACTCGGCTGAGTGCAGCACACAGGAGCTGCTGAATCCCCTGTTCCCCCAGGGAGACCCCGGCGGGCTCTTCGGGATGCCGAGAGCTGGAGCCCACACCGATCCCATTGGGAGCTCACAGCCCCAGGAACCCCCCTCAGCAAGCCCAGAAATGGCGCTGGGATACGCTCCCACAGCATCCTCCATCAAACACAGCAATGGAGAACCACTCCAACCCGCACCCAGCCTTTTGGGAGGAGAGAGAGAGTCTGGAGGGAGGAAACACTGACAGCCCCTGCCAGCCCCCGGCTCCAGCACTCCAGAGCAGGCTCCTGCGCCACCCAAACGCCCAGAGAGCAGGGACATGAGCAGCAGAGAAAAGCACGGGGGGTACCTGGATCTCTTTCAGGTCCTTGTCACACAGGTTCTGCAGGGGATCAATGAAGTTCTGCTTGACCTCGATGTCCAGCGAGTCCTTGACCTCGGCCAGGCGCTTCATGGACTCGCCGGCGTCCAGGAGCGCGTCCCCTGCGGGGACAGGGAATCAAACACGGCCCCCAGGGGCTGCAGGAACCCGTGCTCTGTGCCCCACAGCCACGGAAGGACCCCAAAGCCCATCCAGCCCCATCTTCCACCGGCCCAGGTTGCTCCAAGCCGGCCTTGGCCAGTGCCAGAGCTCAAAGTCCCCTCTGACACCCTCAGTTCCCTCCTTTCCTGAGGCTCTGGCCACTCTGACAGCCAAGCCAGGCAGACTTGCAGCAAAGCATACTCAGTGCTGGCTTTTTGGTGCAGAGGAAACGTTTAGAGGTGAAATTATTCCTGTGCAGCTTTGGCAAAACAACAATTTCAGCAGAGCATGAACACAGGGAAACACAGGAGTGAGAGAGAGGGTCAAGGGAAAACATCCCTCCACTGTCCAGCTGGAAAAATCAATAGGCCAGAAGTGTTATTTCAATTGTAATAACTCTGAATAACTTGGAAGGGAGGAATGGAGTCCTCAGTGCTGCTTTAAGGAGCCCATTAAGGAAACAGAGTTCAGTGTGTGCTCCTAAAAGCTTCCTTCCCTCGCTCTCCTCAGCCCCCGTGAGCCAGGATCGATGCAGAGCTCTGAGCTGGCCAGGGAGGATCTCCGAAACGCCCTGTCAGTCCCAAAAGCAGCCAGAGGTTTTTAATTTTCCTGAGGCAAGGCAGCTCCTCCCTGGCCTGGCAGAGCCAGCTGTGCTGCCCCGGCTGTCACGTGCGCTGGCCCCGGTTCCAGGGGATTAAAACTGATGTCACCAAAAGGCTTCACCCCCTCCTCCCTGCCAGCCACACGTGGCTGCAGCAACAGCCAGGCCAGGAGATTTCTTGGCTTCGGGCTGCCCGTGGAATCACAGGGATCTGGGTTGGAAGGGATCCTGTGTGGAACTCCCAATCTCGCTCTGTCCCACTCCTGCTCCGCTGCTCGGTGCAGAGGGAAGGTTTTATTTCGCATGTAAATTTACCTCAGTGTTTAATAAAGAAGTGGATTGAGATCCAGGATACAGAATGTGGATTGGGATCACAGGATAACAGAACGGATTAGGATGGAAGGACCTTAAAGCCCACCCAGCCTCACCTCCCCCTGTCCCAGGCTGCTCCAGCCTGGCCTTGGATGCTGCCAGGGGTCCAGGGGCAGCCACAGCTGCTGTGCCAGGGCCTCACCCCCTCACAGGCAGGAATTTTTTCCAACATTCCATCTGAACTTCCTCTCTTTCATTGCAATCTGCTCACTCTGGAAGTTTCTGAAGCCCTTTTAATCCTCCCGCACTGTTCGGTGCCACAGAGATCCCACGAACCCCTCCAGAACTCAGAGTGAGAGTGACCCAGGAGCCCCCGCAGCCTCCCCGGTCCAGGGAACACTCACCGAAGTTGGAATCCTCTCCCAGCTCCTTCCCGTAGCGGATCATGCACTCCCCCAGCAGCCCCTCGGACTGGGGGTAGCCGGGGTTCTTCACCTGCCCGCGGATCTTGGACATGGTGTTCAGCATGGTCAGCTTGGCTCTGGAAGCTGCGGCACAAACCTGGCCTCAGCTCTGCCCCCCTGCATTCCCCGCGCCCCCCAGCCGCTGCCACACGGGTTTTTTATCCCCCTCCCAAAGCCAAGAGGCTCCGGTGTCTCCACGCCCCAGAAATATCCCTCGCTACCCAACAAGGTTCTTTTCCAAGACAAAGCAAAAATAGTTCGCGCTGCTGGGCCAGGGAATGCCAGAGGAGTTTCCCCAGCCCTCCCAGGGTCCCTGGAGCGCTCTGTGCAGCAGCTGGCTGGAAGGATGCAGGGCTGACAGCGCCAGCCACCCTTTCCCAGCCCAGGAACGCCGCTTTTCCTGGACATTCCGAGAAAAACGGCTCCGCTGAGGCCTCTCCGGTCTGAGGGAAAGGCTGCATCTGCTCTGTGCCTGCTCAGCAGCCTGGACTCGGGCCAAGAGGGGCACCCCGAGCTCCACCTGACCCGAACCTGGAGCAGAAGGGATCTCCCTGATCTCCCCGCAAAGCTGAAGGGGCCGGGGGAGGCGCAGCCCTCACCTGGGTTGGGCTGGAGGTACTCTATGGTTCTGGTCAGCACTTCAGTGACCGCCTTGCTGGTCAGGTCCACCTTCTGCAGGAGACACGAGAGCCAGGGAGGATCAGCTCAGGGTCCGGCCAGTCCCACAGGAGCCACGGGGTCATTCTGGGGACTCCTCTGGCTCCCCACTCACCTTCTCCATCTCCTTGAAGTCATCGTCTAACTTGGTCCCCTCGGCCCCTCCGACCTTCTCGCTGACCAGCTGTGGAGGAAGGACAGGGGCGGGGGTCAGGCCCTGGCGACTCTTCCCCTCCCTGGAGAGAACGGGAGCAGGGCTGGAACCCAGAGCCCCGGCAGGAGAGGGGCAGGACGGCCCAGAGCCCCTCAGACAGACCGCAGACACCCCCAAACGTCCCCGAGCGCCCCGAGCCCGGCTCAGCCAGGGAGCTCCTCACCCGCCGGGAGCTCCTCAGCTCCCGAAATCCCAGCCCACGGCTCCAGCTCCAACGCCTGCTGGAAGAAACGAGCAGCACAAACGTCTCTCAGCTCCGTTTGGAGCCAAGGACTGTTTCACACGCACAGAACCCAAGCAAACAGGGAACGAGCAGACGGAGCTACCGGCAGCCAGCACGGAGCGGCGCGGGGAGCACAGCCCGCTCTGTTACGGGCTCGGGGGACGGCACGAGGGGCTGCAGCTCCTTCTCAGAGATGTTTGGCAAGCTGGGGAGTGGGGCTCGCTTCGTGGGGAGGCCTCACAGGTTCCTGAGGGGATCTTGGGGTCCCAGAACAGCCAGGCTCCTTCACCCGCACCGTGACCTGCCCCAGGGTGTTCAGTGCCTCGATTTACCCTGCCCGGTGCCTCGATTTACCCAGCCTGGTGCCTCGATTTACCCAGCCCAGTGCCTCGATTTACCCAGCCCAGTGCCTTGATTTACCCAGCCCGGTGCCTTGATTTACCCAGCCCAGAGCCCTTCCTGCAGCCCGGTGCCTCGATTTACCCAGCCCAGTGCCTCGATTTACCCAGCCCAGTGCCTCGATTTACCCAGCCCAGTGTCTCCCCCTTCCCAGCCCCTGCAGGCGATGCAGGACACGGGAATTGGCCACATCTGGAATCAGGGAATTGCTCAGGTTGGAAAAGGCCTCCACGATCCCTGAGTTCACCTCCACCCCGTGTCCCCAGGTGCCACATCCATGCGTTTTCTGGAACCTCCAGGGATGGGGACTCCCCCGCTGCTCTGTGCCACCCTTTCCATGAACAAATCTTCCCTGATTTCCAATCTACACCTCCCCTGGTGCAGCTCGGGGCTGTTTCCTCCTGTCCTGTTGTTCCCTGGGAGCACAGCCCGGCCCCCTGTGGCTCCACCCTCCTGTCAGGGAGCTGTGGGGAGCAATTCGTGATTATTTTGCCCCAAACAACAGCAAATTCCCCATCCAGACGTGCAAAGTGCTCTGGGAAACGTGGCCCTGGCTGCCAGGGCTCCCTGCCTGCTCGGGGGCCCTGCCAGGATTGCTCCTGCTCGTTCTGAAAACTCCAGATCTGAAGGAACAATCGGGTTTGTTTACTCCGACATCAAATATTTGATTTTTATCGAGGCTTTCTTCCTCTGGAACACTCCTGCTCCCGTGGGGATACAAAATGGGGCTGGATGTTCTCTGAGGAAGAGGGGGAGGGATCCCTTTGGAGAATCGTCCAGGTTCAGAAGAACCCAGAGACACCGAACCAGGGAAGGGGACAGGGAAGGGAAGGGACAGGGAAGGGACAGGGACAGGGACAGGGACAGGGAAGGGAAGGAAGGAAGGAAAGCTGTCGAGCCCTCGCAATCCTCCAGGGCTGCCTGCAGAAGGAGAAGCCAGCCGAGTGTGATTTCCTGCTTTCCCGGGTGCCAGCACACAGCCCAGCCCCGAGCTGGCCAGGCACGCTTTTCTCCCGAGCCTGGAGAGGATCGCAGGAGCAGCTGCCAGGCCGAGCTCAGCAGGGCACAGCTCTGCCCCAGCTGCCACCCCCTGTCCCCTGACAGCGATCCCGCAGCCAGAACGGGATCCCTCCCACCCGGGCGGCACCTCTGGAAGCCAGCTCTGCTCCCTCACACACCTGGGCAGGCTGCAGCCATCCCACGCAGTCCCATCCCCACTTTCCTCCCCGGTTTGGGCCTGGGGAGCTGTGAGTGACCCTGCCAGGACCCTGCTGCCAGGGGCCCGCGTGCCAGGCCGGCAGAACCCGTCACCACAGCGACCCCGAGCTCCACACCCTCTGCAGAGCCCAGCCAAGGGAAGGAGGCAAAACCCCCTCACTTCCAGCCTGATTTAATCCTCCTTTTGACGTGGAGAAACGCTGCTGCTGCCCTGCTGGGAGGGAATAATGAGACTGAGGTTCTCTCCCTGCTGGCTCTAATTAAACTGGGAGGCGCCAGCACGGGAGGAGAGGGGAGGGACCCCATCCCCAAACCTGCCAGGACTGCATCCCCACATCTTCAAACCTGCCAGGACTCCATCCCCACATCCCCAGAGCTGCCAGGACTGCATCCCCACATCCCCAAACCTGCCAGGACTCCATCCCCACATCCCCAAACCTGTCAGGACTCCATCCCCACATCCCCAGAGCTGCCAGGANCTCCATCCCCACATCCCCAAACCTGCCAGGACTCCATCCCCACATCCCCAAACCCGCCAGGACTCCATCCCCACATCCCCAAACCTGCCAGGACTCCATCCCCACATCCCCAAACCCGCCAGGACTCCATCCCCACATCCCCAAACCTGCCAGGACTCCATCCCCACATCCCCAAACCCGCCAGGACCCCATCCCCACATCCCCAGAGCTGCCAGGAAGGGAGACAGCCCAACAAGCTCCCCCAGACACGATTCTGGAGGAGCTGTCACGGCTCTGTGTTTAACTGGAGCCTCACGACACCATCAGGACCCAAATTTCCAAATTTCCACGTCGTTCACGCCACGGTGCTGCCCACAGAGGGCCTGGGGAGGATGGGAAGGGGGTGCCTGGCTGCTCTGGGAAGCGCTGACCTCTCCAGGAGCCACGGGAGGAAGGAAGGAAGGAAGGAAGGGTTTATCCATCCATTGCTCGGCCCAGGGGAACTGGAAGGCAGTTGGAGGAACGCTGGCGCTGCAGATTGCAGCAGCCCTTCCCCCGGGAAGCAGCCACGGGGCTTTCTGGAGGATGTGCTGGCAATTCCTCTGCATTTGCATTTCCTGAGCAGCCAGGAGAAGGCCTGGGACACGTCCCTGCTCCCCACAAAGCCAGACTGGGCAGGGACGGCGCGAGCAGCCGTGGAAATGGTTAAACCCAAACCAAACATTCTCTGGGAGTTTCTGGACGGGGACACATCCCAGGCTTCACCCTGGCAGCAGCGAGAGCCTCGGGCCAAGCACTTCCCAGAGCAAATATTGGCCTGGGCAGATACAATCTGGGCTGCTCTGCTGGGCTGGCATTTCACCTGGAATTTCACCTGAATTCCACCCACAGGGCCCGCCTGGCTGCCCTGCTGGCATTTCACCTGGCATTTCACCTGGGATTTCATCCACAGGGCCCCGGGAGATGTGGAGGGAAAAAAAAAAAAGTGATTATTTTGGGCTGCATCATCAGCAAAATCCCTGGTAAACCTGGGGAGGTGCCAGCAGCCAAATTTCCCAGGTGAGGAGCTCCCGGAAAGCTGCAGAGGGGCAGATTCCAGCTCCTCCACCCTGCGGGTCTCATCTGCCCAGCTGGTGGGTGAGGGAGCCTCGGTCCGGGTTATTTTCTGCTAATCTCTGCTTCCCCACGAGATTTGACAGAACTCATTTCAGTATTTTGCTCTCCAGCCTTTAAATATTTTAAAACGCAAAATTATCCCTAATTCCCTCAGCCTCAAACAAGCAAAACACACCACGAAAAACCCAAAAATCAGGGCTTTTTTTTTTAAACTCGCTTTCTTTTTTTTTCCACCACAGTCAGCCCTATTTATAACACATCAAACATTTGCCATCCTTGCAATCAAAACAGTTCCCTACAGTCGTCTGAAAACCTTATTCCTGCAGACTCTGGGGTATCAAAGCCTTCCTCTTCCTCCCCTCCCAACAGCAAGTTCCCCTCAAGAAATACAAAAACAAACCCACAGATGAGCAAACAGAGAAGCAGCTCTGCCCTGGCTCCCTTCATCCCAGCCCCCAAACCCAGGGAAAAAGGGGTGGGAATGTTCTGAACCCTCAAAGCTCGGCACAGACACGGAGGAGGAGCTCAGGAAAAGCAGGGTTAACTGGGATCGCTGGTGCCCGCTGGCACAGATTTGTGGGATGCCCTATAAAACCTGAACGGAGGCAGCACCACTCCCAGCTCAGCAGGGCTGAGTCCCTGCACCCAGCTCTGTTCTGGGTCACTCCCATTGCCCCACAGAGCCCCCAGGCCCTGCGCAGCCCCGTGTGGGTGTCCGAGCTGGGAGCACAGCGCAGCCCCTCAGCACTGGGGCCCGGCTGTGGCAGGGCTGGGAAGGCCCCAGAGCCTCCAGGACAAACACAGCAGCCAGTGCAGCACCTGGGAAAGCTGGGGGTGCTCTGGAGTGAGGGCTCCACAGCTCTGCTGCCACAGAGGCTCCCTGCAGGACCTGGGAGGGGTCCTGGGCACCTTGGGATCCCGACTCTGCCGGGCTCAGCCCATCCCATCCCGGGATCTCAGCTCTGCTGGGCTCAGCTCATCTCGGATCCCAGCTCTGCCGGGCTCAGTCCATTTCGGATCCCAGCTCTGCTGGGCTTAGCTCATCCCGGGATCTCAGCTCTGCCGGGCTCAGCTCTGCTGGGCTCAGTCCATCCCATCTCAGATCCCAGTCCTGCCGGGCTCAGCTCATTCTG
>VXBU01012177.1:33674-49379 GCA_013400315.1 Bombycilla garrulus
CGGGGCCTCAGAGCGCTGTGGGTGGGGAGGGAGCCGCAGGCCCGCGCCCTGCCGTGGCGGGGACGCTCCCAGCTGTCCCCGGGGGCTCCGGCCCGGCCTTGGCTCTGCCGGGGATCCGGGACAGCCGCGGCTGCTCCGGGCACCTGTGCCGGGGCCTCACACCCGCACGGGGAGGCATTTCCTCCTCACAGCCCGCTGGGTGCCGGCACGGGCTCCTGGGGCCATCCCAGCCCAGCCAGGGGAACACCGGGGCTGTGGGACCCGCGGTGCCTTTAGCCTGGGGTGACACTGGGACCCCCCTGTCCCCCCTCCCGGCCCTGGCAGAGCTGTGGGGCTCTGCCCCAGCCGTCCCGGGGAAGCAGCAGCTCCTTGGGGACACCCCGATGTTGATTTGTTGTTTTCTCCCGTAGCCATGGAGTGCAGGGACAAAGCTGCTGTTCCTCCTCGGAAGCTCGTCCAAGGTAAGGGCGTGTCTCTCATCCGGCCCGGTTCTAACACCCGGTCAGACCCGACTTTGTGCAATGCATTGGTCTGGCTGTGTTTAAATCATCTCTGAGCGGCTCATGTCAGTGTTTGGGTTCAGAATGAGCGAAGCCCTGTGCTGTTCCCTGTCACTGACTAACCCGGGGTTGTTGTTGCAGCTCGGCTGCCCTTCAAGCGCCTCAATCCCGTGCCTAAGGACAAACCCGACGTGGATTCGGACGTGAAGAAAGTCAAGAGCCCCCCGAGCGCTTTTGTCCCCAGCAAGGATCCCTCCCTGGACGCGTCGGGTGCCTCTCTGGACGACGTGGAGAATGACTGCCAGCTGCGCTCCGACGGGAGCTTCGCCCCGAAACTCGTCAACGGCAAGGGTCCCTTGGACCATTTTATCCAGAAAACCCCGGGAGGTGACACGAGGGACCCTGGGGACGTTCCCGAGCTCTCCAGGGGCCCTGGCCACGGACCGAGGGACGCGGATTGCGGAGCCGCGGTGACCAACGGCGCCCCGGGAGGAGAGCTGGGCCGGCCGAGATCCCCGCAGAGCGGCCCGGCAGGGAACTCCGCACAGACTGAGGGGCCCGCGGGCTGCAGGGACGTGGGGAGCAGGAAGGGCCCCCAGGGTGAACTGAAGGACGTGCTCTTTGAGGGGAAGGTGCCCGTGGTGCTGCTCGAGGACATCATGAGCCTCAAGTCCGCCCAGGCAGGCTCCCCGGACGGCAGCGCCGCGTCGGGCAGCGAGGCCCTGGAGTCGTCCCACGAGGGGGACTCGGGGCTCAGCAACTCGCCCCTGAGCTCGGGGAGCTCGCCCGACGTGCAGCTCGTGGCTCTGACCCCGGCCAGCAGCAGCAGCAGCCCTCTGGCTGCCTCCACTCCCGCCAGGAAGGTTGGTGTGCGCTGCGCTGCTCAGTGCTGGGGTTCCTGGGGCAGTGAGGGGTGTGGGAAAGGTGCTGGTGATTCCTTGCTGAGTTACTGCCCTCTGGAATGTTTAGATGGTGCAGCTGCAGGGTTTTATCCTCCCTGCTGCTGGCTGTGTTCTGTGTGTTTCTGTGCTGGCATTCCCACCGGAGCTGTGCTGGTTTGGTGGCAGCACGCAGCAGCAGCGCTGTGCTCCGGGAGCTGCTGGCCGGGCTCTGTCCATCCCTGCTGGCATTCCTGCAGCTGCTCCCCGGTGCAGCCGGGCCAGGAGCTTTTGCAGCTCTGGGTTTCTGCCTCAGGTGCACGGAGCAGCCGTGGCAGAGCCCAGGCCAGGCTGGTGGGGACACTGGGATGTGTCCCACAGCAGGGGTGGCACTGGGTGGGCTCTAAGGTCCCTCCCAACCCAGGGCAATCTGGGATTCCGTGAGAAAGCTCTGGATTGGGGTTTTTGCTCCCCTGAGTTTCAGTTTTCAGCAGGAACTCCCCAAACAATGATTTATTTTTTGGGGGTGGTTTGGACAGAGAAGCTCCCAAGGGCAGCAGTAGCTGCTGAGGAGGTGGAACAGCATGGGGATGATTCTCCAGTGCTGCTGTTGTGTTTATCAGGTCAATGATCAGTCCCTCCTCTGTGAAAACTCCCAGTCTCCCATCTCTAGAATAAACACACACTCTCAGGCAAGCACAAAGTGTTTCCAGTGGAGCAGGACGACAGAAACACTCCTGGTGCAATCCAGTGCTGCCCTGGGGCTGGCTTGGCTCTGTGCTGCTCCCCAAATTGAGGGCTGCACCCCAGCCGGGGGGTCCTGGCAGGTTTGTGTTCCTGAGCCCCCACTTGACAGAAGTGCTGTTTTATATCAGATAAATTTAGAAAATAAAGCAGCTGGGCTGTGTTAGCCTGGTAATCACAGTTTAGATGGGATGCTGTGAGTGGCAGCAGGAGGAGGGAGGAGACAGCAAATCAAATCAATGTGCTGAAATATTGACAAATTAGGCCTTAACCAGTCTAATGGCTTGAAGCATAAAACAACTTTTGCTTCCCCCTAAATACGAGATAAATGAGATAAGTGTGCCCTGTGTGGAGTTTAGATCAGCGAGCTGTTACTGGTGGGAGATCAAGTGGACTGTGAGGACAAGAAGAAACTTAAAATGTGGAAAACAGTCCTTGTAGTCATAAAGTGAGAGGTAAATATCACAGCAAGACAGGTGGAGACAAAAAAACAAAACAAAAACCAAACAAGCCCAAGCTGAGCTGGAAGGAGGTGACTTTTCTGTGCTGGAGTGTCCCCTGTGGGTCAGAGCAGCTCCTGCTGTGCAGGAAATGTCCCCTGGCAGTGATCCTGTGGGGCTGAGGGGTCAGGGGGGGTTTGTTCATGTGAGGGGAGGATTCAGGGGTACAGGAGCTCTGGGGAGGATCCAGAGGGGTTTGTTCATGGTGAGGATTTGGGGTACAGGAGATCTGGGGAGGATCCAGAGGGGTTTNGGCAGTGATCCTGTGGGGCTGAGGGGTCAGGGGGGGTTTGTTCATGTGAGGAGAGGATTCAGGGAACAGGAGCTCTGGGGGAGATCCAGAGGGGTTTGTTCTGGTGAGGAGAGGATTCAGGGTACAGGAGCTCTGGGGAGGATCCAGAGGGGTTTGTTCAGGTGAGGATTTGGGGTACAGGAGTTCTGGGGAGGATCCAGGCTGGGATGGAGTTGGGGAGGTTGGAGTGCCTGAGGTGTGACCTCGTTCATTCCCTGCTCTCAGGGAGTTTGGGGTGACTGGATGTCATCTGCAGGAGCTGATGTCACTCAGGCTGTGGAGGGAGGACCAGGGTCTCCTCTAAAACTTGCCTTTTGTAATTCCAGGTACCTCAGAAATTCCACAGGAGTTCAGCAGAGAAGGAGAAGCTGCGATTGCAAAGAGTAAGGCGTTCCCCTGACACCCAGACCCCCTCTGAGTGGCCAGCAAAGCCTTTGCCTGTTGTCTCAGAACATCTCCTGCCATTTCCCCCCCTGAGCAGCGTGGAAAAACCTTTAATGCCGGCAGTTACAGTGTTTGGCTCTTTGCAAAGCTCCTGGATGGAGCTGTGGGGGCTCTTGGGGGAGACTGGAAATGTTTAAACCCCAAACGCAGGCTCTGTTTTTATCCGTGCACGAAGCAGGTGGGGCTCTGTGCCTTCCCAGGGGATGTCACCACTGGGTGCCACCACTGGGAATGCTCGAGCTCCAGGTTCTGTTCGCCTGGAGGCAGCTCCTCAGCAAACTCTGCCCCCAGTTCTGCTGCCTGCAGAGCAGCCTGCAGGGTCACTGGGGTTTCCAGCAGCCCGTGCAATGTGAATGGGAGTTTTGGGGTTGTTTTACCTGCAGCTGGCCAGGTTTGTGCTCAGGAATTCTGCGTCTCGGTGGCTTGTTTATAAACTTGTGTGTTTTATGTAAGTCGTAGCTGCGCAGCTCCTTGCCTTTCCCCAGCGCCCCATATAGAATCCCAATCTGTTGTTTTCTTCCCCCGTGTTAAAAATAGCAGGGGTGTGAGGGAGAGAGGAGAATGGGAGCTAAAAAAGGTGCCGGGGAGGAAGCAGCCCCAGCAGTGAGCTGTCAGCTTCACACCAGCTCGCGGCACTCCCCTGACTCAGCCTGACAGTGTTGTTTCCTTGCCGTTGGCACCGTGCGGCTGTTGGTGGCTTTCTGCAGTTATTTGTGTTGTGACACTGCTCGGGAAGCCTTGATGTTGACAGGGAGAGATGTGAAATCAATAAAAGAAAACTGAAAATACCCAGGGAGGAGCTGGAGTGTCTGGGCACGGGCAGATCCTCCTTTGCTGGTGACATCACCGCTGCCTGCAGCACTGAAAAACTCTCTCTTTAATTTGACATTTCTCTCCTTCGTGGCAGCAGAGCCAGGGTTGGAATTGCAGTTGTTTTGGGAGGAAAAACCATGAAAATCATCACTTAAAAAAAAAAAAAACCACAATAAAATCTGGCCCCCACTGTTGCCAGGGTGCCCCTTGTCTGATGATCTACAGGGGATAAACTCCACGATCTGGAGTTTAGGACTCAAATTCTTCCCTGGGATCCTGGGATGTCCCAGCTTGGGAGGGACCCACAGGGATCATCAAAGTCTGATTTCTGGGATAGTGGAAACCCTCAGAAAATCCTGTTGGGTTTATGATGTCAGATCAGCTCAAATTCACTTGTAAAGTGACACCACTGTGGCCCTTTGGTGACACCACAGCATGAAAGCTTAGCTCAGGAGGAAATATTTTGGGAAGAATCTGAAATATCCTATTAAACACAAGAATAATTACAATTTCTTAATTCCCATCTAATTCTTCATAATGCCACAAGTGGTAATGAAGACGATTCAATACAAAGCTTTCTTTGATGCTTAGAGAAATGGAAACACTTTTTTTTTTTTTTTTTTTTGCTAAGGGAAAGGAATAATTAAAGCTTTAAATTGAAGCGAGGCAGCTCAGCCGGCTGAGGCATGGGGGAGCTGGGGAGGATGAGGAGCGTCCCTCCCGTCTCGGGAGGTTTTGTGATGCTGTGGGCCAAGCACTGGGTGTCTCCAGCTCCCTCTGAGGAGCTGTGCTGGCTTCCAGCCGGGTTTGGTGCCGCTCCCTGAGTGTCCCCTCTGTCCCCAGGACCAGGAGCGCGCCGACAAGCTGCAGAAGCTGCAGGCAGAGAGGGAGGAGAAGGGCAGGCTGAAGGAAGAGGCAAAAGCTGCGAAGGAACGAGCCAAGGAGGAGGCGAAGAAGAGGAAAGAGGAAGAGAAGGAGTTGAAAGAGAGAGAGAGGAGGGAAAAGAAGGAGAAGGAGGAGAAGGAGAAGGCTGAGAAGCTGCGAGTGAAGGAGGAGAAGCGCAAGGAGAGGCAGGAGGCTCTGGAGTGAGTGCTGGGCTCCTGTGCTGAGCTCCTTCCCCTGCCCTCCTGGGGAGGCTGCGCTGCTCCAGCAGCCTGGGCCGGGCTCAGGGCTGGCTCTGAGATCCTGGAGGGGCTCTGTGCCCCATCGCTGCAGTGCCTCCCCTCCTCACCTGGCTCACCGTTAAAGGCACTGGCCTCTGTTTGTTGAGGAAGTTACCTGGGATTTGGTAATCCCTTGAATTTCCTGGTGTTGAGGGGAGCTGGAGGCAGCCTGTTTGACTCTGTGGCTAAAGTGGGTCAATATTTGCTCGAGAATGAATGAACAAAGTCTTCTCTGCACTTAACCGAGCGTGGTTCTCGGCTGGGTTGACAGATGAGCCTCGTGGTGGGGTCTGGGGCTGGGGCTGGCCACCTCTCCTCAGTGCAAATAAACCCTTCCTGCTGGGTGACAATCCACATGATCTCTGTTTTCTAGGGCAAAACTTGAGGAGAAGAGAAAGAAAGAAGAGGAGAAACGGTTAAAGGAGGAGGAAAAGGTAAAAATGCTTCCTCTGGCTGGTCTCTGAATTCTTTCTGGGGTGAAATGGTGTTGTTGGTGCCAGCTGGGCTGGAGCAGATCCCTTTGGGATTGCAGCCTGTGCCCCTGACCTGCTGGGGCTGCTCCATCCACGTTTTTACCTGTTGATTTTTACCTCCCGTTGGTTCTTGGCTTCTCCCCTGTCAGGTGTTTTCTGTTTCTGGGTGCCCACAGGTGAGCTCTGCCCTGGCGGGGAGGACAGTGCAGGTTTCTGTCGAGTCACAGGAGCTGCCTGAACTTTGCTTTGTGTCTCTGCGCGCTGGGAGCTGAGTCAGGCCCAGCTCACCCGGATTCCAGCGCCTGCTCCTGGCTCTGTGCTCACAGCTTGCTCCTGGTTCTCGTTTCAGCGCCTCAACGCACAGAAGGCAGAGATCACCAGGTTCTTCCAGAAACCAAAGACCCCACAAGCCCCCAAGGTGAGGGATCGCTGTGTTGGGCTCTCAGTTGTTCCTGACAAACACCCTGATTTCCTCTCAGCTGCCCCTTACAGCTTCTTAGGTGCTCAAAACATTGGTTTAATTTCCTGGTCTCAAAAGCGTAAAGGATTTTAAGAGGAAGGCCAGAGCAGAGACTACAGAGCACATTTGTGGTTGGTTTAGTGAATCTCAGCTCTGTCTTCTGCCTGGCCTGGAAGATCTGCTGCAGTCTTGGACAGGAAGGGCTTAACCTCAATCCTCCCTTTCCCAAATCTTCACCTCAGCACCAGGAGTTCCTTGCACGTGTTGGTGCTGCAGCTTCTCGGTGTCCAACCCTGGCCTTGCTCACTGTTTCAGACCCTTGCTGGCTCCTGTGGGAAGTTTGCTC
Source organism: Bombycilla garrulus (assembly GCA_013400315.1). Taxonomy (NCBI): domain Eukaryota; kingdom Metazoa; phylum Chordata; class Aves; order Passeriformes; family Bombycillidae; genus Bombycilla; species Bombycilla garrulus. Next base: position 40,288 of record VXBU01012177.1, read on the forward strand.
CTTTTGAAATTAAAGAGAACATGGTCTTAGCCCCCCTCAGCCGTGTTGCCCTGGATCCAGACTACCTGGAGCAGCTGGATAAGCTCCTGCGCGCCCAGGACGCCGAAGCCTCTTTCCTGAGGGATCTAAAATGTCGTAAACCACGAACAACCGGGCCCACTCTGGTCAGTGACAGCAATGACAGTGTCAACAGGTCAGTGTGCACTCGGAATCGCTTTGCTCCTGGTTTTGTAACACGAGCTGCAGGGGGGTTTTTGAGGGGGTGATTGCCGCTGGAGAGGGGAAGGCTGGAGCGGTTCTGAGGGTTCTGAGGCTCCTGCCCCGTGTTCCAGTGACGTGGTGGTGGTGGACAGCTGCCAGACAGACGCTGTTCCGGAGAGGGAGAAGTTTGGCAGGATGAAGCTGCTGCAGTTCAGTGAGAACCACCGCCCTGCCTACTGGGGCACGTGGAACAAGAGAACCTCGCTGATCCGTGCCCGGAGCCCCTGGTCCAAGGACACTGTGAGCACCTCAGCCTGCTGCTCTTCCCTCTGTGCTGGCCAGGCCCGCTGCCTCCCTGGGGTGTCTGAGCCGTTTGCTCCCCCAGCTCTGGGAGCCCAGGCCGGGTTTGGTGCTGGGCTCGCCGGTGGGGCACAGAAATGTTGGTGTTTCTTGCAGAACCTGCTGGACTATGAAGTAGACAGTGATGAGGAGTGGGAAGAGGAGGAGCCGGGGGAAAGTCTCTCCCATAGTGAGGAGGTGAGGATCCTGCATGCTGAACAGATCAGGAGCCACTTGCACTCGGCAGCGTAACCTCAAATGCGTTTGTCTGTAGGATGATGAAGAGGAGGGAGAGGATGAAGATGAGGACGATGGGTTTTTTGTACCCCATGGGTACCTATCTGAAGATGAGGGTGTGACAGAGGTAAGGGACTCCTGGGTTTCCATCTGTGTTCCAGTGAGCTGTGCAATGTCAATATTGGCAGGAGAGGAGAGCACAGGTCCTGGCAGGTTCAGGCCTGCACGGTTCAGGAGCCCTGTGTGGTTTGGGGAACACGAGGCAAAGATAGGTTTAAAAAGCCTTTTTTTTTTAATTGTTTTTTTTCCTGGCATGGTGTAATGGCTCCTTTGTCCCCTGTGGCTGCAGGAGTGTGACCCAGAGAACCAGAAGGTTCGGCAGAAGCTGAAGGCGAAGGAGTGGGATGAGCTGATAGCCAAGGGGAAGAGGCTCCATGTCCTCCAGCCCGTGAAGATCGGCTGCGTGTGGGAGAGGGCAGCGAGGGACAGCAGCAGCAGCACGGACCTGAAGGTGCTGCAGCAGTTCACAGCCTGTGTCCTGGAGCCGCCCGCGCCAGAGGAGGAGCAGCAGACGCAGAAATGTGGCAAAAAACGAGCAAAAGATCAGCAAAGTAAGACCTGAAGGGCTGAGCAGTGCTTCCACACTGCTGTGCTCTGCTCTGGAGGGCGCAGGGGATTATTGAGTGTTGGATTCAGAATGAGCTGTTTCTGACAGGTCTGGAATCCAAGGAATCTCTGAGAGCTCTTGGAAAGGAGTTTTCTGGCAGTGCCTCTCCAAAAAGTCTTGCTCTGGGCAATCTAGGAATTAAATCCAGCCAGACCTGAGCAAGCCCAGGTTTAGGATGGGCTTGAGCCTGTTTATTGTTTGGGGGAAAGTGTTGAGTTCCAGTCCCTAGCTTTTCCTGCACGTGATTAACAAATAACTCACATAAAGACCAAACAGGGGTGGGGATTCCACTCCAGGGTGTTGTTATTACTGGGGGGCGAAATTTTCTACATCAAATTTAGCTGCTGTTACAATCGTGGAGTCCCAGAGTGGGGTGGGTTGGGAGGGATGTTAAAGATCACCCATTCCCGGGAGGGAATCCTTCCAGAAGGAAATCCTTCCACTTGCTCCCAGCCCCATCCAGCCTGGCCGGGGAGCCTTGCAGTTTCCCCGGGCAGCCCCAGTTTCCCCACACTCCCCCTGTGCCTGACCGAGCCCCCCTGGCTCTGCCAGCCTCTAACCCCTTTGTGCCCCCCGCCAGTCCTCGGCCAGCTGCTGCCGCTGCTGCACGGCAACGTGCACGGGAGCAAGGTGATCATCCAGGAGTTCCAGGAGTGCTGCCGCCGGGGCCGCTTCGGGGCCGGGAGCCCCCCGGGGCCGCAGCCCTCGGCCGGGGAGGACAGCGGGGTTCCGTCCAAGGCGCGCCTCAAGAGGATCATCTCGGAGAGCTCGGTGTACGAGAAGCGGCCCGAGTTCCGCATGTGCTGGTACGTGCACGCCGAGGTGCTGCGCAGCTTCGGGCAGGAGCAGCTGCCCGTGCCGTGCCGCTGGAGCTACGTCACGCAGCCGCAGGTGCCCTGCGAGGGGCCCGGCCTGCCCCCGCCACAGCCCGCGGCCCCCGCGCCCAAGAGGAAGGCCCTGGGCAGCATGTCCATCACCAAGTTCATGAAGAGGCCTCGGCGCGCCGAGCAGGTGAGTGCCTGCGCCCAGCAGGTGAGTGCCTGCGCCCAGCAGGTGAGTGCCTGCGCCCAGCAGGTGAGTGCCTGCCCGGGAGGGAGGGCTGGGAGCGGGCAGTGTGCCCTGGGCTGCCCCCATCCCGGCCTGTCGGCTCCAGCTGCCGTCCTGGACACCTCGCTGGGAGAGAGAAATGCAGTAATGGGATGGGACAGGCACAGCCACACATGCCTGAGCTGCTCACCTCATTGTGGGGCACCTTTTTGTGTGGAGAGAAGTGAAAGGATGGGACAGGCACAGCCACACGTGTCCAAGCTGCACACCTCGCTGTGGGGGGGCACAGCGAGGTGTGGGGGCACACCGTTTTGTGTGGAGAGAAGTGCAGTGGTGGGACAGCCACAACAGCCACACGTGCCTGAGCTGCACACCTCATTGTGGGGCACACCTCATTGTGGGGCACCTTTTTGTGTGGAGAGAAGTGAAAGGATGGGACAGCCACAACAGCCACACGTGTCCAAGCTGCTCATCTCATTGTGGGGCACACCTCGCTGTGGGGGCACACCATTTTGTGTGGAGAGAAGTGAAAGGATGGGACAGCCACAGCCACACGTGTCCGAGCTGCTCCCCTCTCTGTGGTGGGACACACCTTTTTGTGTGGAGAGAAGTGCAGTGAAGGGACAGACACAGCCACAGTCACACGTGCCCGAGCTGCTCACCTCGCTGTGGGGCCACACCTTTTTTACAGGGCCCACCTTGTTGTGGGGAGAGAAGTGCAGTGACGGGACAGGCACGTGTGCCCAAGCCCCACACCTTGTGGTGGGGGCACACCTTTTTGTGTGGAGAGAAGTGAAAGGATGGGACAGACACAGCCACACGTGCCCAAGCTGCAGACTTTTTTGTGGGGGCACACCTCGTTGTTGGGAAAGAAATGCAGTGCAGTGATGGGACAGACACAGCCAGATGTGCCCAAGCTGTTCACATCTTTTTGTGGGGAAAAAAGTGAAAGGATGGGACACACAGAGCCACACATACCCAAGCTGTGCACACCTTTTTGTGGGGAAAGAAATGCAGTGATGGGATTAAAGACACGGAGATTTTTTTGTGTGTCTGCAGCTTGGGCTCTCTGTTCCGTTTGAAACGTTGCTCTCCTGCTGTTCTTCCATTCTCTGCTATTTGGCAGTGATTGCATCCAAGCTGTGAATAGTTGGAGAGTCTGTTTGGCCTTGGTTTTACAGCTGTGTGTGATTTGTGTGCAGGTTTTGTGTGTGCCTGTGGCTGCCAGATGCGCAGCCCGAGCCGAGGGCTCGCAGCCGTTGCGTGTGAACGGATTCAGTGTGGTTCCCAAGAGCTGCAGCTCAGCCCAGGGCAGTCTGAAAAGGCTCCAGCTCGTCCTGACACACACAAAGCTGAATTTCAAGAGCTGGTTTAAAAATTCAATAATTGACGGGGATGAAGTGAGATGGGATTGCAGTGCTTGCTGCCTGGGAGCTGTGTTGTGGTTTTCCTGTTGTTGCTTCTGCTTTTCAGGGCAACCACAGGTAGTGCTGGAGCCTCATCACGACTGAGAAATGGGATCACGGAATTCCAGGATGGTTTGGCTTGGGAGGGACCTTAAATCCCAGGCAGTGCCACCCCTGCCATGGCAGGGACACCTCCTGCTGTCCCAGGGGCTCCAGCCCGGCCTCGGGCACTGCCAGGGATCCAGGGACAGCCTCAGCTGCTCTGGGAATCCCATCCCACCCCCTTCCATCCTCCCAGGGAGGAATTCCTGCCCAATATCCCACCCAGCCCTGCCCCTGGCAGTGGGATCCATTCCTGTGTCCTGTCCCTCCACCCCTTGCCCAAATTCTCTCTCCGTGTTTCCTCCTGGTCCCCTCAGCCACAGTTGGGTCCCCACGATGTTTGGGCTGCTCTGTTGAGGTTTTGGGTGCTGGAACTTTGGGTTATCAACCTTTTGGTTCCAATCCCAGCAGCAGGGCAGGTTTGAAATCCCTGCCGGTGGATTTATTCCTCCTTCCCTGAGCAGCAGGTCAGGCAGGAGCCCCAGAATGGTTTGGGTTGGGAGGAACCTTGAAGCCCATCTCGTTCCACCCCCCTCCCATGCACCACAGACGAGGCTTTTGATGCTTTTCATGCTTTGCCTTCCCAATTTATTCTCGGCTTTTTTGGCTTTTCTACTGAAAAAGCTCAGCATTCAGGTATTGATAGAGATCAGAGACTTGTGAGAAGCTGTTCAGCCCCCAAACTCCATCTGCTTGGGTTTTTTCTTGTACACTAAATAAAGGCAGAGATAAAAGTCTCTGCTTGGCACCCACTGGAAATCCAGCTTGTGAGGGAGCAGAAATAGCAAAACAAAGGCTTTTGGGAGAATTACATCAGCAGCCTGAAGGCTTCAAAGCCTCCGAGAGCTGCGCTGGGGAGCTGAGAGCTCCCAGCAGAGGTGCCCCAGCCCCGGAGCCGTTCACTGCTGATGTCTCAATCCACCCTGCTCGGGTCCCACGCCACCTGGGGAGCCCCAGGGGACAGCCTGGCAGTGCCACCTGCGCCCCTGGCAGTGCCACCTGTGCCCCTGGCACGTGTTCCTCTGCTGGCAGATCACACGCTGCGGAAAGGTGCTCTTACATAAGCCGTGCAGAGAAGGATCTGGTGCTGGAGTGGGCAGTACCTGCCCACGTGTAGGAGGGGTTTAATCTGAGGACTGATTGTTGAAAGATGTAAATTGAAAATTTCTTGGCTTGGAACAGCTTTTTAGGGGATGGGGGATCAGGATTTTTGTTGCAGTTCCAGCCAAAGGAGGAAAAACAAAAAAAAACCAACTCAACAGGCCCTTACAGCTCGACAACTTCAGTTTGTGTCACTCCTTGGGTTCTGTGTTCTCAATTCAAAACAGGGAAATTTGGGTTTTTCCCACGGCAGGAAACCTGGGCAGCAAGGGAAGAACTGTCACCACTCCCTGAATTTAATCTGATTGGCAAAGATGAGGGGGAGTCGGGAGAGAACCAGGTCCAAACCTGACAGGCAGCAGAAATTCTCATCTCGAGGAGGGAGGGAACAGCCCGAGGGGCTCACAGGGAGGGAAGGAGGCTCGGGGGGACTCTGTGGCTCTGCAGGAGGGGACAGTGCCAGGTCAGGCTGTGCTCCCAGGGGACAGGGACAGGAGGGACCGGCCTCGCTTTGCACCTGAGAGGTTTGAGGCTGCAGACTGAGGGAGCTTTTCACCCACAGCACTGCCCAGCCCTGGCCCAGCTGCCCTGTCCCCATCCCTGCACGGATCGAAGGGCACGGGCTCGTGGCACTTGGGGACACGGCCAGTGGTGGCCTTGGCAGCGCTGGGGAACAGGGGCCCTCGCTGACCTTTGTGAGTCTGTGATTCTGTGGAAACAATCAACAGAGGAGGAGAGGGTTTCCTCCCAGAAATGCAGCGGGAGTCAGATTTGCAGCCAGGCTGGCGGCGGGGGCTGCTCAGCAGGTTGTGTGACAGGGAGGGAGCTGGGGCAGCCAGCCCTGTGTGTCCCCCTGTGTGTCCTTGTGTGTCCCCTGTGTCACTGTGTNACAGGGGCACTCGCTGACCTTTGTGAGTCTGTGATTCTGTGGAAACAATCAACAGAGGAGGAGAGGTTTTCCTCCCAGAAATGCAGCGGGAGTCAGATTTGCAGCCAGGCTGGCTGCGGGGGCTGCTCAGCAGGTTGTGTGACAGGGAGGGAGCTGGGGCAGCCAGCCCTGTGTGTCCCCTGTGTGTCATTGTGTGTCCCCTGTGTGTCACTGTATGTCCCCCCGTGTGTCCCCTGTGTGTCATTGTGTGTCACCATATGTCCCCCCGTGTGTCCCCTGTGTGTCAGTGCCCCCGCCCTGCTGTGCCCGTGCCAGCTCTCAGCCTGGTGCCTCCCTTGCCCTGCAGGCTGCAGAGGTGGATGGATTCCAGGCAGACACTGAGGAGGATGAGGACGATGACGACTGCATGATTGTGGATGTACAGCCGGGAAAAGGTGGGAAGGGAGAGGGGTGCAGGCTCCTGGCAGACCCTCCCCTGAGGGTGTGAGCTAAACTTGGGGTTTTCTGCCCCTTTTTCACCCTTCCTTGAGCTTTTCTTTCTGTCAGTATTTTGTTCTAGATACTCCTGCTTTTGAATCTTTTTTTATTAAAATGCTTCTTTGCTATTTATGGCCTTCTCTGAGCTGCTCCTGCCTCTTGTGCCCTCCTCCTCCCTCCCAGTGCCCCAGAGCCCTTCCCTGCCAGGGTTCCCTGGGGCAGTCTGGGACCAAGGTGAGCGCTGGGGCAGTGCCAGCAGATCCACTGGGGGATTATTGTGAATTATTGTAATTATTGTAGATACTGGGGCCTGCAGAGCCTTCCAGGCCTGGCTGGGCTGTGCTCCACAGCCTGAGCTGGTGTTGGTGTCCCAGTTAGCCCAGGAAATGGCTTCAAAGCCCCTGTGCTGCAGCTTCTCCTGTCAGACCAGGCGGGGATGAGGACGTGGAGCAGCTCCTTTCATCTCCAAGAGCTTTTGGACGTGCTCACTCAGATCCATGAGCTGACTCCAAGCACGGGCTGTGGTTTCCAAAGCTCTGGGCTCTTTCTCCCTGCTCACAGTGGAGCTCTCCCAGCCTGCTCCAAGCAGAGTGGGTTTGTGTTGGGCAGCTTTGGCAGATAAGGGCTCATGCACAGAAATTCGGTGAAATTCTGTGGAATTCTGTAGTGTTTGACCCATTCCAGGCATTGTCTGGGCTCTCCTTCCTCCCCGAGCTCCCCTCACCTCCCGAAACAGGCAGTGGCACTGCTTGACAAGAATCCTGGCTTTAATCTTAAGCTGCTTGTGCTTATTAGCAGGCTGTGAGCTGCAAACCTCGCCTCAGGTTTGTCACCTCTTGTTCTCAGGGTGCCACCGAGCCGCCCTCCCTCAGGCTCTGCTGACACACAGGCAGCTCTGTTTGTTTGGCTCTGAAAAGATTATGAAAATCCTTTTTATGGTTGAAGTGGTTTTTTTTGTTTTTTTTATTCTGGATTGGTGATCTTAAATACGAAGCCAGTGTTAAAACCAGTTTTTAAATAGTGCTGAAAAGGAGACTCACAACAGATGCACGAAGCTAAGACAGATAAAACAGCAAGTAGTCAAAGTCTACTGAATTAATGAGGATATTTATAAAAACAAAACAAACCCAACACATTCTCTCCTTTGCAGGTTCTACAGCTTCAGAATCCAGTGGCACGAGGGCTGCTCACCAGGACAGCAGCAGGGTCAGCCCCTCTAATACAATTTGACACTTAAATGTCTACTAACTCCTCTGTATGTATGTAGAATGAGCTAGGAAATTTTAAACCTTTTGTATCTTTGACCAAGATACTTGAAAGTATTCCACATTTCTTGTAAAGAGAAGACAGCACTTTGTTCTGCTTCAGACCAGATGGAAGCTTAAATTTTTTAGTTTTAGCTTTTTAGCTTTTTTTTTAAAAAATACTGCATATTAATCTGTCCTTAATAAAGCATTATTGAAATTTTGATACTTCTTTGTAATGGAAGGTATCTAAGTTATCTCTAAATGAAGCTGAGGGATTTTGGAATAAGCTTATTGTGATGCCACTGGGGAATGACTGTTCATAATGTTGTACAGCGTGGCCTTGGGTATAAATGATGTACAATTATATATGAATTTATGCTCTTGTACCATCCTGTTTGTGGTCTTACTTGCTCCAGAGAACAGCAGCAGGGCTGTTTGGAAAAGGAAAAATGCATCATTTCTCTTATTTTGGGGCTGGACAGGTCAGGGCTCGATTCTCAGTCTCTTGTCTGCCTCAGCGCTGGGCTCTGTCCCACAGATAAATTGTGGTGTTAAAGACACTGAGGAATGAAAGACTGAGCTCACATCAACACTGCTGCCACACAGAACAAACCTGCTGGGGCTGCACGTGCCTGCTGCGTTCTGAATTGGTTCTGTACAGGATTGTCTGGCACGGGAGGTTTGTTATCTCCCCTGGGCGCCGCCAGGAGCTGTCCCCACTGTCACTGCGGGCTCTGGAGGGATGAGGGTGTCCCCAGTAACACCAGTGCCAGCCCAGCTCTGACTGGTTTGGAATCTCAAACCTACAACAAAGCAGCTCGAACAGCTGGGGTCAGAATCGATAAATAATTCCATTTACTCTGTGCAAACAGCTTCTCTCCAGCAGGAGTTTCGGTGCACACAGGGGCAGAACGGGACGCTGAGTTGTACCCCAGCCCCACGCCAGGCTCAGGTTGGTAATTCAGCCTCACAGCCCCGCTCCCTGCTGCACCCACGGGCTCTCCCTGCTCCAGTTTCCAGCTGCCCCCCACCCCGGGAGCAGCCCGGTGCCACCCGCGAGGGGACAGCGGCACCAGCCCCTCTGCAGCGCCCAGCCCCAGCACCTCGGAGCTCCGAGCAGTCCTGGGGAAGGGAGGAGGGACGAGTCCAGAGCCAGCCCTGAGGCACTGCCCTTTATTTCAGGAGAGGGGCCGTGCCGCGGCCAGCAGCTCGGGCCGGAGGGCGCCGCTCCGCTCCTGCGCCGCCTCCACGTCGGCCAGCACGGCCGCGTCCCACGCCAGGCTCAGCAGCGCCGAGGGCACCTGGACAGGACAGGCACGGGTCACCGAGCACAGCCTGGCACGGCAGGGGCACGGCAGCGCTCCTGCACCCCGCCCGGG
>VXBU01012178.1:38443-92821 GCA_013400315.1 Bombycilla garrulus
GGCCCCGGGCCCCGCCGCGCATGCGCCGCCGCGGGCGCAGCCGCATGACGTCATTCTCCGCCACCGCCCCGCGTCCCGCCCGCCGGCGCGCGGAGGGGCGGGGCTAACGCGGGCCACGCCAAATCTAGGCCACGCCCCCCTGATTGTTTCTTAAAGGGGTAGCGTTCCTTTTCCGCACAGCGGTGACACCCGCGTGTCCCCCGCGCGCCCCCCGCGCGCGGCCGTGCCCTCCCAGTGTCACCCCACCCATAGCCAATGTCACCCCATCCATAGCCCCAGCAGTGCCCACCCAGCCCTGGCCCCAGCTTTGTCCCATCCACAGCCATGTCCCCTACCCGTGTCCCCTGTCCCCAGCCGTGTCTCCCCCAGACGTGACCTCTGCCCCCAGTCACGACCCTCATTTGCGTCCCCTAAATGCAGCCATGTCCTCGGGCTGTCCCCTGTTCCTGCTCATGTTCCGTCTCCAGCCGTGTCCCCCCAGCTGTGTCCTGAATCCACAGCTGCATCCCGCCCCCAGCTGTGTCCCCAGATGTGACCCCTATCCACAGCCTTGTCCCCCCGAGCCGTGTCCCCCGAACCCAGCCATGTACCCCCAGCTGTGACCCACATCCCTAGCGCTGTCCCCAGCTGTGTCGACATCCCTGCGCCCTGTGTCGCCAGCTGTGTCCCCTCGGCCGTGTTCCCGGTCCCCAGGCACACGTGGCAGGGGGTGACACTTCCTCACCGCGTGACCCCCTTGGGAGATCAGCTTCCTCATCGCCTCCAAACCCACATCCTCCCCCACCTCTGTCACCTGCCGGGGTGGCCGGGAGCCACCCCCAGCTGCCGCCTTTAGCGGGTCCGATGCCCCTGGGTGTCGCAGGTGAAGGGGCGGCTCCACCTCGTCCCTCCCCTCGGCGCCTTCCTTGTGCCCGTCACCGGGGATTAGCGCAGGGACAGCCCCGGGCTTGGGGACAGGCACAGGGGACAGGGCCACCCGCCACCTCGCCTGGATGTAGGAGGCCTGGCCGAGCGGCGAGGAGCGAGGGTGACATCCCCCATCGCTGCGCCGGGCAAGAACGGGGACCCCCCCGCGCGCCCCCAGCCTTTGGGGGCACCATGAAGGACCGGCTGGAGCAGCTCAAGGCGGTGAGGGACCCCCGGCCTGGGGAGGGGACAGGGGACACGCCCCGGGAGGCCCTCAGGAAAAGGTTGACACCGGGATGGGGGTCCTCGAGACCCCACCCCATGGTGGGCGGGGACATCACGGGAAGAGGGGACCCCAAAAACAGAGTCTGTGGTGGATGGGGACGTCACGGGACGGATGTCACCGAAATGCCATCCCACGGCGTGTGGGGGATGTCACTGGGATCGGGGAACCTCAGACGCCATCCCATGGTGGACCGGGGTCTCGGGGACACCCCGGCCCATGGTGGGCAGAGACACCACGGCATGGACGGCACCCAGACCCCACCCCGCTGTGCGTGGGGGTGTCACGGGGGTCACCCCGCAGCAGAGGGGGGACCCTGAGCCTCCCCACAACAGGTGGGAGGGACTGGGGGATGAGGTTTGGGGGGACAATGGGTGTTTTGGGGTGACATGACCCCCCCCAGTCGAGTCCTGGCCCCCACGCCATGGGGTGCAATGGGGGGACACCAGCCCCCATCCGGCCTGTGGAGGGCGTCCATCCCGTGGGGATGGCAGTGGATTTGGGGTGCCCACACCCCGTTCTGCACCCCACACTTCCCCGCGTTCCCGCCACCAGCGCAGCTTCCTTCTCCATTTTCCTGCTCCGCCGTGGGGCCCCGCTTCCCCCCCGCTGCTGGGGGGCTCCCCCTGCTCCCCACAGATCGTGGGGGTCCCAGCAGGCCCCTGACTCGCGGCCGGGCCCCTGGCCATGGCAGGGAGGCTTGGCAGGGATTTACTGGGATTATGGAGCCATCAGATAAAGCCCTCAGGGGGGAGCGAAGGGATTAATTTTATTTTTACTCCAGCAGCAGGAGGAGGGGGGTAGGGGGTCCCAGCCTGGGGTCTGTCCCCCTCTCCAGGACACCCCAATGACACCCCTGGGGTGCTGCTGGAGCTGAGGGGCTGAGGGGAGGCAGAAGGGCTGAGGGGAGGCAGAAGGGCTGAGGGTGGGTTTTGGGGAGGGCTGGATTTGGGAGCACATGGGTGGGGGCCTGGGCACCACACCAGGGTGAGGGGCACCAGCCAACTTCGTGCCCCCTAGGTCTGCCCCAGACCTGCTGTGGGGCCATGGTTTGGGACATAAACCCTGTCCCATGCTCATCCCATCGCTGTCCCCGTTCCCTCCCTCTGGCCAAGCCTAGCAATCCCTTAATTCCCAGCCACGTGTGGCCAGATGTGAGCTGGGCTTGGCCCCCCTGGCTCTCCCCCGCGGCAGATGTCCCCCCCTGTGCCACCACATACCCATGGCTACTCCCCCCGTGTCCCTGTCACCCCCGGGAGGGGCTGGGGGGCGCTGGCAGGGCGCAGGGTCCCCCCTGAGCACTGTGTCCCAACAGAAGCAGGATGCGGACGACGAGGAGGAGCTGGAGATCGCCGTGGACAACACGGCGTTCATGGATGAGTTCTTCTCGGAGGTGAGGGAGGGCTGGAGTGGGGCTGGGGGGTGTAGGGCTGCCTCCTAACCCCCCCAAAATCCTCCCGGGCGTGCCCAGATTGAGGAGACCCGGCAGAACATCGACAAGATCTCAGAGAACGTGGAGGAGGCCAAGAAGCTCTACAGCATCATCCTCTCAGCCCCCATCCCAGAGCAGAGTGAGTGCTGTCACAGTGTCCCCACAGCCTTCCCTGGTCACGGGGACCCTCCCTGGGGACATGCCCATGGTGGCTCATGCCCGTGATCCCACAGAGACCAAAGATGACCTGGAGCAGCTGACGGCAGAGATCAAGAAAATGGCCAACAGCGTCCGTAACAAGCTGAAGAGTGAGTGTCCTTGTCCCCACCGCCATGTCACGGGTGTCCCTGTCCCCCTGGGACTCTGGGATCATGGGAGCTGGCAGTGGGAAAGGTTCCTGATGGATTGACGTCTGTCTCTCTGCAGGTATGGAGAGGAACATCGAGCAGGATGAGGCACGATCCTCCGCCGACCTCCGGATACGCAAGTCCCAGGTGAGCTAGTGTCCCCAGCTCCCACCCTGTCCCCCACTGGGGATGTGGCATGTCCAGGGGTCCCCAAGTCTCCCAAATCTATCCCCAGCAGCACCCTGTGATCCCAGACTTTGTGTCCCTCTGCATTGTCCCCAACGCTCTGTCCTGTCGCCCTGTGCTGGGATGTGCTACATCCGGGGTCCCCCGGGTGTCATGACACCGTCCCCACTCCCAGCACGTTGTCCTGTCCATCCCAGGATCAAGAACACGCCCAGAGTGTCAATGATCTGAGTTCCCATCCCCATCCCCGGCACTTCATCTTGTCCCCTGAGCAGTGTCACTCCTCTGTCCTCACTCCTGTCCCCTGGGAAAATGGCCCATGGGGATATGCCACGCCTGGGGTGTTCCATGTCCCCATCCCCAGGACCAGCTCCAGTCCCCCAGGGTCACACCATGCCTTGGGGTGTCCCCATCCCAAAGTCCCTGTCCCCATCCTCACACCCCTGTCCCTGTCTCCAGCACTCGGTGCTGTCCCGCAAGTTCGTGGACGTCATGACCAAGTACAACGAGGCGCAGGTGGATTTCCGGGAGCGGAGCAAGGGCCGGATCCAGCGCCAGCTGGAAATCAGTGCGTGACCGAGCCCCTCTCTCAGAAAGTGGGAGGGACCAACTCATACAGACCCCTCCCATTTGACCAAGTGTGGTTAAGTGGGTGGAGCCAGACCATGCTGGCCCCACCCCTTATCCCGGACTGGGCGGGGCCTGTTCCCACCTTTCTCCACGTGCCCGCAGCCGGCAAGAACACAACGGATGAGGAGCTGGAGGAGATGCTGGAGAGCGGGAACCCCTCCATCTTCACCTCAGGGGTGAGCCCTGACGTGGGGGGACACCGGGGGGTGTGTCACAGGGCCAGGTGTCCCTGCTGACCCTCTCCCCCTGTCCCTGCAGATCATGGACTCGCAGATCTCGAAGCAGGCGCTGAGCGAGATCGAGGGGCGGCACAAGGACATTGTGCGCCTGGAGAGCAGCATCAAGGAGCTCCACGACATGTTCGTGGACATCGCCATGCTGGTGGAGAATCAGGTACGGGGACACGCAAGGACCCGGCCAGGGGGACACGGGGACATGCAGGGACCCAGCCATGGGGACATGGAGCATGCAGGGACTCAGCTGTGGGGACGTGGGGACACACAGGGATCTGGCCAGGGGGACACAGGGACAAGTGAGGACCTGGGCATGGGGTCACAGCGATGAGCAGGGATCAATGGACAGTGTGAACAGGGACCTGAGCATGGGGACAAGCAGGGACAGGATGACCCGTGTATGGGGACATGGACACGAGCAGGGATTTGGGCACAGGGTCACAGGCACGAGCAGGGACCCACATATGGGGACAAGCAGGGACCTATACATAGGGTGACCAGGGACAAGCAGGGACCTGAGTGCGGGGTCACAGGGACCTGCACAGAGGGGTCCAGGCTAGGGGTGGTGACTGCTGCACATGTTCCCATGGAGCCACCCACCGCCCCATGGTGACCTGGAGGGGACACAGGAGTGTCCCCCACCCTGCGGTGGTGCTGTCCCCTCTCTCAGCCCCTCTCTGTCCCCCCATGCCACGCGAGGAGCCGCTGTGTGCCCCGGGGATGGGTGAGTAGCTGATGTGCGGGTGTGCCACGTGCTGTGGGGCTGTGTCACGGTGTCCCCACCAACCCTGTCCCTTCTCCCCCAGGGTGGGCTGCTGGATAACGCGGAGCCAAGCACGTGGAGCAGAGCGCGGAGACAATCTGGTGCCGGGGCCAGGCGTGCCAGGTGGGTGGGTGCCAGCATCCCAGGGTGCTCTCAGTGTCCCCCCCTCTCTCTGTGTCCCCTGGGTGCTCCCTAGGGAGCCATGATCGACCGCATAGAGAACAACATGGACCAGTCCGTCGGATTCGTGGAACGGGCCGTGGCCGACACCAAAAAGGCTGTGAAGTACCAAAGTGAGGCCAGGAGGGTGAGACAGATCGACAGCCCCACCGTTCCCTCTATAGCCCCCAGTGTCCCCCCTGTAGCCCCCAATGTCCCCTCTGCAGCCCTCAGCATCCCAGAGTCCCCCTCTGGCCCTCACTGTGCCTTCTCACCTCACAGTTTTCCCAGTACCACCCCCTGTTCTCCAGCAGCCCTGAGATCCCTTCATTTCCCTCAGTCACCTCCTGTCCCCATCAGGCACCCCTCACATCCCCCAGCTGACCCCAGTAACTCCCACCTCCCCCCAGTGACCCCATGGGAGGTGGGCAGCTCTGCCCCTCTCTGACCCATCGCCACCCCCGAGCCCCTCCCACCCTCAGCTGTGATGAGCTGGTGAGGACTCAGCCCCTCCTGCCCCATCCCCAGGGCTCCGCAGCACCTCTGGCTCTTCTCGGTGCCCCCGTGTCCCCCCAACATGGGACAGGTGTCACCACCCCCGACCCGCCCCTGTTCCCCCAGAAGCTGCTGATTTTGGTGGCAGTGGCCGTGCTCTTGCTGGGGACAGTTGCTCTCATCATTGGACTCTCGGTGGGGCTGAACATGAAATAGCCCCTGGGGCGGGGGTCTGTAAGTGTTGGGGGGCAGGGGACCCCCACTGCGGGACACAGAGCCCCGGGGGATCCCAGCGTCATCTCCTGCTTGGGGGGCTCCAGTGCTTTGGAATTTGGGGCTGTTATGGGGCTTCTGAGTTTGCTGATCTTGGGTCCGCGGTGCTGGGGGTGTTCCTCGAGGGTCTGTGGTGCTTGGGGTTCTGCAATGTTTGGGGGCCCATGGTGCTCTGGGGTCTGTGTTTTTTGGGGGGTCTGTGATGCTCAGGGTTCTCTGGTGCTCAGGAGTCTGTGCTGCTTGGGGTCTGTGTTTGCAGTGCCTGAGGGTCGATGTTGCTCGAGGGTCCGTGTTCCTCGGGGGTCCGTGTTGCTCCAGGCTCTGGATTTTGTCTCTTCCTCACATCCATCTCTGCCATCCCCGCTCCCTCCTTCCCGCTACAGTCCCCGTCCCCTTCCCCGCCGGCTCCTCCAGCACCCCTTTCCCTCCTCCAGACGCTCCCGACCATCCCAGCGATGTCACCTCCCGGCAGGATCCTCCCCGGCACCGACCCTGGATCCCTCCTCTCCCTGCTCCTCCCGGACCTGCTGCTCCCAGCCCTCCGTGTCCTGGTTCCCGCCGTGGCTCCGGCACCGCCGCCTTTCCCGCCCGTCCTGCCGGGCCCTGGGACCTGCCCCTCATGTCCCCGTGGGGCCACGGCCACCGGTGCCACAGACCCAGCGAGGGGTGACGAGGACACAGATCCGAGGGCCGGACGCTCACCGCGCGGGCATCCCGGTGGGATGAGGGCGGGAATAGGGAATAGGGCGGGGTTTGATGGCACCAGCGTGGTTTGTAACAGTGCGGTGACAGACGGAGCTGTCGCGGTCCCTGTCCCCTCTTGGCTTTGATGTCCGGGCGGGAGGATGTGTCGGTCACGGATATTTAACTCCCGTTGTAATAAATCCCCGCTGATCCCGCCCTGCGCCTCCTCTCCGTGCTGGCACCGGGAGCACCCACAGCCACCGGCACGGCTCCGGCTCGGCTCCCGGTGCCCGGGGATCTGAGGGCTGGACCGGCCCCGTTTCCCGGTGTGCTGTAGGGCACGAGGGGGAAGCGCGGGCCTGGGGGCATCCCCGACTCCCGGGCCCTGTCCAGACTGTCTCCCCCCACCAAGTTTTTGGGTAAGTCACAGAGTTTGGTCACCTGTCCCAGGGCACGCTGGCACTGTCACCTCCCTGTGCCACACACAACCAGCTCACACCTGCCCTGCCACCTTCCCTGTCCCCTGCCCTACGTCTGTGCTTTCTCCCCACTCCACAGCCCCTATCCTTGTTGTCCCACTCCCCGTTCCTNGTTGTGCTGCATCATCCTCGCCATCATCCTGGCATCCAGCATCGCGAGCATCTTCGCCTGAGCCCCCCACCCGCTGCCCTCCAGGTGACAGGGGCGGGGCTGCGGGTCGGGATGGGGATGGTGACAGCACTGGGAGCCACGTCCCCTTCCTGAGTGTCACCTCATCTTCCTTCGTGTCACAGGTGGCCTTTCCCCCTCCCGCCCCTCTGCCCGGATGATCCATCGGAGCCAAGCCCTGATTCCCGGAGCCCCGAGGACATGCCAGGTGTCCCTGGAGGAGTGGAGCCCCACCCACGGCCCTCCCCGCTCCCCTCCCAGCGCCGAGGTCTCCTCGCTCCTCCTCCTCCTCCACTCGGGTGACAGTCGGTGGCCGCTGTGACAAGCAGCCCCTCCTCGGTGGCACGGAGCGGCCGGAGGAGCCGTGTCCCTCTCGGGGGGAGGGGACACGGGGCTCTGCCTTGCCGGTGCGGCCGGAGGAGCCTCTCCCTGTGCTTGGAGCTCCTCGGATGTGCAGCCACCCATGCTGGAGCCTTCCTCCTCAATAAAGAGCTCACCCACACTCTGCCTCCTGGCTCCAGCCCGATCCATTTATCCTCCAGCTCCGTGTTTCCAGCTCCAAACCACCCCCACCTTGGCACACAGATCCTCATCCCTCCAACCCTGATCCATGGATCCCTCAGGACGCTCCCAGCTCCGAAACCCACTTCAAGTTTTAATTCCCAAAGGAACCCAATCCAGCTGCTCCTCACACTCTGTGCTTCAGGAAAAACTTGCCCCAGTAGCGTCCCTTGAGATGCAGGTCGTAGGGGCTCAGGTACTTCCTCATGCCCAACATGTTGGAGGTCACCACGCGCTCGAAAGTCCAGGGGTTTTGGTTGTTCCGCCTCTTCTCCTCCTCCTCCCGCCGCATCTCCTGCAGGCTCTCCCGGCTCACGGGGACCGCCGGGAAGGGAAGCTTCTGCGCCACGCGGGCCAGGAAGGGCCGCACCTCCCCGAACTCGCAGCGCCCGCCCACCTCCACCACCAGGCTCCCGCTCTTCACCGCCGTCACGAAGTGGTCCACGGGGCCCTTCCCGCCCCCCATGCGGTGGCCCAGGCTCTTCCGCGTCACGGCCTTGTAGGGGGCGGGCACTCGCCACACGGCGAACATGGATTTGGGATCCATACTGCGGCCGATGGTCAGGCGGATCATCTCGAAGTGGCCCCAGTGCAGGTAGCCCCCGCCCAAAGCCTGTGGGGGGACAGGGGGACAGCTCAGGGGATGGCAGGCCCTGTGTCCCGCCTGGGAACAGGGACACGCGATCCCAGCCGCTGGAGTGCTCCCCCGCCCCGCTCCGTTCCGTGCCTGCTCCCGCTCACCAGGATCCCGTACTGCCCCTGAGTGAAGTCGGTGGCCACCTGGGACGGGCCGCGGATGTCACGGAGCCGCCGGGGCTCCCGCCGGACCTTGGGCACCGCCGGCGCCTTGTCCATGAACTTCAGCTTCGGCTTCTCCGGGATGGTGATCCCTGCCGGGGAGCACCAGCATCACCGGGATCACCGGGAGCCCGCTGGGGAGCGCCCCCGCCGCCCCGCGCGGGGTTCTCCCACCCTCCATCCCCCTCACCGCTGTAATCCGGGGGCAGCGCCAACTTCTTGAGCCCCGCCCGGGGAACCGCGACGCCGCCGGGACCTGCGGGACACAGAAGGGCGGTCACGGGCAGGGGCGGGAGGAGAGACCCCACGGGGCCTCCTCTTCCCGGCCTTCTGAACTCCCCCACAAGGCACGGGCGGCCCCTCGGAGCGTGGCCAGGCCCTTCTGACCTCCGCCGGCCCGGAGCGGCCCCGGGAGCCGCCATCGCCACATCTCCGGGACACGTCGGAAGTGCCGCAAGGGCGCCGCCATTGGTCCGTTCCCAAATGCGCCTCGCCCGTGGTCCGGCCGGGAAACGCGGCGGGAACATCAGTTCCGGAGGGAAACGCGGCCCATCCCCTTCCCACCCCCGTGCCGAGCGTGGATCGCGGCCGGGAACACCCCCGAGGGTCCCTCAGCGGCGTCAGGAGGGGCTGGAAGTGGCCTGGATGTGCTCCCAGCCTTTGTGCTGGGCTGCTGCACTGGGTTTATGGAGATAGGTATAATATTCTTCCAGCAGCTGGAACAGCGCCGGGTTTGGATTCCGGACGGGCGACCTGGGGTTGTGAGGTCACACAATAGGCTGTGACGTCACACAGGTGTCCCACCTGCAGCACTGTGACACCAGCACGGTGTCTCCACAGGACATGTGCCACCTCCCCCTGGCTCCCAGTGCAGCCATGATAGGACAGGGGTGAAGCCATGAGTTTCCTGCTCCCCTCGCTTGTCCTGCTGGTGGCCGCCACGGCCGTCCTGCTGGCCGCCCACCTTTGGAAGGCGCGGAAGCGCCGCGGGAGCCGGGCCAGGGGGTCCCGGCGCGGCCGAGCGGCCCCGGAGGCTCCCGGTTCCCCCCCGGCTGAGGAGACCCCTCCCCAGGGCCCGGCTGCCCCCGGGAGCCCCCTGTACATCCCCTGCGGCTGCGGCCCCGGCTGCGCCCCCTGTGTGACAGCGGCCCGGGAGCTGCAGGACCTGGTGACGCCGCTGTGGCCCGGGGTGTCCTTGCCGTGGGACTCGGAGATGTGGCAGCGGCTGTGGGAGGACCTGGAGCAGCTGCTGGAGCGAGGCCACCTGCCCTGCTGCGCCTCCTCCAGCTCCTCTGGGAGCCCCCATCCTTCCCAGAGCTGCCAGACTCCGGCTGGAGAAGACGCCGTGGACGGATCTCGCTGCTCCCTCGGAGCCGTGGGCCTGAGGAGAACCTGCTCATCCTTGAGGATGCACGTGGCCAAGAAGAACCTGGAAGTGAAGCTGAGAGCCCAGCCTGTTGCAGTGAAGCGTTCCCAGGAGCAGCTGGAAGCGTCACCCCATTCCTCTGAGAGCCTCTCACGCTCCTCGAGCTGCAGCGGGAACTGCCAGAGCCCAGAGGGAGAAGACGCCACAGAGAGCTGCCCGTGCTCGCCCAGCTCTGTGGACATCAGTGGGGCCCGCTCGGCCCTGAAGATGCACGTGGCCAAGAAGGGCCTGGAAGTCAAACTGGGAGCCCGGCCTGCTGCAGTGAGGAGCTCCCAGCAGCGAGTGGCACAGGGGGAAGTGTCCCGGGGCCATCGGCGCCCCACACGCCGCTCCCACAGCACCATGGGGCAGCCAAGTGGGAAGGCCCTGCACTCCGAGTCGGAGAAGATCCTCCAGAGGCAAAGGGAGTTGGAGTTCCCCCATCTCCAAGGAGCTCCTCCAAGCCAGATGGGGCCCTTCCTGGCAGCTCAGATACTCCGGAGGATGCTGTGTTTCAAATAAATCGGCGTTTCCCCAAAGAACTGAGCTAGGGCTGGCATAGGGTTGGGAATTCCTTTCTTCGTGATAGCTGGGTTTGGATCCAGGATGGGAATTCCGTGGATCACGCATGGGTGGTTTGGTTGCTGCTGGGCAGGGCTTGTCCTCCTCAGGGACTTTCCATGTTTCCTGCTGAGAGAGGTGGGATGAAGATTGGCCAAGGAAGCCAATGGCCCCTGGCCTGTATCAGAACAGTGTGGCCAGCACGAGCAGGGAGGGCGTTCTGCCCCTGTACTGGCACTGGTGAGGAGCACCTCGAGTGCTGTGTCCAGTTCTGGACCCCTCAGTTTGGGAAGGACGTTGAGGCCCTTGAGCGCATCCAGAGAGGGCAACGAGGCTGGAGAGGGGCCTGGAACACAAACCCTGTGGGGAATGGCTGAGGGAGCTGGGGGTGTTCAGCCTGGAGGAGACTCAGCGGTGACCTTATCGCTCTCGACAACTCCCTGAAGGGTGGCTGGAGTCAGGGGGGGTTGGTCTCTTTCTCCAGGCAGCACTGACAGAATGAAGGCACAGAGTCTCAAGCTGTGCCAAGGGAAATACAGGCTGGATAATAGGAAGAAGTTCTTCACGGAAAGGGTGATAAAGTACTGGAATGGCCTGCCTGGGGAGGTGGTGGAGTCACCGTCCCTGGATGAGTTTAAAAAGACTGGATGTGGCACTCGGTGCCATGGTTTAGTTGAGGAGTTAGGGCAGGGGTTGGACTGGATGATCTTGAAGGTCTCTTCCAGCCCTGTGATCCTGTGATTCTGTGACTCCGTTACTGTGAATGTCCAGGGTCAAATCCCTGCGACATTCTGGAAAAGAGCCCCAGGTAGGTGCAAGGGGTTGGCCTGGCCCACGCAGCTTCCCACTGGGACACGCACAGCTGCCACCCTCCTCCCAGGAGTTAAAGCCATTGCTGGGGGAGGTCCTCTCTCTTTTTCCATCCCTGTCCTGATGGAGGCTCCCAGGGGACTATGCTTTGTGCTGTTCGTGTTCTGCACAGGATGCTCTGGTTGAGGGGGTGTTGGGGCAATCTGGCTGCCCCCCTGCCCTGGGATGGGGAGAAGGACCGTGGGGGTCCCCAAATCCCTGTCCCAGCCCTGCTTGTGCTCGCCGTGCTGGTCTGTGTCGCCAGTGGCCGCGTGTGGCTCTCGGTGCTGGCCGCTGTCCTGGGAAGCCAAGTGGCTGCTGGGGAGCTGAGCCTGGGGTCTGGCTGTGGGGTGACCAGCGCTGGCAGGGGTGGACAGCACCTGGAGCACGCCCTGCTGAGCTGCAGGACCACCCTGGAGCTGAGGAATGGGGACACGACCGCGTGTCCCTGCAGGAGATGGGTGTAGGGTGGGAGTGGGGGGACCCTGTCAGCTCCGTGGGTTTTCTGAGCTGGGTGACACCCCCAGCCCCGGTTCCACTCCTTCCCACAGCTCCTCCGGGACAGCATCCAGCACGGGAATGTCCTCCACTTCGCCAGAGGGGTCTTTGTGGCCGTGGCAGGCCCTTCTCCCTCCCTGTGGAATGTTACTGCTCCAGGGAAATGTGGGGGTCCCTCCCAGAGCCCCAGATTCCTCTCAGGATCTGCAGCTCTGCCATGCGAACCCCACGATGGGATCTCTCCGTGAGGGGCTCCAAGCAGAGGGTGTGGTGCTGCCCGGATCAGGATGGGGTACAGGAGTGCCCTCCATGAATTTTGGGGTGCTGGGTGGTATCGTGTGCCCCTCTCATTCCCAGGGTGCTCGTTATTCCCTGATTTCAGGTTTAATCCTCTGCCGGGAGCTCTTGGCTCCTTCTCCTCGGGGCTGGACACTAAAAATGGGGAATGAAGACAGTTTGGGGGTAAGTGTATGGGATCGGTGTGGGGATACCCTCTACTCCTCCCCTCCTGCAACAGGGAGCAGATCCAGAATATTCAGGCCCTTCCTGGGGAAGGAGATCCAGGGAAATCGTGCCTGGGCAGTGCCCAGCTCCGCGTCCCGGGTGCCGCCCTGCCGCCCGTGCCCCTCGCTCTGCGGGGAGGAGCCGCAGGAGCCTAATGGCCCTTGATGGATTTTTCTTCCAGGAATTCGCTGCGGGGCGGTTTTGTTTGGTTTGGTTTTTGGTTCGTTTTTTTTTTTTTTCCTTTCTCTCTATTTTTTCCCCCTGACTGCGCTCCTGTAAACACGGCGTGGAGCGGGAAGGAGCGGGAATGAGGGAGGGGGGACACGCAGGTTGTGAGGGGGGGCTTTCAGGAGAGGGCTGACACCCCAATTTCCTCAACTGCCTTGCGTGTGGGTTTGGGATGAGCAGCTCTTCCCAGTGTCCTGGAGCCCTGCCCGGAATGGGGGGGGCGGGGGGAAGCAACCCTGGGAATTTCCCCGCACCCCACGCAGCCCCACAGAGCCAGGGGACCCCACGGAGCATCTTCCCAGCCCCGCTTTGCCCCACTTCCCACCCCTCCCCCGGCTTTGGGGGGGCTGTCCCCTCCATCCCCCGGTGTCCCCCCGTGTCCCCCTGGGCTGGGCGGTGCCCGGGGGGGAATGCTGCAGCTGCTGACGTCACGGCGCTCAGCCAATGGGCGTGGGCTGTGGCGGGGTGGGGCGGGGGCGGCCCCGGTGGGGACCGGGGCTGCTCCGGGGGGTCCCGGTGCCCCCCGCTCTCCTCATGCAGGGCATGGGGAGCCTCCGGCTGGGCAGCCGCGCCGTCATGTACACGGCGGAGACCCTCCCCAAGGGCAAGAACCGCGTCATGGGGGTGAGTCTGGGGGGTCGGAGGGAGTTCGGGGGGAGAAACCCTTGGAAAATCCCCTCTCAGCCCCTTCCCGGGGGATTCCTGCTGATTCCTCGGAGGATGCTGTGTCTCTGGAGAGGCGCTGGGATTAAGGCATCCTCCATCCCCAGGGTGGCTCTGTGCGGAGGGGGGTTGAGTTGACCCCATTCCCACCCATCCCGCTCTTCCAGACCATCCAGATTATGACGGGATTCCTGCACATCGGCTTCGGGATCGTGCTGACCACGCTCACCAATGTCTACACCTCCGTCTTCGTCATCGGAGAGATCCCCTTCCTGGGCGGCGTGTCGGTGCGTGCTGGGGGGCTGGGAAGGGATTCCCTCCGGGAAAAGATGCCCACTGCGGAGGGATACCCCCCGGGAAAGAATGCCTAGGGGCGTGGGATGCCCGCCAGGAAGGAAATCTCACCGGGGAACAATGCCCACGGGGAAGGGAATCCTGCTGGGGGGGGATGCCAGCCGCTGGGACACCCACTGGAGGGGACGCCCGCCGGGAATGAGGCACCTGCAGCTCCCAAGGCCTCGGCAGCTGGAAAACAAGGACAGGGGGGTCCCCTGTGCCCCATTAGTGCCACCTCTGTGCAGGTTTGGGGTGCTCGGGGTGCCCTCCGTGCCAGCTGAGCCCCGTCTCTCCTGCTGCAGTTCATCATCTCCGGGTGCCTCTCCATCGGCGCCGAGAAGAGCCCCACGGAATGCGCGGTGAGTTTTCCCGGGAGCACGCCCAGAGTGATCCCATGGCCTGGATGGGGCATCCCTCTGGGATTCTGGGGGGGCTGCCGCTCCCCCAAAGCCCCCTGGGTGCCCGCAGGTGAAGGGCAGCCAGACCATGAACGTCATCAGTGCCATCTTTGCGCTCCTGGGAATCGTGGCCTTCATTGTGGACCTCAACCTCAACGGGCTCTACCGCTCCAGCTTCAACTGCTATCTCATCCTGGTAAAATCCCACTGGGCGGAATTCTGGCCCTCAGGAACCCCTCCCCAGGCCCTTTCTCCAGCCCTCAGGGGATGCTGTGCCCTTTCCCAAATCCCCGTTGGGGTGGCGGTTTCTCCTCTGCCGCCAGGACCTATTTTAGGCTGGTACCTCGGGAGATGAGTCACCCCCTGGAAGCATCCATGAGCCATAAAACCGGCGGGATGGAGGGCTCGGAATGACACCTTGGAGCTGGGGATGCAGAGGGAGAGGAGGGGGGGAAGCCACAGAATGCTGCCCTATGTGGGATTCATCCGCCTGGGCACTGCTGGGGAGTGCTGATGGGGTTTTTCCCGTCCTGGAGCTCGCAGGGAATGGGATTTCCATCGTGCTGCTCATCTTCACCATCCTGGAATTCTGCATTGCCGTGGCCACTGCCAATTTCTGGTGCCGGGCCACCCGCCTCAGCTCCAACGAGGTAGGGATGAGGGGGTGGCAGGGATGGATCCCAGAAGCTGCCTGCCATGGTCCCAGCGTCTCCCATCATCCCGGTGTTTCCCAGGCCATGCTGATTGTCCCCAGTGCCACCCGCGTGGATCTGGCCGTGCCACCGGCGGAGCTGCCTCAGCCTCCCAGCTACAGCGAGGTGATCCAAGGAACAGCCCGGATAGGAGCAGAATCAGCATTGGGATGGATTCTGGGATGACAGTCCCCATCCTGCTGCCATCCATCGGTGTCCCTTCCCTGGGAAAACATCCCACCCCAACCCCCAGGGAGAATCCTGGGAAATCTACCCCTCTGCTCCGGGACTGGGGAGGAAATCCCAAACCCCCACGGGTGGTGGGTGTGGGAGGGGACCCCCCAAATCCTGCCCCCTTTCCAAAACACCTCCCGGTCTTTTTGCAGCTGACTGCTCCCGAAGTCTGACACCGAGGATGTCGGAATGGGATCCTGCCTCCATCGCTCCTAAATCCCAGGGCTACGGCATCCTCCTCCCACTGTGCTGCTGGCTGGGATGTGCTGGTCCCCCCCCCGAAAAGCCAGGGATGCCCCCAAATTCCCTGCCCCTGTGCCTGGTCTGAGGGGCTCCACTTGCTGACTGCTGTGAGAAGGGACTTCTCCAGGGGGGAATCTTCGGCAGCTCCTGCCTGTAAATCCCCGGTGGGATGCTGGGGCTCACTCGTGTTGGGGTTCAGGAATTCCTGGTGGGTCTGGTGGTTTGGAGTGACCCCGATGTGTGCTGGGAGCCGGGCGGGTCACCGGAGCATCTACCTCGGCTCGTCCCCTGTTGGCTTCATTTTATCTTGGGAATAAATGCTCTCTCCGGGCTTGTGTCTCCTGAATTGGGGAATTTTCAGCGTGGGAGCTGCCCTTCCCCCTCACAGAGCTGCTGTCCCTCAGGAAAGAGGCTCATCCCGCCTGATTTAGAGATACCTGCTCTCTCCTGAGGGAATTCTGCCCCCCGAACCCCTGGCGCCTGCTTGCTTTCCCCGAGGGGAGTTCTGCTCCCCTGAACCCCTGGCAACTGCTCCCAAGGGAGTTTTGCTCCTCGAAACTCCCAGTGCCTGCTCTCCTGAGGGAATTCTGCCCCTCAAAACCCCTCTCCTGAGGAAATTCCATCCTCTAAACCCCAGTACCTGATTCTGAGGGAATTCTGTCTCCATAAACCCCTCAGTACGTGCCCACACGAGGGAATTCTGCCCCTCTGATCCCCTCTCCTGCTGGAATTCCACCCTCTAAGCCAGCGTACCTGGTCTCCCGAGGGAATTCTGCTCCCCAGACTCCTCCACCCGCCCGTTCCAGCACGGTTCCGCTATATTTAGCTCGGCCGGAGCAGCCGGCCGCCCGGCGGCGATGCCGGTGACGCCAGCGCATCGCGGCTCTGCCGCCACCGGAGAAGCTGCCCCGGGGCTGGAGCTGCTCCGTGGGGTGACACGGGGACACCGGCGCCACGTGCTCCCTGTTCCCACAATCCTGGGTGGCAGGAACGGGGCTGAGGGAACTGAGGGGTGCTCCCAAATCTGATCCGTGCGGCGGTTCCATAAAAATTCTTTATTTTCAGGCAAGGAAAAGGGCTCTGGGTTCATTTTGAACGGGACCGGGTTTGTCAGCTCCCGACAAGCTCATTTATGGATCCACCCTTAATTATCCTCCATCCGTGGGAGTGCTGGTGGATTTAACGAGGTGGTGATGAGCTTCCAGGGGCATCAAGTGATTTAAAGAGCATCCCAAGCTCATGGAAATTGAAAGGGGGGATGGAGGTGGGAAAAGAGACCCTAAAAGCGCTGATTTTCCAAGGGGTGGAAACATCCTGGTGAGTTACCAGTGTCCTGTGGCAGGATCCTCTTAATTTCTGGAGGCAGGATCCATCCCAAAGTTCCCCTCCAGTGCCAGAATGGGATCAGTGACCTCCTCCTTGAACGTTTCCTCAGGTTTTGGGGTGACTTAAGCGTTTTCCTTCTCCTTTCAACACTCCCTGACAATGCTCCGGCTGCTCAGCCAAAGCCTCATGGATTATTCACTCCCTGCCAGTTATTTCTGTTCCCGGCTCTGAAAAAATAATGAGCCCGATCAGTAGGAGAAGCCCCAGGGATTTTGGGAGCAGAATGAACAGGCTGCCTCTGCTCACCCCGTGGCCACAACCCATTACGGCTCCGGCTCCTCACCTGCGGCTCTGGAGCATCCCGACCTCTCCCGGCTCCCTGGGGACCACCACGAAGCCATCCCACCTCCCATCCAAGCTCTGAGTTCTCCCAGTCTGCTGGTTTCCTGGGAAGGAGGATTCTTCCTCCTCCTCCTCCTCCTCCACCAGCATCAGGCTCTGTTTTCCTGCAGTATGCCAGTGTTCAGATGGGGCTTTCCCTGAAAACGCTGGAATAAGTCTTTAAGGCTCTGTGGGAATGTGGGGGTTTTAACACATTTTTATTTTTTAGGTGGGAATTTGCAGCCCTGGGAGGGGAGTGGGGACTTCCAGGAGTTGGGAAGAGCCGGCAACAGGGACCACAGAGTTTTGTGTCCCTGCTGGTGATGATCCCTAAGGAAAACCAAAACCCTTGGAGGAGCTGGGAAGGGGAACGGTGAGATGGACTGGGGTGTCCCAAAGGCTCTTCCCCTTGGGAAGAGGTGGATCTTGGAGACTCTTCTGGCACCTAAAGGTGCCCCAAGAGAGCTGGAGAGGGACTTTAGAAAAGAGCCTGGAGTGCCAGGACAAGGGGGAATAGCTTCCCACTGCCAGGGGCTGGGTTTAGATGGGATATTGGGATGAAATTCTTCCCTGTGAGGGTGGGGAGGTGCTGGAATAGATTTCCCAGGGAAGCTGTGGCTGCCCCATCCCTGGAAGTGATTAAGGTCCCATCCCAGGATTGCCAGTGGAGAAGTACTGGAACTTTTCTGCAGCCTCAGGAGTTTTCCTGGGAACGAGCAGATCAAAGGCTGGAATGCCACGTGCAGGGGTTGATGGACACATCTGGGACAGGGTTTGGGAGCAATGTCACCGTGTCCCAAATGCCAGGTATGGATCACCCCAGCAAGCAGCGCTGCCCCCCCAACCTCCTGCCTGCCCCCAGCTCCAGATTCCCTAATCCAGGCTGGACACTGGGATGTTTAAAGCCAAAAAACCCTGAAACCTCTCCCAGAAAACATGACTTTCCTTCTGGAATCAGTATGGAAAGAGCCCTGTGGGAAGCAGAAACACCTGGAAGCAAAGCAAAATGTTGACTTTTGGTATTTTTATGGGGATATAAAGTTTGTCCCAGGAAACAGCAAGTTTCTTTGGAGAGCTTTTCTTCATTGTAATCTATTTTCTTTGGAAAAAAACTCACGGTTTTTGGGGTTGGAAAAAGAATTTTGGTTCCACCAGGCTCATAAATTTTGTCCTGTGCTGGTGGGAGGGAATTTGGGAGGGTCTCACTGATCCCCCCTGAGCATTCAGCCAGGCTTCCCCCATCCAAAACCTGCCCCAGAAAATAGGAAAATGAACATTAAAATCCAAGGAATGTGTTGTATATATCTACAAAGCCAAAAATTCCTGCAAAGAAAAGGCTGGAAAGCTCCACCACCCAGCCTTGCTGCTTGCCTGCATCTGCTTCAAAGCTTCACCTCCTCTGGAATCCGCTTCCAAAACAAATCCTGACATCCTACCTTGGGCTCCTGCCATCCCCAGCTGGACCTGGGTTTATTTAGGAAGGGGGAAAGGCGCTTTTTTAACAGATAACTTGTTCAGCAAGTGAGGTTTTGGGGGCTGAGAGCAGTCATGGCTGTTTCTGGCTGTAAGGCTGGAACTTCAGGAATGTTGTAGGAACCTGGAAAGGCGGATTTGGGAGGAAATCCACCGTGTAGGGTGGTTTTGGCTGGGAATGTGAGCCGTGGATAATGGTGGAGGATACCCCGGCTGCCTAAAGGCTAAGGAGGGGATCCCAGAATTTCCACGGGGGCTCAAGTGTTCCTTCCTGGGGCTGGAAGGAGATCCCTGGGATTGTTAGGATTGGAGTGCTGAGAGGGATGACGCACCAGCAGGAATTAAAGGCTCTGAGGCATCAGGAATGTGATGAAGAGGCTGAATCTCATCCATGTCCGTGTTTTTCCTGGAAAGCCGTGCCGCCAGATGCAGCCCTTTACAAGGCCAAGTGCACGCTTCCATCAGGGAAGCAGGATGGAAGAAGGTCACGGGTGGGATGGAGGAATGCCATTGGAGCTGGGATGGAGATGTGAGTTGCTGCTCTTTGCTTTCCAGGTCTGTTCTTCCAGCCTTTTTCTTGGGATACGATTTAAGCCGGTTTGGAGGGGGCGTCCCATTCCCATGTGTGTGGGAGCATGGGGAGGGCGCAGAATCCTGGAATGGTTTGGGATGGAAGGAATCTTAAGGCTCACCCAGTTTCACCTCCCTGCCGCAGGCAGGGAAACTTCCCACTAGCCCAGGTTGTTCCAGGCCGGCTCCAGGGCTGGGAGCCTTTCCCGAGCTCTGGAAGCGCGGCGCCTCCAAACGCGGCCTCTCAGCTCCCTCTAGAGGAAGGAAAAAACTTCCCAAAGTCGCTCCACCTGCTCCTGAAATCGTGAGCTGGAGGGTCCTGTCCTTTCCCAGGCAGAGGGAGTGGTGTTGGGGTAATGCCAGAATCCTGGGGCTAGAAATTCCCGTTCCATCAAGAAATTCCTACCCTGCACACATCAGACATCCAGGAGACCCGGGGAGCCCTCCAGGCGGGCATGAGGGATCCCAAAGCTCCACTCCCTGCCTGAGCAACCACTTCCCATCATAAATAACAGCATCTCCTTTCCCTCTGGCTCACGATGGAGACGGCAAGGGACCCCTGAATCCCTCTCGTGTATCCTCACTGGGCACAAATCCTCAGGGACGGAGGAGGAAGAATTCCCAAAAATGGCAATAAAGGAGCTTCCTTTATAACGGGGTTTATAAAGTTTCCTGCCTCGATCTGAATTTTTCTCGGGAAGCGGGCAGGGTTAGGTTATGGACGCCTCATTAGCTACCCAGCTAATTGCAGGAGTGATTCCCAAGCAAAGCATCCACAATTTGGGATGGAGAGGACTCGCCCGATGCCAGTAAAGAGGGTCTTGGAGCATCCCGAGGGAAAAACGTTCCAACCCTCCCCAAGGGTGCAGAGCCTGGGTAGAGTTCCTCGTCCCTCCCTCCCTGTTCCCGTGCAGGATTTTGGGAGCCTCCGTTGGCAAAGCTGCCTCGTTGAGCAAGAGGGGTCTGACGAGAATTCTGCGAGCGAGCTTCCCGCAGGGAGCAAAGGGCAGCGGGAGCGTGTCCCTGCCCGGCCGGCGCCTCCCGGGGATTTCGGGCAGCAAAGGGACCGTGCTGAGGAGCAAGAGGTGGAGGAAGGCGCCTGGGAATTCCTTCAGCTTCCTGCGCTCGTTCCCAGGCCATGGCGACCACCACGGTGACCGATGCCGGCAGCGTGAGGATCATCACGGAGGTGATCCCGGCCACGGATCCGCGGGCGGCCCAGCTGGCCGCAGGCTCGCAGGCACCGGCACCTGCCAGCGCCTCCTTCCAAACGCGAGGCTTCCGCAGGGCTCATCCCAAGGTGTTGGGGGTGAGACATGGCCTTCCAGGGGCCCAGCAGGGACTGGGATCCGCAGGGACTGTCCCGCTGGAGGGTCTCCCTGCCTGGGTGAAGGGGACATTGGGACAGGTGCCTCCGGCAGCCCCTTCCCAGCACTGTGATGGGGGATTGGGGTGGGATGCGTCTCACGGCAATGGGATCCGGATCCTTCTCCCTCGTCCTTCTCCAGACCATCCACATCTTCACCGGCATCGTCCACATCTGCCTTGGGATCATCCTGACAGTGTCGGAGCACACGAACCCTTCCCTCCCCGTGGCCAGCGGGGTCCTCTTCTGGCTGGGGGTCCTGGTAAGTTGGGATGAGGACATGGAGAGCTCAGGGAATGGACTGGGGATAATATCCCAGGATCGCCAGGTCTCCACTGACCACCATTCCGTGGTGTTTGTGCATCCCTGGACCCCAATTCCCAGCCGGAGGGACACCAGGAAGGGTGACAGGGAAGGGTGCCTTGCTGCTGACACCAATTCCTGCTGTTTTCCAAGTAGCTCCTGGTGTCGGGCTCATTGCTGGTGGAAAGTGAAAGGAGAGACAGCCCTGTGCTGGTAAGATCCAGGCTGGGAGGGACAACGGGTCCCCCCTTTCCTTATGTCCCTTCCAGCAGCTGCCGGGACCCCTCCACAGCCCGGATTCATCCCACGGGATCCACAGGCCAGTGTCCCCCTCGGGAAGTGCCCAGCTCTCCCACATGGAGCACAGGATGAGGGGCGGGGTCACTGTGGGATGAGGGAGATAAAAAGTCCAGGAGACCCTCATGGATTTTGAAATTACTGTGGGATGACAGGGATGAAAGGTCCAGGAGACCCTCCTGGCTTTGGAACCACTGTGAGATGAGTGGAACAAAACCGGGCAGCTTCTCCAGGAGATCTTTGCTCCTGGTTTGAATAATCCATGTGGGAAGCAGCCCTTCCCGGGGTCCGTGTCACCGGGTGCTTCCTGCAGGTCAAGACCTGCTGTGTGGTCAATGTGGGCGTTGTCCTGGGCACGCTGGTGGCCACCGGGATCCACGGCACGGCCATCACCCAGAACATGCCCGGCTGTGGGAAGCCCGGGCCCTTCCAGACCCGCCCGGAATGGTGCCTCAGCATGGACGGCAAGGTACGGACGCCCGGGATGGCGCTGGGGAAGAATCCGAATCTCCAGGTGGGGTGTTCAAGGATCCAGCTCCTGTTTGGGTGGTGCTGGATCCCGGGATATTCCTGTTCTCCTGCTGCTTGCAGATCCTGAGCAACGGGCTGGATTCCACCTTGGTGCTCCTGTGCCTCCTGGAATTCTGCGCGGCCGTAGCGGTTCTGGCGTTTGGATACGACACAGTCCGGCCGCACACATACAGCCAGCTGGTGAGGGAGGCCGGGATCCACGGCAACCCCTGGAAACCCCTGGAATGCTCATCCACCCCTTACTTCCTCCCAAGGGCCGCCCCAGTCCGGGCGTTACTGGGTGCCTCACAGAGATTTCCCTGGATTTCCCTGTTTTTGCTTTCCCAGGCGCTGTAGCCCCGCACGTGCTGCCGCATCCCGGGGGGGTCCCCGCTACCGGAGCCCTCTGGGATGCCCTAAGCGTGTTCGGCCCCAAATAAAGGCCTCTCCCCCAGCCCAGCCCGCGCGTGTCTCCGGGGGTCACTCGGGGTGCGGGAGGGCTCGCCCCGGGGGTGTTTGGAGGAGTTCCGGGGGTCCCGGTACCGGCGGCCACGGTGGTGGGCGATGCTGCCCGGCACAAAGATGGCGGCCACAGCCGTGAGCGGAGAGTGCTGCCCGGCACAAAGATGGCGGCCACAGCCGTAAGCGGAGAGCGCTGCCCGGCACAAAGATGGCGGCCAGGGATCGCGCTTCCGATGGGCGCGCGGCTCTGACGTCATCTCCCCGCGACGCCGCGGAGCCGCGTGCATCATGGAGGGGGAGAACGGGGGGAGCCCGGGACCGGGACCGGGATCGGGAGCGACCCCCGAGGGGCCCAGCGGGGCCGCCTCGGCCCCGGCCGCTGCTCGGCGGCGACGGAAAGGTGGCAAGAAGCGGCAGGAGGCGGTGGTTGCCATCCCGCGGGGCAAGCCCAAGTCGGGACGGGTGTGGAAGGATCCCGGGAAGAAGAGGTGGGAAGGGAGGCGGGAATTGGGGGGGGCTCTGGGCTCCAGAAGGGCTGACTGGGGGGTCATGAGGTCTGGGGGGATTTTGAGGGGCACAGGGTTGTTTGGGGGGCTCCCTGGGGCTTGTGACGGGGTTCCGGATGTATCCATAGGCTTTGGGAAGGATCCAGAGGTGACAGGGATGACTCGGAGGGGATGCTGAGGATGCCGTGGGATGCTCCGAGGTTGGCGAATTGACTAATGGAAGGTGTCGAGAGGAGCTAGTGTAGCCCCGGCTGCATCCCGGAGTTTTTGGGGAGCCAACACCTCCCGTGTGCCCACCCAGGTTCTCCCACATGATCCAGGACAAGGCGCTCCGCACCTCCTGGGCACGGAAAATGAAGGAGAGGCAGGAGAGGAAGCTGGTCCAGGACCTGGCACGGCAGCTGGAGGAAGCGAAGCAGAGGGAAAAAGAGGTAACAGGGCTCGGGAGCTGGAGAACTCCTGTCTTTCCCAAGAGCAATCCCATGTCTCTGCCCTCTTCCCGGGTGGCAGAGCTGTGGCAGAGCCCAGGAAAAGGGCAGTTGGGGTGGAGAATTCCCTGTCCTGGTGCCAACTCCAGTCACTGGCGATCACATGCTCCGAGTTGCTGACTCGGAATAAGCTCCCTGGGTCAATTCCAGCCTCACCGGGGGTGGAAAATCTGCTGGAATGACAGATTTCACACTTGGCTGGGCACTGGCTCTGCTCTGGGTTTAATCCCGGAGGAAGGGATCCTCAGGGAACATTTTGGTGCTGCTCCCACAGGAAAAGAAGAGGCGGCGGGAGGAAAACCTGAAGCGGCGGCTGGAAAATGAGCGGAAAGCCGAGATTGTCCAAGTGGTGAGTCCCCTCTGCTGGCTGGGAACAGCCCTGGGAACACCCCACAACATCCAGCCCCCATGGATCAGCCTCTCATTCCTTCCAGTTCCTTTCCCTGTCTCTGTCTGTGGAGGATACTGGGAGGACTAGGAGATTCCCAGCAAAGCCAGACACACTGGAAGCGTGTTCCTGGTGTTCTCCCAAGCTGAGGAATAACGGGGTGGTGGAGCAAGGAAAGTGTGGCACTGATGGGGATTCCTGTGGGAATATCATGGCTTTTCCATCGGGAAGAGACCTGGGAGCTCGGGGCAGGTGTGGTGAAGGCCTCATCTGTGGGTGAGGATGGGTTAGTTCTGGGATAAATCCCCTCCTCGATCCTGAGTCCTTGGGGGTGGGAGGCTGGGAGTCATCCATGCCCATCCTGCCTTGTTCCCACGCTCTGTTACATTCCTGGAAATGCTCCAGGACAGGGCTTGGAGCACCCTGCACTAATGGAAGGTGTCTCTGCCCGTGGCCAGGGGTGGAACTGGATCTTCCTTAAGCTGCCTTCAACCCAAACCGTTCCAGGATTCTACAATTCCATGAAATCCCTTCTCTTTTCCCGTTTCCCAGATCCGGAACCCCCTGAAGCTCAAGAGGGCCAAGAAGAAGCAGCTGAGGCGGGTGGAAAAGCGGGATACGCTGGCCCTGCTCCAGAAGACACCCGTGAGGCGCAGCAAGGCCGCGGAATGAGGCGGGAATCGGGATTCCTATGAATCCTGCTCCTTTCCAGGGGTTTTTCCTCAGCTTGCCAGGACCCTCAGTATTGGACAAACAACAGGACAGAGCTGAGGGGGTGTAGTCCACGAGAACCAGCTGCTGGATCACCCAGTCCCCGTGGAATCAGGATACGGCCGGTGCCAGAGGCTGGAACAGAACTTTGCTTTCCCAAATCTGCCTTTTCCTTATAAAAATTAATAGGAACTGAGACAGATTTGCCTCCAGTGGCTCTGGGGGTTGGTGGCTCCAGCTGGAGCTTTCCCTAAGGCATGCCTAGGGTTGGAGTGTGCCATGGCCTCTCATTCCTTGCACTTGCCCTTTCCCCAGAGAGGGAATTCCCGTTGGGAATGAGCCCTGGAACCTGTCAGCAAGGAAGGGGGGCAGGGTGTCACACACTCTCCTGAGGGGGGCAACGCTGGAAAGTTGGAGGGGGCTGGAAGTTGGAAATCCGCATGGTTTCTTAACATTCCTGATTTTTCTTGGTCCGTGAACACCCCTTTCAGCATTCCTGGGGAGGGATGTGGCTGTGAGCTGGGATGGGGGGACAAAGGGGCACACTGGGTGGAAAATGGGACTGCAGGAATCAGTGTCCTGGGATGGGAATGCGGGGCTCCGGAGCTTCATCCTGGAGTGACAGTTTGGGGGGAAGGGTCCCTCAGAGTTGGGATGGGGTGGGGTGCCACAGGGCAAGTGGGGACTGGCAGGAATTTTGGGGTGTGGCCGGCGCCCGCCGGGCAAGGGGTCATGGGGCAGGAGAGCTCTGCCCTCGCCATTCCCGGGTTAATGATTTCCAAGGAATCCTCGAGCCTCTCTGCAGAGCCCGCGGCACAGGCTTTGCCCGGCGGGGTAAGAGAAGGGGAAGCTCGAGTCCTCGAGGGCCGATTTCCTGGTGGGACGGATGTGGGAGAGCCGCGTCTCCTCCCAGGGCTGGACTGGGGCCAACATCCCTGTTCCCAGCCTGCCGTGCCGCACGGACGGGGAGCGGGGGGCTCACAGGATTGGGGGGCTCGGAGCCCCCGGATCCCCACCGTGCTCCGGCCCCGGGCTCGGGAGGAGGATGAGGACAGGGGACGGTGGGTGCTGGGAATGCCGGGGCTGAGAAACACACAGGAAAGGGGTGTCCCGGCTGCCGGGTGAGTTTTGGAGCGGGGGTTTGGGGTGAGGAGGGAGGGGATGGGGACAGGGAAGCAGCGGCCAGGGGTCACGGAAGGAGGGGACCCGGAAGGGAGGGAACAAGGACCGGGGAAGGCGGGGACAAGGACCAGGAAAGAAGGGACAGAGACCACGAGGGGATGGGGCCGTGGGAGGGAGGGATAGGGACAAGGAAGCAGGGATGGCGGCAGAACTATCTGGACCGTAAACCCCATCCTGGGCGTCTCCCGTGTCCTGGAGACAGGCCACTGCTGCCAGCTCCCTCCTGGGCGTGGCAATCCCTGGGGGACACTCAGCGTGTTTCCCATTCCCAGGTGCACCATGGTGGAGGTGACGGTGACGCCGCAGTCCTCGCTGGCCGACCGGCCGGTGCAGATCCGGGTGCGGGGACTGTCCCCATCCCAACTTGTCACCCTCCGGGCATGGCTGAAGGACGAGCAGGGCGAGTGCTTCCAATCCCGTGCCTTTTTCCGCGCTGACGGAGCAGGAGAGGTGGATCCCGGGCTCCATGCCGCCCTGGGGGGCAGCTACTCTGGGGTCTGGCCCATGGGGCTCTTCTGGTTCCTGCAGCCCGACACCCTTTTTCGACGGCTGGTCAAGCGGGATGTGGCCGGCAGCCCCTTCCGCGTCCGGCTGGAGGTGTTCGACGGGCTCTGCCTGGGCACGGATCCCCGGGAGCAGCCGCTGGCATCCTGCGAGGCCGAGCGGTGGTACGTGGGCCCCGGAGTGCAGAGGGTGCCCATCCGAGAGGGAAGGGTCCGTGGTGCCCTGTTCCTGCCTCCTGGTGAGCACTGGGGAGCGGGGAATTCCAGGATATCAAACCTTGGGAGCATGGGATGCCCAGCCAGTACTCCTTTGGGATCCTGCGGATGCCAAGCATTGGGAACACTGGGAAACAACACTGGGATCACTGGGATGCTAAACCCTGGGATTCCTGGGTTGTCCAGCCTTTAGGATCCTTGAGATACCAGACCTCAGGATCTTGGGATGCCCAGCCTCGGGACCCCCAGGGTACTGGACTTTCTGCCCCCTGGGATGCCCAGCCATGGAACCTCCGCAGTGCGGGACAGCACCGGTGGCTCCCCATCCCTGACTCTCTCCCTGTCTTCCCACAGGTCCAGGCCCCTTCCCCGGGGTCATTGACCTGTTCGGGGGCGCAGGGGGGCTGATAGAGTTCCGGGCGGGGCTCTTGGCCAGCCGGGGCTTTGCCGTGCTGGCCCTCGCCTTCTTTGCCTACGACGACCTGCCCCGAGTCCTGGCCCAGCTGGACCTGGAATATTTTGAGGAAGCGGCAGAGCTGCTCCTCCGGCATCCCAAGGTGAGTCCTGGAGTGAGGCACCTGTGAGCCAGGATGTGCTGGGGATTGGGGGCATCCTGCTGCATGGGACGTCCAGGTGACATGGGGTCATGTCCCAGGGTTGTCCCAGGGACTGGGGATATCCCAGTGAGTGGGATGTCCTGGCGACTGGGGATATCCCATGAGGACATCCAGGTGATGGACACACAGGGATGTCCCAGTAAATGCATTATCCCTGTGTGTTATCCCAGCTGGCTCCATTTCCTCTTGCTTCAGGTCCGAGGCCCCGGCCTGGGTGTGGTGGGCGTCTCCAAAGGTGCGGAGGCGGCCTTGGCCATGGCCGCCTTCCTGCCACAGGTGGTGGCCACGGTGTGGATCAACGGCACGGCCTTCCTGCATGGAAACCCGCTGGTCTACAAGGGGCTCTGCCTCCCTCCCATTCCCTACCACACCGAGCGCATCCTGTTCACCGAGCTGGGAGCCATAGACAACTCGGCCATCTTCGGTGACCCCCGGGATCCCGCCCACCGCGCCTCGGCCATCCCGGTGGAGAAGGTCCGGGGAAAGGTCCTCTTTGTGGTGGGAGAGGCCGACCGCAGCTTCAACAGCAAGCTCTTTGCCGAGCTGGCCCTGGCGCGGATGCCGCCGGGGAGCGGCCGGATCCTGTCCTATCCCGGCGCCGGACACCTCATCGAGCCCCCCGGATCCCCCCTGTGCAGCAACTCCAGCATCCGGGGCACCCCCAGGCCGGTGGCGTGGGGCGGAGAGCCCCAGCCCCACGCCCGGGCCCAGGAACGGTCCTGGCAGGAGATCCTGCAGTTCTTGGAGCTCCATCTGGGGTCGGTGGCCACCATGAAGCTGTGAGGGGTGGGGAAGAGCGGGTTGGGGTCACTGGGATTGTCACTGCAGGGAATAAAGTGTCACCGGTGGCTCCTGCCTGTGCTCCTGGGGGATGGATGGAGTGTGGGACAAGGATTGGACACAGGTTTAGGGGATATGTTGGAGATATTTGGGAGATGCATCAGATATATATTGGATATACATCATATATATGTATTGGACACATGGGATATATATATTGAATATGTATCAGATTTATATTGGACATACATGTAGGAAATATATTGGTTACATATGGAGCATATATAGGATACAGAACAGACAGCTCAGACATACTATTTATAAATATATATATATGTATGACATATGTAGGGCACATATAGAACATATATTGTCCATGTTTTAGCCCACCTGTGGCTCTGGGGACACTCTGGTCTCTCTGCACCTGCCCTCGCTTCCCGAGGAGGTTTGAGGGAATCACATCCAGTCCCTGGCTCCTCATGCCCTCCTGCTGGGATCCCTGTGCTCCCGGGAGCTGGCCTGACCCCATTCTCACGCCCAGGGCATGGGACAGGGAGTGGCTGTGACCGGTACTCTGGGAACGGTGGGGAGGGGTCATGTGGTTTAATCCACAGTAAAGATAAACCCCAGAAGGGAAACTTGGGGAAAGGGGGGCGGAGGGAACGCACATGGAGGACTTTGGATTCCCTGTGGCACTGCCAGCAGAGCACAGCCGGGATTTGGGGTAACTGGCTGATTCCCAGTCCCTCAGATGCCACTGGGGCCATGCCACTGTGTCCCCTGGTCCCGTGGCTATTCCAGGAGTGTGGTGTCCAGATGTCACCGTGGTTCCCAGCGGCTTTGGGGAGTTGGGCACACACCAGCCTTCTCCTTTCCCCCTGCATAACTTGATCCAGCTGGGCATCCTGCCTGGCACCAGTTCCATTCCCTGTTCACTGGGACAGTCTCCAAGCGCGGGATAAGCTTGGTTTGTCCTTGGTCACAGTGACATGGCCACAGGAGGTGACCACAGGGCCAGGGCACCGAGGTCACTGGCGGCACGGGAGCGAGGAGCCCTGGGCAGAGCTCATCCCACGGGATCAGCTGATCCTGATCCCCCCCCCCACATCCCAGCCATCGGGATATAAATTCACACCGCAGAGCGCTGTGCTCTGTCCATGTCACCGCCATGGGATGGAACTGCTCCTTCCTTCTGCTCTTCTTCCTCCTGTCCCCGTGGCCCAGAGCCACCGTGGCGCTCCTGCAGTACCGCTACGACTGCGGAGAGTTGGGAATGCAGCTCCTGGTCTTCCCGTCCCATGGCCGCACTGTGCGCTTCAAGGTCCTGGGTGAGTGGGGGGACTCCCTGGATTCCCTTGGGGTGCTGGATTTCCCTGGGATTCCCCCAAACCGAGAGTGTTCCATGATGGTAGTGTCCCAACGGGATGAGCCCAATAGCTTGGATGACCTGTTGCTGCTGCCCGGGGGGTTTCCATGCACCTGGATGTGTCACCTCCCCGTGTCCATGGTGTCCCCCCAGACGAGTTTGGCTCGCACTTTGATGTGGCCAACTGCTCCATCTGCCTCCACTGGCTGAATTCCAGGGAGGATGGCTCCGTCATCTTCTCCTCCGGCTACAAGGGCTGCCACGTCCTGTTCAAGGTGATGCTCCTGTTCCTGTCCCCTTCATGGTCCCGCCTGGCAGGATGGGGGTGACTGTCCCTCATTTCCTCCCCTCAGGAGAACCGCTACGTCCTGCAGGTGCAGCTGGAGGAGCTGCTGTCCAGTGGGATCCTGATCACCTCCTACGAGGTCAACATGACCTGCCCCAAGCCAGGTGGCTCTGAGATGCTCCCAGATGGAAAGCGGGAGCAGGCCCGGGACAGCACCACCCTGATCTCCCACACTGGGGTGCACCAGGTCTCTGAGTCCTCCTTTAGCCTTGCTGGATCGCAGTACACATCCCAAGATCACTTGGAGCAGGTTCACACCGTGGGACAGTACCAGCCCAGCTCAGTGCTTCCTGGCATCCAGCACCATTCCAGTCCGGCTCACTCCGGGCTTCTGTCCCAGCCTGGTGGGGCTCATCCTGTCACCCATATCCAGGGAAGCTTCGTCCACCCGGCAGTGCAGCCCCCCCAGCCCGGGGGGCAGAACCAGCCAGGGATCCTTCGCCCAGTGCTTGTATCCCAAAACCATCCCGGTTTGGTGCATCCCGGGGGTCAGACACAGCCGGGGCAACTGCATCCAGTCTTTGTATCCCAAAACCAGCCTGGGATGGTGCATCCCGGGGGACAAAACCAACCAGGGATCCGCCCAGGGTTTGTATCCCAAAACCAGCCTGGAGGTCAAAACCAACCAGGGCAACTTCGCCCAGGGTTTGTATCCCAAAACCCTCCTGGTGGCCAAAACCAACCAGGAATTCGCCCAGGGTTTGTATCCCAAAACCAGCCTGGAGGTCAAAACCAACCAGGGCAACTTCGCCCAGGGTTTGTATCCCAAAACCCTCCTGGTGGCCAAAACCAACCAGGAATTCGCCCAGGGTTTGTATCCCAAAACCAGCCTGGAGGTCAAAACCAACCAGGGCAACTTCGCCCAGGGTTTGTATCCCAAAACCCTCCTGGTGGCCAAAACCAACCAGGAATTCGCCCCGGGCTTGTATCCCACAACCAGCCTGGCTTGACCTCCACCGGTGCCCAGACTCCAGCAGGATTCCTGCGCCCGGTAGCTCGGCCCCCAAACCAGCAGGGAATATCTCGTCCTGGTCATCACTCCAACTTTGAAACGGGGCTCGAAGGCCACACTGGGCTGCTCCATCCTGGCCATCCCAGCCCGGCTGTGGTGCGCCCAGGACTCTCATCCTGGCCAGGTTTCATCAGTTCTGGACTCCACGCTCAGCCCCAGCCAGGCCTGGGACTCCCAGGGCTGCATCCCGGGATTCACTCCCAGCCCAACCTGCTGCAGCCCACAGCGCTCTTCTACCCCTCACCAGGGCCAGGTAAGGTGGGAAGACAGGATGAAGGGATGCTGGGACAAAGGGAAATGGCCTCAAGGTGCTTTTCCAAGCCTCGTTCCCTGCCGTGTCCCCTCTCTGCCTCCCCCCAGGAAGGCAGCCGACACAGGAGGAGTGCCAGGTGCCAGCGGGCCGGATGCCATGCCTGGCTCCACAGGGTCGGGATGGATGCCTGCAGGCGGGATGCTGCTACGACGACATGGACCGTACCACACCCTGCTATTATGGGAATATTGGTAGGACACCCGCAGGCACATCCCAAAATCCCTTCTCAGTGCCGGGAGAGGGTGCTCAGCGTGACGGAGCCTCTCCGTGGTATCGCAGCCACCGTGCAGTGCCTGCTGGAGGGATTCTTTGTCCTGGTGGTTCCGCGGGGAATGGTGTCCCTGCCGTACAACCTGGACAGCGTGCGGCTGGCCAGCAGCCAGGCGGGCTGTGAGCCCCTCCACACGTCCGAGGCCTTTGTCATGTTCCGCTTCCCGGTCACCCACTGCGGCACCACCGTCCAGGTAGGGCAGAAAAACCCCGGAGGACCCCCAGGTGGGCAGGGTGGGATCACTCCAGGATAGAAGTGCCCCCAGAATGCTCCCAGTCCCTCCAAAACTTCAGGATAAAGAACTCACCCACCCCCTGCCTCCTGCCTCAAATCCTGCTCCATGTATCGCCCAGGATGTTTCCCATTCCAGTGTTCCTTATGCAGGTGATGGAGGACAAGCTGATCTACGAGAACCAGCTGATCTCCACCATTGATATCCAGGGGTCTCCACGCGGCTCCATCACTCGGGACAGCATCTACATGTAAGGGCGGAGAGTCCGGATTCCCCCTTGGCCCACATCCCTGGTGGTGTCCCCAAAGCTTGGGCTGATGGAGGATTTGGGAGTCTCCCACCTTTCTCTCCCTCTTTTCCCCAGTCTCCGAGCTCGGTGTGTCTACAACTCCAGCGACCTCCTTCCCTTGGGAGTGGAGGTGGCCGTGCCGCCCACAGCCGCCCCCGTGGCCATGCCGGGCCCGCTGGGGCTCCAGCTGCGGATTGCCACCGGTCAGTGCTCCCTATCCCGCTCCCCATCCTGCTCCCCGTCCCACT
Source organism: Bombycilla garrulus (assembly GCA_013400315.1). NCBI lineage: Eukaryota > Metazoa > Chordata > Aves > Passeriformes > Bombycillidae > Bombycilla > Bombycilla garrulus. Next base: position 69,609 of record VXBU01012178.1, read on the forward strand.
CAACCCCTCCCAACATTCCCACAGACGAATCCTACAGCTCCTACTACCCTGTGGGTGACTTCCCCCTGGTGAGGGTGCTCCGGGACCCCATTTACGTGGAAGTCCGGCTGCTCCAGAAGACTGATCCCAATTTGGTGCTGGTGCTGCACCACTGCTGGGCCTCCCCTGGCTCCCACGCCACATCCCAGCCCCAGTGGCCCATCCTGGTGGAGGGGTGAGTGGAAAAGGACAGGAAGATGGAAGTGAGGGGGGGGTTACTGTGCTGACACAGTGTCCTCGTTTCCTGCCCAGGTGTCCATTCCAAGGGGACAACTATAGGACACAGCTGGTTCCAATGGGTCCGGCCTCTCCGGAGCTGCCCTTCCCGAGCCACTACCAGCGCTTTGTTGTCTCCACCTTCGCCTTTGTGGAGCCCCCCGGGATGGCTGTGCTGGAGGGGGAGGTGAGGGAGATCCCCCTGAATCCCTGTGTTGGGAATCCCTCATCCCAACACTCCCAAAACCACCCCAGCACGGACCCCCCCCATCCCACCGTCTCTTCCTGTTGGGAAGCTCACGCTGCTTTTGGGGGGGTTCCTCAAGGCTTCGGGATGCTTTTCGGGGTTCCCTTCAGTCTTGGGGACCCTTTTTGGGGATCCCCAGGTAACGCTGGCATTCCTGTGGCTCCCAGGTGTACATCTCCTGCAGCGCTTCCGTGTGCCACCTGGCGCAGCCGGAGCCCTGCCGGCCCTCCTGCCAGCTGGGAGTGCCCTCACGTGAGTCTGGGAGCCTCCAGGGATTTGGGAAGGCCTCCGCATGTCCCCCTCTTCCCAAGCCAACCTGCTGTTCCCCACAGGAGTGCGGAGGTCGCTGGGGAACAGGAGGACAGGTGGCAGCATGGGGACAGTCACATCCCAGGGATGCATCGTCTTTCCAGAGGTTCCCAAGAGAGGGGGAACTCAGCAGAGAGGCTGAGGTGGGAGTGCCTTCTGCTCCCTAAAAACCCCTTCATCCCAAACACCCCTTCATCCCTCTGTGTTATCTCCTCCCCCTCCTCCTCCTCACAGCTCCAGCCTCTACCTGGATGCCATTGGATGTCTCTGGGAAAGCCTGGAAAAATAAAGCTAGTGCAGAGGATGACTCTAAGGGTGGTTTGTCCTGGAGAGTGGAGGAAAGAGGGCCCCTCATCCCCATTTCCAAGCTGGCACAAGCCACAGTGCCCACAATCCCACCTTGCTACACCCCAGCCCTTCACGGGAGCCTTTTCCAGCTGGGATGACACGGAATAATTTTTTATTTCCTTACTGAAACTAAGTAACTGCTTACAAAACTGCACGGTCCTCCCTTCCCTCCCTCCCTCCCTCCCTCCTCCCTCCTCTCTCCCTCCCTCTCTCCTTCCACATATCCCGGCCTCAAACTTCCACCGGGACTGGGGTTTTTTGTCAAACCAGCTACAAGCACAGAACAATCTAAAGGCGGAAAACACACAGAACTGGGAAAAAAAAAAACTAAACAATAAAGTCATGGAGCACAGGGAAGGCAATGTCCGACTTCCCTTGCAACAACAGCTACGACGGGGAGCTTGATAATCCCACCTGGATAATCCCACATGGATATTCCCACCCACCTCCCACCCCAAATCCCAAAACATCCCAGCCCCACTTCCAGGGCTACAGGCTGTAGAACTTGAGGCTCCGATCCATGCCTGTGGAAGCGATGAACTTGGCATGGTGGCCAAAGGCCACTCCTGTGGTCAGACCACTGTGCTCTGGGGACAGAAGAAAACCCATGGTCACAACTTCAAATGGATTTGTGGTCCCATTCCCACGCCGGGCGCTTCCATGATTCCCACAATCCCTCACCTGTGAAGTGGAGGATCTCCGTCCACTGCTTGCAGATGTAGATCTGGACATCAGTCCCGCCCAGCGCCAGGTAGGTCCCGCTCTGGTCGAAAATCAGGGATTTCACCTGCGGACAAGAACCACAACAAGGCGTTGAAAAATCTCCAAATAGCTTTTTTTGGGATGCCACAACCTCTGGAGCAGAGAGGCCGTGGGGGGAAAGAGGAACATCACACACCTCGAAATTGTTATCCAGTTGCAACGTCTTGAAGTTCTTGAGCTTCCTCAGATCCCAGAGCTTGACAGAGGAGTCGTCGGCTGCCGTGGCCAGGTAGTATCCGTTCTCGGAAAAGGCGATGCTGGTGATGGGGCCCGAGTGTCCCGGGAAGTTGGCCACGTTGGTGCGTTCCTGGGGACAAGGTGGTCACAGGGAATCACAGCACTGGGATGTGGCATCGCTCCCAACCCACCTGCGCAGTCGGGGCCTCAGCAGTGGCTGCTCTGGAGTGGAAATCTTGGGATTTTTGGACAATCTTCCAAAAATATTCCTCCAAATCCTGCTCCCTGGACTGATCCCCAAACCAAGCTCAGAACCTCTCCCCCCCAAACCCCTGTTGGTGCACGTTCCCATCAGCCCTTACCTTCAGATCCCAGATCTTGATTTGGGAATCCATTGTTCCCGTCCCAAAAATGAGCCCGTCCGGGTGGAACTGGGCACAGGTGAGAGCTGCGGAGACAGCGGGAGAATTGGACACTTGGGAAGACTCAGAGGGCTGGGAAGACTCCCAGGAGAGTTGGGAAGATTGGGAAGGCTCAGGAGGGTGGGGGGATCTCAGGGAGGTGGGAAGATACAGGGAGCTGGGAACACTCAAGAGGGCTGATGAGATTGGAAAGGTTGGGAAGACTCAGGAAGGTTGGGAAGACTACCAAGACCCCTCCAAAGGAGCTCCCTGAACTCCAGGGCTGCCCAGAACAGCAGAGATAATCAACTCCAAGGCTTACCACAGCCAGAGCTCTCATCTGTCACCTTGGTGAGGACACGGCCCGTCTGGATATCCGAGAAAGCCCAGTACTGGGAGAGAGGAAGAGCATTGGATACGGAAGGGGTGGGAAGCGAGGGTGGGACCTGTGGGGTGGGGAGGAATTCACCTGGTCATCTGAGGAGCTGAGCAGGTAATCACCCGTGGCGTGGAGGCTGAGCCCGGTCACGGAGCCCTCGTGGGCACGCACCACCTGGACGCAGGAGGCGTTGGGAACAGACCAGATCCGGATCGTGGCGTCGGGAGAGGCCGAGAACACCAAGTCCTACCACAAGGACAACACCAGGAGGTTCACAAGGGGAAAATTCACCTCTCCCAGAGCTCCCGGCAGGAGATTCCACTAGAGGAAAGCGCTGGTATCTCAATTTGAGGAATCCTGGAAGTGAGGAAAATCCAGACGCACCTGGGACGGGTGGAAGACGACGCTGGTGACTTTCTTGGTGTGGCCCTTGAGCGTGGCCAGGATCTGCTCCGAGCTCTTGTCGAACACAATGACGTTTTTGTCGGCTCCGCCTGGAAAATGGAGCACGATGGGAGCGTGCGGCCAACCAACTCCAAATCCACCCACCTTCTCTCCCTTGCCCCCTTCCAGTTCCCAAAAACACAGGGAAAGAGACCCACTCCTAGGTGGGAAATCCCTGGGAAAGGTCCCTTACCGGTGAGGATCTTGTTGGTGTCGGAAGGACACAGATCCAAGGCAAGAATTCCTGGGATGCTGGCGCTGTGCAGCCCCTGCGTGAGGGAGGAATAACCCAAATTAGTGCCACAAGCAGAAAAACGCTCCCAGATGGAATCAAGAGGCGACTGCCAGCTCCATGTGGGAGTTTCCCAGTCCTCTCCCATCCTGGCACTCACCACATGTGAGGCCACCTGCCGGTACTTGCTGAGCTCCTCCGGCTTCACCAGCTCCTCTGGAACTGTCTTGCCCCTCTGGAAAAAAAAAAAAAAAGACCCAGGGATAAACATCAGCTTTTGCTGGAGGGTGGCGCATCCCAGCTCCCTCAAAATCCCCGGATGAGGGCACGCACCTTCTTACGCTCCGTGGTCAGCACCGTGGCCTTGTCTTGGAGCTGGAAAACAGGAGGAGGGTGGGCACAGACCGGGAATTCCGCGGTGGGAAGAGGGAGAGGGGAACGTGTGGAACATCGCCCGTACCTTCTGGATGATCTCTGGGGTCATTCCCGCCAGCTCTCCCAGCTCCATGGCCTCGCCAGCGCCCTGCGTGGCACACAGAGAGAGGACATGCGCAGAGGGAAATGAGCGCGAAAAGGGTTGGGAATGAGCGGGAAAAGGGCCGGCATGGGGAGCAGGGACTCACGGCCACGTTGGGCTGCGCTGACGGCACCGCCTGCGGCACAATGAGCCCAGCCTGAGGCTTCAGCGTGGCCAGAGCTGTGAAAACACAACGAGTTTGAGGGAAAGCCGGGACAAAGCCCTTCCCGGTGCCCCTTCCCGGGAGCGCCACGCGCCCGCGTCACCTTCTCTGGCGGCCGTGACCTCCTTGGTGAGGCGGGCGATGACCCTGCAGGCGGCGTCGTGCTGGTACAGGGCGTGGGACAGCTCCTGGCGCGTGGTCTGCAGCTGCTGCCGCAGCGTGAAGCTGTGCAGCATGACGGCGTCCTGCCGGGGAGCGCCGGGGTCAGCCCGGGAACGGCGGCACCCCGGAGGCCCCCGGGGCAGCCCTCCCGGCACTCACCCACTCGTCCTGCAGTGCCTTCAGGATGGCCGGGATGCTGGTGGCCGAGGGCGGCTTGGGGCGGATCGGGTGGGCGACTGGAAGGAAGAGGGACGTGTCACCTGTGTCCCCGGTATCCCTACAGATCCCTGCGCTCCCATCCCTTGCCTTTCCCACTTCACCATCCCTCTTTCACCGCTCTCTTTCCCGGCCTCCGCAGCCGGCTTTGGCATCTCACCCGACACCTCGGGCCCCGCCATTCTCGCCCCCGGCAGAGCCGCTTTTCCCGGCAGAGCCGTTTCCACGCCCGCTCCCGCTCCCGGCACCTTTGATGTCGATGAGCTGCTCCTCGGACAGCGGCTGGTTGTTGACAGGGTCGGTGCCGTTCTCCGCGATGTATTTCTCGATCAGCCGCCGCTCGTACACGTGGTTGGACACCGGCGACACGCACGGGTGCTCCGGGACCTCGTTGGAAACTGCGGGGGAAAGGGAAGGGCAGGATCGCACGGGAACGGCGGTTCGGGAACCCCCTGCCCGGTGATCCCCCGGTGACCCCGGCTGTCCCCGCCCCGCAACCCGGGATCCCCCATTCGGTAACGCTCCCCCCCCGCCCCCCTCCCGCGGCCGCTCTCTCTCCGCACTCACTGGAGCAGATGAGCGCCATGGCGGAGGCCGGGCGGTAGCGGCGCTCCGGTTACGGCCCCGCTGCCCTTCCGAGGCTATTTCCGGTTCTCCGTTCCGGTCCGGGGATCCCGGTTCCGGTTCCGGTTGGCGCGCGCGGCCCCCGCGTCGCTCCCGAGCGCTCACGCGGTATTTTAGTAAAATTCTGAATACACAATTCCATGTTTACTTTGAACATGTATTATTGATATTGGGGCAGGGAATTTCATTGCATTAGTTTGACTGCATTGAGGAAGGCAAAGCTTTTTGGTAATGAAAGATGTTTTATTTTCTTTCAAGCACCTTTATCAGAACTTCCAGCAAAAGCATTACACTTATAATCNAGGGATTTGGGGATCCAGTGGGCACTGGGGAGATCCAGGGAGGACTGGGGGGATTTTGGGGATCGTGAAGGGTGGAGGGCCCTGGAGGGGGGGCGGGCACAGGGGGGAGCAGGGGTTCCAGGGGAATGGGGGGAACTGGGCGGGGCTGGGCACGCTGGGACTGGGGAGGAGTGAGGAGCACGGGGGGTCTCGGAGGTGGCAGTGGTGGCTGTGTCCCATCCCGGAGTGCCCCAGTCCGTCATTTGGGAAGAGGTTCCTCCCTTCCCAGCCAGGCCTGGTGCCCTTGGCTGTGTCCCGCTGACTCTCGTCTATCCCAAAAATAGCCGGGACACCCAAGCCTGTGCTGAGGGGGGGCATGGAACTGGGCTGTGGGGCCTCTGCCCTCCCCTCCTGCTTGGGGGACCCCAAAACCGGCAAGTGCACCCCTAAACCGGCAGGGTTTCCCCCTCTCAGCACCCCCACACCTCCATCTCCCCACAGATCCCGGATTCCAGGATGGGGAGTGCCATGTGGCGCTGGGCCCTGCTGGCCCTGCTGCTGTGGATCCCATTGCTCATGGGATCAGCGGGGGACGGAGCCAAGGATGGCCAGGAGGGATTCAGGGGACACGCCACCACCTCTGATGACATGCTGCTCCGGCTGGGAAGATCCGCCTGGGACACCCTGGAAAACTGGGTGGGACGCCAGCCCCTGCAGCTGGTGGCAGAGGTGGGATCCTCCTTCCCAAACCTTCCCTGGAGTTCTCTGTGCAGGGATGTGGGCGTCTACACCCTCTTTTCCCACTCCCTTATCCCCATCTTTCCCCGCAGAGCCTCTCCACCACCCTCTGGATCGTTTCCTCTGGGATCTCAGCAGCCCTGACCACACTCTGTGGGATCCTGGGGGATCTCCTGGCCGCTTCCAGCATCAACGGTGAGTGGGATTCTCCCCGTGGCGCGGCTCCGGCCCCCGTTCCCGGTGCTGCCGCTGACTCCCAGACCCCATTCCCAGGCCACCGGCTGGTCCGAATGGCGGCGCTGGCTCCTGGAGAAGTCCAGAGGGTGCTCCTGTGGGCGGTGGCCGCCCTGGTGGGATCCTGGGTGCTGTCCCGGCTCCGAGGGCTGCTGCTCCCGCTGCTCCGTGGGGTGAAGCTTTTCTTTTTCCTCGGAGCTTTCCTGCACGTGGCCGCTTCCCAGGAGAGCCCCACGGTGCAGGCGGGAATGCTGGTGGGGCTGTGGCTGCTCTACACCTTCCTGGGCAGCCTGGTGGGATCCCCGGATCCCAGCGCCCGGCTGGATGCGGCCGTGAGGAGCCTGGAGTGGAAGGTGGAGGAGCTGCGGCGGCGCCAGAAGTTTGGGGGGCCCCGGAACCGGGAGGATTGAGCCCCGCTAAAGCTTCCCCGAAGCTCGGCTCCGTCATCCCAAGCATCCCGAGCATGTGTTCCCCCGCTCCGCTCAACACCCCACGCCCCCTCCTCTGTTCCCCGGTTTTCTCAGGGGTCCTGGGAGCCCCCCATTCCTCTGGGAGCATCCCAAGATCGGGGGCCGTGCCTTGCCACACATGCCACGAGTGCCTTCACCCCAAAATCCGCAAATGCGGGAGGAGAGCTCCCGCATTCCCTGCTCGCCAGGGATGTTGTCCCAGCCCAGCCGGCTTGGGGTGGGCAGAGGATCCCATTCCCCACCCCGGGGGGGGGCTCTGCTTGTTTTGGGGTCCCCCCACTGTCAGGTTTTGGGTTTTAAGCTGCTTTTTAAATGGTTTTGATAACGTGGTTTGGAATAAAGACGGATTTATCCGGCCTGGCCCCGCTGCTTTCCTATGGGAAGGGTCCCAGCTCTGAGCCTGACCCCCCTGCCCCCCCCCAGTCCATTCAAGGTGGAAAGGGAGGAGAAGAAAGAGGAAGAGAAGGAGGGTGGTTTATCCATGCCAGGATCCCACCACCCTCCAGCTGTTCCTGCTGTGCTTCCCGCTCACTCCGTGCCCCTGGCCACGGATGTCCTTGTCCTTCCCATGTCCCAGTATCCCTGGTGGAACAGGGAAAGATGGATGGCAGCTGGAGGAAGAATTCCTACCCTCCTGCCCTGCTCCAGGGGTCTCCGTGTGGGCTGGGGTGGCCAGTGCTGGGTGGGGATGGGAATGGGATGAGGGGCAGGGATTGGGATTGGGATGAGGAGAGGGACTGGGATGAGGGAGAGGATGAGGAACAGAGGATGAGGATGAGAATGGGGAGCAGGGATGGTAATGAGGAATGCGGTGAGGAGGAGAATGGGGAGCAGGGCTGGGAATGGCGAGTGGGATGGGATGTGGCCCGGGCTATGGAGCAGGAGCTGGAGCACCGGGTATGGCCGGGCTTTAGGACCCGGCGGGACGAGGCGGCGCCGGTGCCGGTCCCGCCCCGGCCCCATTGTCTGGGCGCGGGGGCGGAGGGACGGGAGGCACCGGCGGAGCGACGGGAGGCACCGGCGGCACCGGCACCGGCGGTACCGGCGGACGGACCGAGCTCCCCGGCCATGGCCCCGGCGCCCCGGCTGGCGCTGCTGGCCGCCGCCCTGCTCTGCGCTCCGGGTAAGTGGGACGACACCGGGAATGGCATCGGGAATGGCAGCTGGCACCGCGAGCGGCGGCGGGCACCGGCACCGACCCAGACCCCGCTCCGCCGTCCTGCCGGGATCCCCTCCCGCGTGGTCCCGCAACCGGAGTCGATTCTACCCTTTCCCCACGTTCGGGGTCCCTCCATTCCTCCGGGATCCCGGGAGCTGGGGCGACCTCACCCCTCCTCCTCCTTCCCCGCGTTCCCCGGGATCCGCGTCCCCCATTCCGCGGGGATCCGTGCCCCCTCCACCGCCCAGGATCCCGAGGGGGTCACCCGGGAAACGTGGGATCCGCAGGGAGCTCGAGGGGGGAATCTCCTCCCAGTCCCCACGGGAACCCGCAACCCGAGGGACTCCCCTTCCCCCCGGATCCCGGGATTTTCCTTGCCTCTCTCCCCGCACACCTGATCGCCCAGGTGGGATCAATTCCCGGCCGTGAGGAAGCCCTGCCCGGGCATCCAGGTGGGATCTGTGATGAGAGGATCCCTTTGATCATGGCACGACAAACCTGGATCCCACCCTGCAGGACACGGTTCCAACCCTCCCCCCGGCGGGGAATGCATTCCCCCAGGGAACAGCCGGGACTGGGGGACTCCCGGTCCCCGGGATGGGACAACCATGGCAGGGGTGACCTCAGAATGCGGTGGCCCACGCAAGGGGTCACCCTGCGTGCCGCCACAAAGGCGGGCACAAAGACCCCCACTTGCCACCCCTGTGCACCCCATTCCCACCGTGTCCCTGCGGGATGCAACGCGTCCTTGTCCTTGTCCTTGCAGTGATGGGTGACAGAGAGCCCCCGGATCCTGTGTTCCTGCCGGTGGAGCTGGAGGTCCTTGGGGTGCCCGAGTACTACCGGCTGCAGAGGGTGGATCAGGACGTGGCGCCCAACTCTTCCCTGCACACCCGCTCCGAGACATTCCTGCTGCTTCGTGCCGGATCCCAGCCGCTGGTCCAGGCCACCTACCCCCCATTCAGCACCCGCCAGGTAACCGGGACTCCTGTGTCCCCTGGGCCACCCCAGGGCGTCCTGGTCCCCACCACCATCCTGGTGTCCTTACAGGAGGTGTCCATGGAAAGCCCCCCCGGCTCAGCAGCGTGGACCATCCGTGCCATGTCCCTGGAGGACTCTGTGTCCCCTGCCGAGCCCGTGGCCCGCGTCCTCTTCCATCTATATGGGCCCGACTGGATGCCTGGGAAGCGGGATCACACTGGGACCTGGGATCATCCCAATGACTGGGACCACCCTGGGGTCCGGGACCACCCTGGGGGTCCGGGTCACCCCAGGGACTGGGATCATTCCAGGGAGCAGGACCACCCTGGGGATCGTGACCACCCCAGGGACCGGGGCCACCATGGAATCCGGGACCATGCCAAGGACCGGGGTCACCCCAAAAACCGGCACCACCCTGGGATCCATGATCACCCCAAGAAGTGGGACCACCCCAAGGACTGGGACCACCGTGAACAGCAGGACCACCCTGGGAACTGGGATTCTTCGAGGGATTGGGATCACTCCAGAGCTCGGGATCTCCCCTGTGTCACCCTCCATGCTCACCACCGCGGGCAGGCGGCCCGGGGGACGTGTCGCCTGCAGGTCAGTGCCACCCTGGGTGCCCTGGGGACCCACAGCTTCCCCCCGGCCTAATCCCATGAGCCCCTCTCGCCTGCAGGCCCCGCTGGGCGTGTGCGTGGTGGAGCTGGAGATCCCTCCGCACTGGTTCTCCCTGGGATCCCTCCATTCCCACCGGAGCCGCCAGCGGGATTCCGACCCCTCGGAGCCTGCGGAGCGCCCAGAACCAGTGGAGCTGCACTACAGCGTGGGGGAGTGCGGGGGTCGGGAGCGGGAGGCTCCCAGATTCCTGGGAATGCTGCAGCTGCGGGCAGGAGAGCCGGAGCGGCGGCAGGAGGTGCGGCTGGATGAGAAGGTGCTGCTGCGTGTCCCCAATGTCCCCCTGCGTCCCGGGCAGCGCTTCACGGCCACCATCGCCCTGCGCCACAACTTCACTGCCAACAGCCTGACCTTGAGGTGAGAGCGGGGACGATGGGGACACCGGGACAGCGTGTGACACTGAGTGAAAGTGTGTGACAGTGAGTGACAGCGTGTGACTGTGAGTGACACACTGTGACAGTTAGTGACACTGTGTGACACTCTGTGACATTGCGTGGCAATTTGCGGCAGTGTGTGACACTATGTGACATTTGACACCATGTGCACTGAGTGACACTGTGTGACATTGTGTAACAGTGAGTAACACTGTGTGAATGTGAGTGACATTGTGTGACACCGTCTGGCACCACCTGACATTGTGTGACATTGTGTGACACTGTTTAACAAAATCTGACACTGTTTAAATGTGTGACATTTTGGGGTGTTGTGTGACACTGTGTGGCACCTTTTGACACTGTGTGACACCATCTGACACTGTGACACCGTGTGTCCCCGTAGGATCAAGGCCAAGAAGGGCCTGCAGGTGGTCTCTGCCCATCCCTCAATTCCCAGCACCTGGAGCGTGCACCTGGAGCATTCCCGTGGTCCCAAGCACACCACGGCCGTGGTGACGTGCCGGCGGCTTGGGGACATCCCTGCCGTCCCTGACAGCTCCAGGTAGGGAATACCCCAATACCCCCATCCCATTCCTGGTGGGAATGACAGGTTGTTCCACCCTGATCCCGCTGCGGTGCCGCAGGGCGTCCGAGCCGGTCGTGATCCTGCACCTGGATGTGGTGGTGGAAAACGGGACGGGGGGGCTGGCGCCGGCGCGGCCCCTCACGTGGCAGGTGGAGTATCCCGGCCAGGATCCCGAGGCGCAGAAGGACAAACTGGTCTGGGAAATCCAGGTGTCGGAGCGGGACATCCGCGCCCTTGTCCCGCTGGTGCAGGTGGGTGCCCCCATCCCATTCCAGCCCTCCATCCCGTGGGAAGCACCCTCTCATCCCGCTGTGCTTGCAGGAGCTGGAGATCCTGAACACGGCGCCGCTGACCGGGATCCCCCGCGTTATCCCGGTGAAGCTGGTGGCTGTGGAAGCGGGGGGCAGAGTGTCTGAGCTCACGGATCCTGTAGGATGCGAATCCGCTGACAAGCAGGTGCTGCAGGTGAGTCCTGCTATTCCCTTGTTATCCCACCTCACCCTGGCAGATTCCCATGGAATGCCACGTGGCCTTGCAGGTGTCGGATTCCTGCGACCTGGTGTTCGTGGGGGGCAAGGAGAGCCGAGGTGCGCGGGGGGCCCGTGTGGATTTCTGGGTGCGCCGCCTGCGCGCGGAGCTGAGCTTCTCCGTCTGGGCTCCGCTGCTCCCGCTCCGTGTCCAGCTGGGAGATCCCATCCTGGAGCAGCTCCGTGGCTGGAGAGTGCCTGGGGGGCCCGACAGGTGAGGCCTACAGAATGGGATGGTGGGAAAAGCGGGAGATGGGAATGGGGCTGAGATCTCATGTGTGAGTATGCATCGGTGAGCCCCCGACATCCTCCTGTGTCCTGGGATTCTCATCACCCTGTCGTGGAATCCCTGTCACCCTGTCCTACAATTTCTGTTCCCCTACTCCTGGGGAGCCCCTTGTCACCCCATCCTGGGACTCTTGTCACCCTGTCCCCAGTGCTGTGGTGGAGTCCGAGGATCCCGCAGAGGAGCCAGAGCGGCGGGCGCGGAGCTGCCGGCCCCAGTTCCAGCGCACGGGGCTCCGTGTCCTGGCACACTTTGTGGCCCACCCCCTGGATGGTGGCCGTCACCTGTCCTACCTGCCCGGCCCTGAGTGGCTCCTGGATGTCACCCACCTGGTGGCTGCCCGGACTCGTGTCCAGGACCCCCGCGTGGCCTCACTGGAAGCTGGGGCCGTGGTGGTGGGCCGGGAGCCTGGATTCACCTCCGTGGAGGTAAACAGGGGTTGTTTGTGGGGAATCTGGGGGATCCTGGGGAGATTTGGTGATGTGGGAAAGTTGCAGGGATGGATCTGAGGGACTGGAAATGATCCCAGTGGGAACTGGGCAGGATAGAGGGAGGGAAGGAACTGAGGGGCTGGCACAGGATGGGAAGAGGAAACAGTGGCCATGAGGAATGTTGGGGGACTTACGAGCTGCTTCCAGGTGCGCTCCCCGCTCTCCGACTCCATCCTGGGGGAGCAGACGCTGGTGGTTTCTGAAGAGAAGGTGACGGTGACAGAGCTCCACGCCCAGGTGGTGGCCGGGCTCTCCTTATTGCTGCGGACAGAGACGGATCATCCCGGTGTGGTCACCGCCAGCGCCCTGGGGACACCCACGCTACAGGCCCTCAAGCAGGTGAGGTGGGTGGGGGGTCACCCCAGTCTCCCCGGTGTCCCTCAAACCTCTGCCATCCTGCTTGTCATCCTGCCAGGAAGCGACGCTGTCCATCTGGTTGTCCTTCTCTGACCGCACGCTGGCCCCGCTGGAGCTCTATGGGTGGCACGACGTGGCCTTGACCGTGACGTCCCTCAACCGTGCCGTCGCCACCGTCGGGGGGTCCCCTGGAGTCCCCGCCGCCCACCCGTGGGTGGTGGCCGAGGGGCCGGGCCGGGGGCCCCTGCTCCAACTCAGCCTGCACCCTCCGGATCCGTGCCGGCGTGGCCGGCACCGCGCGGCCGCCCTGGCCACTGGCACCGCCTGGCTCGAGGTGGGGGTCCCCTCTCCCGGGAGCCCCCGGCCCTTCCCGCGGGCTGAGGGCGCCATGTCCGGGGAAGCGGTGACCGTGGGACGGAGGGACCCGGCGGGTGTGGGGCCAGCAGCCACCAAGTTCCAGGGGTCTTCCTCGGAGGAGGATCAGGAGGAAGGCTATGGAAATAAGCGTGCCGGCATGGAAGAGGAGGAGGAGGAAGAGGAGGAGGAGATGGTGAAGGCTCCGGAACGGGTGACCGACCTGGAAATTGGGATGTACGTGCTCCTGGGAGTCTTCTGCCTCGCCATCTTCATCTTCCTCGTCAACTGCATCTTCTTCGTGCTGCGGTACCAGCAGAAGGAGCTGCCCGAGCCAGGCGGGGCCCCCTCAGCCCCGCAACCCCACAACTGGGTCTGGCTGGGCACCGACCAGGAGGAGCTGAGCCGGCAGCTGGATCGGCAGCAGCCGGATCGCCCGCAGTCGGATCGCCGGCAGCCGGAAGCCCCGGCATCCCCGGGCCCCCCCTGTGGCTGCGGGGGCCCCCCGGGCTCCGGTGAGGACGGGGCTCCCCCCGGCTCCCCGGCCCCCGGAGCGCCGCCGCCCCGCAAGGAGGGATCGGCTCCGGGCGGCGGCCGCAGGAAGCGGGTTGAGTTTGTCACCTTCGGTCCCCCCCGCGTCCCCGAGGAGCCTCCCCCGGCCGCCCCCCACGTCCAGTCCATCCTGGTGGCCAGCGAGGATGACATCCGCTGGGTGTGCGAGGACATGGGGCTGCGGGATCCCGAGGAGCTCCGGAGCTACATGGAGAGGATCCGCGGCAGCTCCTGACCCCGAGGGGGCGACTCCCGGAACCCCCCAATTCCCGGGCAAACCAGTAAGGGCCCGACCTCCTCCCCGTGCCGTGCTGAGGGGACAACGACCCCCCTTCCCAGCGGGATGTGCCGGGGACCACTGGTGGCCTCCTGGGACCACCCCGAGGTGCCCACAGAGGGTGGAGGGGGGGTCTCCCAGCCCTGTCCTCACGGGGGCTGGATCCCGGCGGCACCGGGGAGGAATTTGGGACGCTCTTACTGCTTTGGGTCTCATTGCGACATGGTGTTCATAGTGGTGATGATGATGGTGGTGATGATTCCTGTGGTCTGATCCTGGGGAGGATCCCGCGTCCCCCCCACCTTCACCCCGGCCACGCATCCGTTTTGTACACATTTTTTATCGGGAACGCCCGGGAAGGGGCTGCCAGGGGCTGGTATTTATGGAAAATTTTTAATTCTGACGTTGTTACAAAAATAAAGTATTTAAAAAAAAAAATATGGATTCCTCTCCCTGACGTCTCCTCCGATCCTGACACCGGGTCCCACCCTGCCCCTGCGGCAGTGCCAGGCTCCTGGCACATGCCCTTGACCTCGGCTGCACACGGGAGCTGGTCACGGGATTGGACCCAGGGCTGGGCCTGGCTGTGGCCCAGCCAGGGTCACCTTGGGATAAGGATCTCCTTCCTCCCTCTCCTGCCGTCTTCCTCCTCCACCTTTCCCACCCCAACATCAGCCTGGTACTGCACATCCTCCCCATGGCCGGTCCCCGACATTCCCAAATGTACCCTCAGCACCTCCTTTTCTTTAGGGGTGCCATGGGGATTCCCACTCTTCCCAGCTTCCCCAAATCTCCCCCCAAAAAAATTCTGAGATGGGGTTGACTGGATTCCTGCCCCCCTTCCCAGCATCCAGGGTCCCCCAGGTGTTCAGCTGGATCCCAGCCCTCACCCACGGTGAGGATCAACATCTCCTGGGATGCCCCACCTCCCACCCATGGGAATTCCAGCCTTACCCCTCACCTAATAATCCTGGGGGGTCCTGTGGTGATCCTGCGTGTGCTGGAAGACACTCAGGATGTGGAGCTCCAGGTAACATTGACTCCAAAAAACAGGGAGAAGAGGGGAACTCTGGGCTCTTCATCACCCCACAGCTGTCCCACAGCTCATGGGACCCCGAGTCTCCCCCACGCCACCACCCCAAATCCACGACCTGGAGGCACAAATGAGCTGCGGATCGCGATGGCTCCACCAGATCTGTGTCCCCCGGGGTGGGAGCCCCAGACCCCCAAGGCTCCTGTGCCCCGGAGAGTCTCCAGGGTCCCCAAAACCTTGTTTCCTCCCCGCCAGGGCAGGATGGAGCCAGCCCATCACCCTCCTCCACCCCGCAGCACTGACTCGGCTTCCTGCCCTCCGCCACACTCCCGGAGCTGCCGGAGCGCGGGGACACGGCCAAGCCATGTCCCCAGGCTGCTGAGAGAGGGACCCCCCCGAATCCCAGACCCCTGAATTCCATGGGGCTGCCCCGCTGATGGGATGGGGGGGCTCTGCCTGCTCTTGGTGGCTCTTTCTGCCGTGGCACCTGCACGAGGTACGTCACTGTCCCCATCCTGGCTCTTGCTGTCACTCTCTTGGGACCTTGGGGTGGTGGAGGCACAGATTTGGGGGTCAGGGACCTGCCACCTCCGTGGCATGGGGAGCACTGGAGGTCCTGGGGGGTCCCCAACAGGGGTGTCAGCAGGGGAGGATGCTGCCCCTCAACTCACTGAGATGAGGGAAAGAGATCCCCTAAAATGGTTATCCTAAGGCTTGAATATTTTCCTAAGGGCTAAGGCCCCCTCGGATCCCCCCAAGAGCGCCCTGGGAACCCCTAAAAGAGGACCCTAAGCCCCTAAAGGTGCTCTTGGAGCCATCCTGCCTACAACCCCTTTGGGAACAGGGTGACACTCGGGGTATGAGGCCCATCCTGTACCCCCTGGATGATTTTGGGATGTGATGCTACCTGTCCTCCCCACCCTGGCAGGATCTGGGATGGTTTGGCTGCCAAAATGTCTGCCAGGAGCTGCTCTGAGGCCTCCAATCAATCGGGAAATGGCCCCGTCACCCCATTTCCGCCTTTCTCACACCTCCGTCCCCACCTGGAGCAGCTCCTTCCCACCTTCTGCCCTCATCCCTGGCCTTTCCTTGAACATTTCAACTCCAGTCCACACCCCAGCAGCTCTGGTGTCTCTTCCCAGGATTCCCACCCCAGCAGTCCCCCAGATGCTTCACTCCTGGGGCTGAATCCTTCCCCCCAGAGGAGAAAATGGGACAAATTTTTAGGGATAACTGGGTCACCCACTCACCTGTGGCTCTGGAATGTGTGTAGGCAGGTGGGTACAGGCAGGTCCAGCCCCTGTGTCCTCAGGGATGAACCGGAAGGCAGGAACAACATGGATGCAGGATGACATCCCAAATTTCAGCTCTTCCATCACTGAGTTATGTCCCAGTATTCCCATATTTGAGGCCAAATTCTCCCAGCAGATCCCGCAGCAGGATTTAGCCCTGAGAAACATCCTGGGGCACACAGGGATTGATTTTTGGGATGCAACAGCTCCGTGACCACTTTGCCAGAGCCTGGGGAGATTCCCACAGTGCCACTCACAGCTGGGAAAATCCTCTTGGCCACCTTTTTGTGGGTTTGGGATGCACCCCTTCCAACCGGGAATCCTGGGGGGCTCAGCCCCTCATCCCTCCGCCCTTTGTCCCCACAGTCCCCACAGAAACGACGGCACCTCCCAGTACTCCGACTGGGAACGCCTCAGTGACACCGGGTGAGTGCAGGAGGGCGAGGGACATCCTCACACCCGCTTTCTGGGATCCTGGGACAACGCCAGGTCACCCTTCCCGGTGCATCTCCCAGGTCCCAGGGCGCTCCGGCTGGTGGGTGGCCGGAGCCGCTGCGAGGGCCGGGTGGAGTTGGAGCAGGAGGGGACGTGGGGGACAGTGTGTGATGACAGCTGGGACATTTCCGACGCCGACGTCGTGTGCCGCCAACTCCAGTGCGGCCACGCCGTGAGAGCCTACGGCGAGGCTGCCTTCGGCCGCGGACACGGCCCCATCCTCCGGGATGAGGTGGGATGCCAGGGACACGAGCGGGACCTCTGGGAATGTCCGGCCGACCTGGAGCACGACTGCAACCACAAGGAGGACGCCGGCGTGGTTTGCTCAGGTGGGTCTGGGACATTCTGGAGCCGGGGATGTGGATGGCGCGCCCTCACCTCCGTGCTCCTCCCACAGAGCAGCAGGAGTGGCGGCTCTCCGGAGGCCGCGATGGCTGTGCCGGCAGGGTGGAGGTGTTTTTCCGCGGCGTTTGGAGCACGGTGTGTAACAGCACCTGGTACAACATGGAGGCCACGGTGCTGTGCCGGACGCTGGGGTGCGGGGATGCGCTCCAGAGGCCTTCCTTCAGACACACGCTTCCCGGGAAGATGGTGTACCTGTGCGAGAGCCTGCAGCCCTCGCTGGCACACTGCCGCTGGGCCTTCAATAAATCCGCTCCGTGTTACCAATCCTGGGCCGCCGGCGTCGTCTGCAACGGTACCGGATCCTTCCCGATGGGATCTGAGGCACGGCCAAGGCCCTGCCCTCTCCCAGGCATCCAATTTCTGTTCCCATCCTTTCCAGGCTCCGAGGGTTTGGAGAGGCCAACGCCCACGCCTGAGGTGACGCCCGGGAATGTCACTGTCCTGCACAGTGAGTGTCTGAGCCCCCAGCCATTCCCTGGGATCAGGGTAAAATTCCCAGGAGGAAAGGTTTACGTGGGATGAGCTGTGTCTGTTCTCTGTCCCAGCCGAGGAGGGGACCCCGACCTTGGGGACACCACCACGGGACGGTCCCCTATTTGTCCTGTGCCTGGTGCTGGCGGCGCTGCTCCTGCTCTCCGTGCTGGCCTTTTCCGCCGCCCTGCTGAGGCTGAGGAAGAGGAGTGGTAAGGCATTCTGGATCTGGACACGGAATTGGGACACAATCCCCGCTTTTTGGGCTCAGCTCAGCCATGGAGTGGGTGCATCCCCTTGTCCCCACAGCCATGTCCTCACTGGGAATGCCCACGCCAGTCCTGGTGACCCACAGCTCCCAGAGCCCCCATGCACCCTCCGGGATCCCCAACGACTACAGGGAGAATCCCACCAGCCTTCCCAAAGGATCAGGTGGGTCTGGCAGGTCCCCCAGGGACTGTAGGGCCAGAGGTCCCGGCTGGTGACAGATGCCACATCCCCTTGTCACCCCCCAGACCAGCTGGTCACAGCCATTTCCAAGGATTCTGATTCCGACTCGGAATATTATGAGTTCAACAGCAAGCCTCCCGTCGCCCTGTCCACCTTCTACAGTGAGCATCCCACTTCCTCTGGGATCCCTGACACCCTGTCCCAGCATCCCTGTCACCCAGGATGTTCCCACTCCTCTCCCCTTCCCACAGACTCCATGCGCCGGCATCCCAGGGAGGACCTTCTCCCTCTGAGACCCAGCCAGGAAAGGACAGAGCCATTCCCTGAGGCTGGTAGGATGCAAGGGGGGGTCTACCCTGTGGATGGAAAGGTGGCCACCCCCTCTTCTAATACCATTGTTTCCACACTGGATGTCCTTGTTCCCACAGAACCGGCCGGGCCAGACGCCCCATTCCGCAGCTCCTCCAGCTCATCCTCATCCTCGTGCACAGAGTCCTATTGGAATGGCAGCATTCCCCCTGCTGCCCACGGCACCCCGTGGCACCCGGCAGCCGCCGGCCACGGCTATGGCACAGGTGGGAATTGCGGGAGCAGGGATGGGAGCAGGGATAGAGCGACCCCAAGGATGGGAACAGGGACGGGTTCAACCTCAATGAGGAAATGGGACCCCACGGCGTGGGAGCAGGGATAGGAAGTGCCAGTCCGTGACTCTGTTCCTCGCGGTTCCCGCAGCTCCCCTGGCAGCGCCTGCCCCGGTGCCCTGCCAGCCCTGGGTACCTGCAGCTCCAGCAGATCCCGATCCCAACGCCGGCTCCAGCACCTCCTCGGGGGAGTGGTACGAGAACGTGCAGGAGACGCAGCCCCCTGGAGACCCCTCCTCGCATCCCGGTGAGGATCCTGTGCTGGAGGTGGGGGACACAGGCGGTTCTGGGAATTCCCAGATCCTCCTGATGGGCTCTGTTTCTGCAGGCTGGTCAGATCCATCCTGTCCCTCGGGGGAACACGGGGAGGATCCCGATTTTTCTGAGGGCAGCGACTACGACGACATCCGGGGCTCTGCTGACTGAGCCTGTCCCACTGCTCCAGAGGCCCAATCTCCTGGAATTCTCTGGCTGTCTCCTCCAGAACTCTGCAGCTGTCTCCTCTGTGCTGTCATTAAAGGCTTTTCCCACCGTGTCCCTTGTCCATAGGGGTGTCACCAGCCCCGCAGTGAGGCTGCGCTGCCAGGTGCTCCCATTTGTCCATTAAGTGACACAAAGACGGCCAAAAATCCCATTCCCAGCCCACAGGAGCAGGGAAGGGGGCAGCAGGGCCCTGATCCAGCTCCATAGCACCAGGGGTGGAAATTACACTGCAGGAAGGGGGAATATGGAAATCCCACTTGTTCCCCCACAGCTTCCCTACACCTTTCTGGGACAGCCCCCATCCCGGGAATAGGCTGTCCATAAATCATATCCAGGAAGGCTCCAGGGATGCTGGAAGTCACTGAGGTGCCACCCCAAACCCACTGGATGGTGCCCTATGGGGGTAGGGTACAGCCCCCAAACCCTTCAGCATCTCCCAATCCATCCATATCCCAGCAGGAAGCTGCAGACAGGCACCATCCCAGCTTTGGGATTAGGGGGTACTCCCAGCTGGGATGGGGCACAGCACCCACCCATCACCCCGGGATTGTGACTCCTGTGCCCCCTCCTCACCCCACTTCCCACCACTCATCCCAAGACAGCTGCTCCCACCCCGGCCCCACCGTCAGATTTCTGTCTCCCCGAGAAGGAAGTCGGGGTTCAGCCGCACCCCAAGTGGAAAATGCGCCCCCCCACATCCTCCAGCTGTTTGCCGAGCGAGAGGCCCCGCACAAAGGAGCCGCAACAACGGAGGAAATCCCAAAATAGCAGCAAAACCCCGACAAAGGGCACGGGGCGAGGGGAGGCTGAGAGCGGAGCCGGCACGGGGGGTGCCCCAGCCCCGCTCCTGGCCCGGGGTGCCAACGGGGGCTGGAAGGGAGGCGATGATGTTGGGATTGCTGGGACCGTGGCACGGACAAGCCTGAGGGGGATTGATGAATTGTGGGGGGTGGTCCTGATACCTTGGTGGGATCCCAAAATCCAGAGGGTATCAGTGTTCTGGGCGGGATCCCAATGTCCAGAGGGGCAGCAGTGTCCTGAGGGTGCTGATTCCTGGGATAACCAATTCCCCGGGGATAACAAAGCCCTGGAAGGTACCAAAGCCCTGGAGGGCACCAGTTCCCTGCAGACACCAAGAGCCCGGGGGCACCGGTTCCCTGGGGACAGCAGTGCCCTTGGAGAGGGACAGCCCAGCCCACGGCCACCTAGGCAATGTGTCACCTCCATCCCCACACAGAGACATCAGTGCCAACCGTTCCTCAGGCTGCTCCCGCCTGGAACATCCCCCTTTTCCTCATCATTGTGATCCCTGCAGTGTGCTGACAGCCGACAAGCCCCTTCCCGCTCGCTCCAAAGGCAGCTCCTGCTTTTTAAAAGGCTCCTCACGGCAGGCAGCGTTGTCAGCACTTCCCAGCGCCCCCCAGACTCCCCCCGGGAAGGGATTCCAATCATCCTGAGCTGCCACAACACGCTCAGGATGCTGAACTGACTCGCAGAGCCCCAGGCAAGGCGGATGCTCAATCCGAGCCCAAATCCTATCCCTGGCATCTCACAGCCTCCAGAGCCAGTCAGGGCTCTGAGGGAAGGGCTGGACCCCCAGCACCCCATATCCATGGGGGTCACACACCCCTGGATAACAGGATCTTTCCTAGAGACACAGTGTCCTGGCATGTTTCAGGTGAATCCCAAATTTCAGGTTGATTTTCGGGGATTGTGGCTTGCAGACCCTCCACTGAGGCCTGTGGGAGCGGGCCTGGGAATTGCACCCTTTTTCCAGGGAATTTTCAAAGCCGAGGTGGGTGGGGGGGAAGTCCCAGGTCCCCTGTGTGGTATGTTCCAATAGGGCCTGCTCCTACCAGGATCAGCAGAGCCCCTGGGATAACTGGGATGAGGAAAAAAAAAACCAAAACCAAACCAAAACAACAAAAAAAAGGCAAGAAAAAAGAACTGCTGCCTATAAAGGCTGACCTGGAAACAGAGACTAGGTAGAGTAAAAGAATAAAAAGGTATTTATTGAAAGGATCCAGCCTGGGCCATGCAAGGACCCCTTGCAATCCAGCAATGGTCCCAAAATAGACAGTCACGGGGTCACGAGGCCTCACACTTTTCTAAGCTCTGGTTCATTAGCATATTAGAGTTAATTGTCCAATTACAGCTTTGGGTTATGAAGCTCCATCCTCCTTGTTCTTTCTCTCTTTCTTCACCGTTGTTTACACTTTTGGGCCTAAAATTTGACCTTGGTCCCCAGCTAGAAAGGAATTGTTTTGTCTATCTACCCTGTGAGGAGAGCTCACCAACCTTTAAGATGAAACCCAGAACTACACATTAAAACAGCAAGGAGTTTGAAAAAAATGTAAAAGCTAAAACTTAAGGCATCAGCAGGAAGCACCCAGATGCTGAGATCCGACTCCAGGGCTGGGGACTGGAGCACCCACAGATGGTGAAGCAGGAAGGGATGGGAAACTCCATCCGTCTCTCCTTCCAGCAGGAATACCACAGAGCCAATGGAAAACAGCTGCTTCATTAGCATGCCTGACCTGGATTCAGAGCAATTAATTAGGGCACAATCAATTAATGCCTCTGCCCTGCCCGGGTCCAGCACCGCTGGTGCCCCACGTGCCCTTGCAGGGATATAGGGTGTCCCTGGAATGCCAGAACCTGGGATGTGCCTGGATAAAATCTTCCCCCATCCCATTCCTGGGGGTAATCACACGGTTTTAGGGATGCCAGGATGGGCATCAACTCCTCTGCAGTCCTGGGGGGCTCGGGAACCCCCAAATCTCCCTCGGCTCTGGATATATTCACCACCTCCCTTTCCCAGAGCTGAGGAGACCCCGGGATTCGGCGGGGGCTGGACCCCACAAGTTTCTCACCCCTTTCCTCTCGCGCTTGGCGAGACCCGGGGAGGCAACGGAGTCTTCAAACGTGCCCAGAGGTGACGTCAAGAAACCACAGAGGGAGGAAAAACAGCCGGTTCCTGCCCGGGCCCCCTCCCTCGCCTGCTCCGGGCCGGGCAGCGGAGGCGGCGGAGCCCCCGGTGCCTCCCGTGCCACCATCCCACCAGCAGAGCCCATGGCAACCCATCTGCCCACCCTGTGCCTCCTGCTGGGAATGTGGGGTGAGTATCAGGCACCCTGACCTCGGTGCTCCGCTCAAATCTGGCGGCAGAACCCCCCCTGGATTTCCCACTCCGGGTGGGATCGGCGCCTTGAGCGAGCCGCAGTTTGGGGCTTGGGCTGGGAAGCACCCTGGTGACCCTCCCAGACCCCCACCCACCTCATTTGGGGCTCCCCAGGGTCCCAAGACTGAGCCAATGATGCTGAGGGCAGGCAGGTGTCCCCCCATCCTCATTCCCTGCCAGCTCCTGCCCTCCCCTCAGTCCCCATGGCACCATTCCCGAATGATCCACCCAGGAGCGGGGCTGCTTAGGGGTCATCTGCAGGGCCCTCATCTTTTCTCCGCCCTAAAGATCCCCCAGCAGTTGCATGAGGAGGCAGCAGATCGCCGTTCTCCCCCAAAAATCACAGTTTTCCCCCAAATATGCCCCATTTCCCCAAAATAACCGTCAACAGGCTGAGCAGCAGAGCGGTTGTCCCGAACTCGGGGTCCTCAGGGTGGGACGCGGGATTGACACCCCATTTCCGCTCTTTCTCGCAGCCACCCCTGACCGTGGAGGAGCCACCTGGATTCCTGGAGGAGAGAATTTGGGGAGCAGCCTTTTGGGAATGCCTCCACAGCTCCCTGAGCACGGTGGGTGCTGGAGTTGCATCATCCGGAAGCGGCATCGCAGGGTCCCAGCTCAGGCCCCACATTCCCTCAACCCCTCCATGCTCCCATTCCTTGCACTGCTTCCCAAAACCCCCCACCAAGGGCTTTTCCATCATTCCCAGGGTGAAAACCCACTGGGAAGGGAAGGAAAGCCCCTAATGATGGTGTTTTCCCGGTGTTTTCCCACAGAACCCGTCCTGAGACTCACCAGAGGCGGCTGCCGCTGCACTGGGATACTGGAGGTGAACTGGGAAAACCAATGGAGACAAGTTTGCTGGGAAAGCCTGAGCACGGGCCACCTGAATTGGATCTGCCAGTGGCTGGAATGTGGCCCCCCGACCTCTGAGCCCTTGGAGGTCACCATTCCCGGTGGGAATAGGCCACAGAGTCAGGCCATGAGGTGCAGGAGGACACCGAATGCACCAGGCTGCCAGTGGGAGCCAGAAAACTGCACGGAGCACGTATTTGTGTCCTGTGAAGGTGAGCCTGGACCCCCAGCCCGGCCACCTCAATCCCTAGGGATCATCCATGCCCACATGGCCCCTTCTCATTCCAGAGCCGGTGAAAACCACTCCCAAGCCCCCACCGCCACCC
>VXBU01012178.1:109383-120741 GCA_013400315.1 Bombycilla garrulus
GGGGATTTTGGGGACCCGCCTGAGCTCGTACCCTCACAGACGGGGCAGCACCGACCCTCGGGGTGGAAGGGGTAGGAGCACACGATGGCACATTCCAGAGGCGAGCAGGCTACCGAGCCCAGCTGCGAGAGACGGGAGAGACCCCCGAGGGCCGGGCGTTAGGAGCCCCGCAGCGCCCCCGGAGCTTTTCCCTGCAACGGAGCCAAAAACCGGGCTTCAGCCCACGGGGCGGGAGCCGCAAATCCTCTGGGAACGCCCGGCCCAGCCCTCACCAGGCAGATGCAGCTCAGGCAGGGATCCAGCGCCGACGGGAAGGTTTCGTTGTTGGAAAAGATCCTCCCCATGTAGGTGCAGCCTGCGGGGAGAGGGGCTCAGGCGGTCCCCGGGCGGCTCAGAATCCCGGAATTCCGGGCGCGCCCTCACCTGCGGAGCAGTCGGGGCAGCACTGCCCGGGAATGCGGATGGGATAAGGACACGTCTCCACACAATCCGTGCGCTGGCAGCTCACGGAGCCGTCTGCCTGCAGGCGGGAACACCCTGACAGACACCTCGGGATTCCCAAACCCGCCGGATTTGGGGGATTCGGGGCCTGCCAGGCCACGGGCATCCTGTGGGCAGGAATGGGGCAGGAGCCGTGCGCTGGGGCAGGGATAGGGAAGAGGGAATGAAGCAGAGCAGGTTCTCATTCACCTGGCAGATGCATAACTCACAGGGATCGCCCGGAGACCAGATCTGTCCAACAGGAAACTCCACGCCGTTGTCATCCAGGAGGCAACCTGGGTAGGATCCCTGTTCCCAGCTGTCCCGCAAAACCTACCCGTGCTGTCCCCAGGGGCTCCCTGTATTGCACCCTCACTGTTCTTAGGTATTCCCCGTCTCCCACCCTTCCCATCATCAAGTATCCCCACATCTCACCTAACCTGTGTCCCCCACACCTCCCACCCTCCCTGCCTCCAGCTGTCCTCCCTCATCCCATCCTGCCCTTCAGCACATCCCAACATCCCACTCTCCCCCTCCCCAAGTGTCCCCCATATCCTCTGTCCCAGCTGTTCCTCCCCTTCCCCCAGCTTTTCCCCCTCATCCCTCTGCCTGTCCCTCGCTGCTCATTCCCAGCTGTGTCCCTCCTCCCGACTCACCGGCGGGGGCCGGAGGGTCCCGGCAGGTGGAGCAGCACTGCCCGGGACCCAGGTGGCGCTGATGCTGGGGACAGTCCAGCACGGGGCAGGGAGTGAAGGAACATTCCACCTCTCCTCCCTGGGAACACGGGAATGGGACACTTGCTGTCCCTGCCACCAGCCCCGAGCCGGTGCAGGGAAGCACTGGAGTATGCCTGGGGATCCTCATCCCTGGGGACCTCCCAGCTTTGGGGATCCTCGTCCCTGGAGATATCCAGGACCCACCTGGCACACACAGGTGGTGCAGTCGTCCCCATCCGGGCTGAACCGGGATCCGTGCGCGTATGTTCGTCCCCGGAAATGGCATTTTTCTGGGAAAAGGGGAAGGAGCGGGGCTGGAGAGCCCAGCACGGCTCTTCCCTAACCCCCAGCTCAGCCCGGGGGTCCTCACACCCCCAGATCAGGTCCTGGGATCACCTGGATTGCAGGAGCAGCAGTCAGCCGGAGAGAGGCTGGGGCAGGATCCTGGGGGGCATTCCGGGGAGAGGCAGGAGACATTCCCGGCCTGTGGAGGGGAGCGTGGGGCTGGGAAAGAGGACCCTGATTCCCCATGGAGGGATGGTGGGAGGATGTCATCTGCTCCAGGGGCATCCCAATCCATGGGTGAGCCAGGATGCAGGACGAGGGTCCCCAGGGATAAGAGTCTCCAGGGCTGGGAGGTTCCCAGGGATGAGGGGGGGTTCTCCCATCCCAATCCAGCTCACCAAGCAGACGCAGATGGTGCAATTCCCGTCGGGTGGGGAGAAGACCTCGCCCTCAGCCCTGGCCACCTCCTCGTGCAGGCACCCTGCGAACCATGGGGGTCAGGGGCATCCCCCTGGGAATTCAAGGGGGGAGCCATCCTGGGAATTGGGATCAGGGGGCTGGGACTCACCCGTGCAGGTTGGGCAGCAACCCCCAGCTGGAGTGGGAAGCGGGTGGGAGCAGGGAACGGAGCAGCTCACGTTGTCACAGAGGACTCGTCCCCCCTGCCAGGACACGTGGTGGCTCATGCCAGGTGGGGATGGTGCCATGGGAAGAGGTGGGAGGACGGGATGCTCACCTGGCAGGTGCAGCTCTGGCACCCCGGCTCTGTCCAGTGAGTGCCGGGCTCCCGAGGGATCCCCCGGTGCCAACAACGACGGGATGGTGGGATGGAGGTGCCAGGGGCTCCCATGGCGCGTGGGGATGGCTCAGGGGACAGGGATGGGGAGGAGGGTGGGAATTGGGTACCAGGAGCTGCTACAGGGAGGTGGGGAGAGGGGGAGCCCCTCGGGATCAGGTGGGAGCCGGGAGGGAGCAGGACAAGCGTGGGTGGATGCTGCAGGGACTGCAGGATGGGCGACGGCGCCAGGATAGATTTGGGGTAGCCTGGGAAGGAAATCAGGAAGGCAGATACATCATTTGGGGCAGGCAGGGAGATGGGAGCATCCTACTCCGCTCCCCCAGCCAGGAGAAGGACACGGATACCTTCACAGGACACCCTGTCCGTGCTGAGCCGGTATCCGGGGCGGCAAGAGCAGCGGAAGCTGCCGGGAATGTTGTGGCAGCTGTGCTGGCAGGAGCGGCGCGTGCCAGGCCTCCGGCACTCGTCCACATCTGCGGGATCAGGGCATGTGGCAGGAGGTGCTGCACCCCAGGATGTGGCCCAGGAAAGAGCCCTGAGCACCAGGATGGGCCATGCAGGGATGAGGATGAGGTGGCAGCACTGTGGTCATGGGCTGATGGACACCTCCATCCCTTGGGATTTGCGGCACGATGAGGGAAGAGGTTCTGGCACGGTGCCCACAGGCTCATGGTCACCTCCATCCCTTGGGATTTATGGCATGGAGAGAGAAGGGGGTCTGGCTTGTGCCCACAGGCTCACAATCCCCTGGGATTCGTGGCACGGAGAGGGATGAGGCTTAAGCATGGTGCTCATACGTGCAGGGGCTCAGTGACCGCCTCCATCCCTTGAGATCCATGGCACGGAGAGGATAGGGGGTGTGGCTCAGCACTCAGGGGCTCAGGGTCGCCTCCATCCCCCAGGAACTGATGGGAAGGGCCCCGTCCCGGTGCTCACCCACGCAGGAATGGCGATTCCCATGGAGGTGGTATCCGGGCCGGCAGGAGCAGCGGTAACTGCCCACGCTGTTCTCGCAGCGGTGCTGGCACGGCGTGGCCTGGCATTCATCCGTATCTGGGGTTGGGATGAGGGTCAGGATCCCCTGGGAGCCCCGGGAGCTCCCCTGGCACCCCGCGCACCCCGGCAGCTGCGGCGGTCAGCGGAGAGCTCCCGGCCGGCTCCGCACTCGCAGGCGAATCCGCCCTCCGTGTTCACGCACGTCCCCTCGCAGGCCGCGCTCTGGCACTCGTCGATGTCTGGGGGGACATGGAGAACCGTCAGATTTGGGGTGCGGGCACCACCGGGATGCCCGCTCCCATCAGGATGCGCCGCTCCTGCTCACCGGTGCAGCGGACGCCGTTGGCCGTCTCGGCCATGGAGAAGCCGACGGGACACACGCGGGCGACCTCCTGGCAGCCGCCGTGGTTACAGGACAGGTCGCAGCCGTACTCTCCGCAGGCTCCCGGCGGTTCTGGAACACGGACACGGCGTCCACGGGGTACCCATGCCACCCCAGGACCACCCGCTTCCCATTGCGCTCCATGGATCCCCCAGGGATGGGGACAGTGCTGGGGAAAGGTGACAAGGAGCCATGGTCACCTCCACCTGCTGGGATTCGTGGCATGGAGAGGGAAGAGAGTTGGGCACGGTGCCCACGGGTTCGTGGCCATCTCCATCCCTTGGGATTCATGGCGTGGAGAGGCAAGGGCATCCGGCACAGCCACTTCTCTCAGTACCTGGGCAGGTGATTCCCTGCTCTCCATCCGGGCACATGCAAAGGTTGGGAGCGATGCAGGAACCGCTGCCGCAGCCGAAGGAGCAGAGCGCTGTTGGAACGGGAACAGGAGCTCTGGAATGGGAACAGGACCCCCACGAGCCCCCCAGACCCCCGTACTCACGCAGGGTGCACTTCCCGCTGCCCGGGGACAGCATCCAGCCGGGACAACATCCGCTGCCGGAGCCTGGGAAGCAGACGTGGGGCCCCACGCGGCGCCTGTGGGACACCAGAGCCTGAGGCCACCCTGTCCCGAGCCCCCTGCATGGAGCAAAGGTCCCAGGAACGCGAGGACAGGAGGACAATCGGAGCGGTCAGGATGTGCCCGTGCTCCGGGAAGCAGAGCATGGCACGGATCAGAGGGAGGTAGGATAAGGTGGGATGGAGAGGGGACAGCCGCTTGCCAGCCTGAACATCCCAGCACGTGGTGACAGGAGAAGCGTCCCCCGGCTGGACAGGGACACGGGGAGCAAGACGGGGATGTGGGGAGAAGGACAGGGATGCGGGGAGCTGTGTCATGCCCCCCTGGACCTGGGAAGAGGGAGGGAATTGCGGGATGCCAGCCCCTCCTGCCGGGACCCCTCCGGCCGAGCCCTCCCGCAGCCGGAGGCAGGGATAGCCGGAGCTCAGCACGCTGCCCGTCCCAGGTGTAGCTGGAAGAGGGAGAAGGAAAAGGAGGGGATCCAGCTACCTCTCCACGGCAAAGCTGGCCGGCTTCTTCCTCGCGGGATACACCCTGCCCTGGCCGCTGGAGAGGAACAGGGACACACAGGCAGCCTGGAAGAGCAGCTCCACCAACATGACAGGCGGCTCCAGCACGTCCCGGCGCCCGCCTTCCCGCCTGCCTTCCCGCTGGCCCTTGGCCCTGCTCCTCCTCCTCCCGCCGAGCCGGGAACAATGCGGGATTGGAGGGGGGCGAGAGCGGGGGGGCGCCAGCGGCACCCACCCACCTCCCCCAAACCCACACGGGGTGTCTGGGGTCACCCCAGGGTTGTCCCGTTCAACTGGGGCGAGCGGCGGCATCCCGGCCGTTCCTGTCCTGGCTGCGGGTCGGGGAGCGGGGTCCCCCCTGGGTTCGGGAAGCAGCGGGAAAGGCGTCCCCCCTTCTCTCCTTTCCCACATCTGGCAAAGCTCCGGCATGGCCTCTCCCCACCCCTCCTCCTCCTCCTCCTCCTTCTCCTGGAGGCGCTGGGCCGCCTTCCCAGCCCTGCACGGGGACCCACGCGGCGGAGAAAGGGGCCAAGTGGAGCCGGGATGTGGGATGCATCCGGGAGGGAGAGGGATGCTGCGGGACACCCCGCTCCGGTGACCCCCGGATTACCCCCGGGCCCGTGCCCCCATCCCAGGACAGGGAATGAAGCGAAGGTCGGAGGCAGGTAAATGATTGATCCCATGGAGCAAAGGGTGCCGCTGCCTCCAAAATTCCCAAGCCAGCATGGATTTCTCCCCACAGAATCCTGCCCAAGGGTTGGGATCACCCAGGCAATACCCAGCCCCCCCTTCCAAATGAAAACTGCGGTAGTGGGGGGGTCACACCAGTGTTTTAGGAACCAAGGCAGCCATGGGAAGCTCCTGTCCTAAGGGAATGTCATCCCAAGTGCCCGGGAGGCAGCTCCGTGACCAGGGGCAGTGGATAAACAATGATCCTGCTCTGGCCAGCAACGCTTTTATCCCAAGAACAGCAGGGTGCCAACGCTGCGTTGGCACCAGCACCCCCAGTGGTGGTGGGAAAAGGAGAGAGCCTCCAGGATCCGGGCTGTGCCGCTCCCTGGGCCTCCCAAAATTTGGGAACAGGCTGCTCCAGGCAGGTAAACAGAGCCTGAGGTAATAGAAGCAGCAGCACAGAGTCCAAGGTCACTCCCTGCTCCCCCAGCTCTCGGAAGAGATGTCCAAATATAGCCTTGTCCCTGCAGCCTCCTCGGAAAACACGGGATGGAAACGGGAGCCAGGGGTGCTTCCAGCACCAGCTGTCCCTGGGAGGGAAGGATTTGGGAAAAACCCGCATGGAATGGGACTTGGGGGCCCTTAACCAGGGGTTAAAAGGGAGATCCAGGCTGGGGAGAGCATGGAAAGATCCTGGATAACCCCCAGATGTGAAGGAGGTGGGAGACCACGAGAACTATTAATGAGTAGCCAGAAGCTGGAAAATCCAGCTTTTTCAAAAAATTCCATTACAATCTGCCTCTCCAGGCACTCACAGTGCCACTGGCAACCAGGCAAGGAACTAAAATTTCCTACAAATCCAAGAAAAGCCAGAAAAATGGGCCTGGAAAACAGGTGTACCAGAGATCCCACAGCCAAGAACACGGATATCATCATTCCTCAGGACACGGATCTTTCCTCTTGGACTACTTTATTTGGTAAAACTCCGAAATCAGCAACAGCTTGAACTTCCCAGAACTTCCCTCCCTGAGCAAGGCATGGATCCTATGGAGAGAGAGTTATCCTGCTTGGCTCCAGCCTTGGCTGCTCCTCCAGCTTTGATTCCTCTTCCAAAAAACCACAAGGAATCAAAAAAACCCCAAAAAACCAGGATCGAAAGCAAAACCAAAAGCCAAAAAAAGTAATAAAATCTCTAAGGACACCAGGGAAAAGGGAATCGAGGCGAGGGCATTAGATCCCAGTGGATCACCCAAGGAAAGGGACAGTTCTGGGCACAGCCATTTCTGCAGAATCCATGAATCCCAGCAGGAGATGACTGACACCCCCAGAAATTCCTAACAAGCTGCTCCCCCTGTGAGATTCCATCCCCCTCTGGCCGCTGCTGCTGGTGTTGGGCACAGCTGGGGAAGGATTCCCTTGCTCCCTGTAGAGGGTAGGGGTAGGGAACGATCCCGAATCCTGCTAATGGATCCGGGTCAGCTCCTCCACGATCTTGATCAGGTCGTCCACAGTGGCTTCCCTCTTCATCCCACTTCCATCGTCGATCTGCACAGGGAGGAAAAGGCATTGCAGACATTGGCAGGTGCCAGAAAACATTCCCAGATCATTCAGGAAGGTGTGGATGTGGCATTTCACAGAGAGGCTGTGGCTTCCCCACCTCTGGAAGTGTTCCAGGCCAGGTTGGACAAGGCTTGGAGCAACTTGGTCTAGTGAGAGGTGTCTTTAAGTCCCTTCCAACCCACACCATTCCATAACTCTACACTTCCGTGATTTATTGAGCCTGGATTCCTGAGCAAGGTCCTTGAAGCATCCAAAGCCACATTCCCAAGCTCACCTGCAGGTTTTGCACCACTTCCTGCATCTTGGGCCTGCTGATGTCCAGGAAACTCTCGATCAGGTCTCCATCGATGAATCCTGTGGCCGGTTCCGTCTTCCGTTCGGTGTGGAACGATCTCCAGGTGCTGCTGTCAAGGAGCCAAATCCACAGGGAATAACACCAGCCCTGGACACGGTCAGTGGTGGGATGGCAGTGTTGGGTTAATGGCTGCACTCTGTGGTCTCAGAGAGCTTTCCCATCTTTTTTTCCGTGATTGCTCAGGGCAATGGCAAACCCCACCCAGCACAAGCTCCTGGCTGGAAAGCCAAAGGATATAAGGAATGCTCGATCTTCCCCACGCTCTTGATGACTTTGTTGAGCCTGTTCTGCATGTCCAGGAGCAGGTTGTACCAGCTTTCCGACAGGGATGTCACCAGGCCTGCACGGGAATAACGGGACACGGGAATGTGGCAGGGGATGCAGCTGGATCAGCTTTCCAACCCACACCATTCCAGGATTCTGCAGGGAATCCTCAGCCCCTGCTCCTTACCGATCATTCCATTGACGGTGCCAAAGAGCACGGATCCCTGGGTGGGCGTGGAAGTCTCTCCCAAGTTCTGCATGACCAGGGATCCGTGGCAGAAGACATTGACGAACTCTCCCAGGTGGGATAATCCCACTTCCTGCAGGTGTTGCCGTTCCTCATCCGTCGTGGCCGCACTGGAATCCCAAACACTGCTCAGGCCCGGATAGGGGCACTCCAAAACTTCTCCTTGCTCCCAAAAGCTGGGAATGCTCCTCCAGTTTTCCTGAAGATCCCATCCCATCCCATCCCATCCCATCCCATCCCATCCCATCCCATCCCATCCCATCCCATCCCATCCCCCATTCCCAAGCCCCAGGAGGCACCAGGCTCTGCACTCCGTGTTTCAGACCNTCCCATCCCATCCCATCCCATCCCATCCCCAGCTCACCTGTCCTTCTGGCACACAAACAGATTGAAAGCGTTCTCTGCTCCCAAGAAATTATCATCATCCAGGATCTCCACGGCACTCATCCAGTTTGGATTGAAATCCCGGGCAATCTGGAAGGGGCCAAGAAGGGATATGCTGTGTCCAGGTGGCTTGGCCGGGGATCCTGCATCCTCATCCCACCCAACACCAATATTCAGGAGCGAGGCAGGATCCATCACGTCCCTCTCTGCTCCAGGAAGCAGCCGAGCAGGAAAGGCACTCCTGGATATTGTTCTAGTCCAACTGGCACCTGGACAATATCCTGGGAAGGCGTGGAGCAGCCTATGCCAAAGCCACTGCAGCAATTTAAACCCCCATTCCAAGTGGACACTAGGCATCCCAGATGGCACCTCCCACCCACCAGGCACCAGCTGCTCTTCCCACAGCCAGTCCCCTGGAAACCGAGGGATCCATCCCTCCAGAAACCACAGGGATCCATGTCAAACCTTATCCAGTCAAGCCAAACTCCTCCTTTTATCCCCTCCAACACCATTCCTGGCACCGCTTCCATACCTCCTCGAAATTCCCTTCCATGGGTTTGTAGGCCAGGAGCAGCACGGAGCGCATGAGGTCTCCCACCAGGATGAAATCCCCCTTGGTTTTCAGGTACAGGGCCATGATGTTGTTGTAGTGGTTGCATTCCGTGCGCAATTCCTTCTCCGCTGTCCACTCGTACAGGCGGACCTGTGGGACGGGACACGGATCGGGATTCTCCACCTGGGAGCTGGGATGTGCCCCTCAACAGACACCTGGCTGACACCCAGATCCACAAACACAAACACGCTCCCAAAAAGGGTCAGGGCTTTGCCTACCGTGCTGTTGATGCTGGCTAACAGCTTCCCGTTGAATTCCACCATGGAATACACAGCTCCCTTGACCTCCTTCTCAGCCAGGCTCTGCAGCTTCCCTGGAATAAAGCCAGGCATTACTTGGGTTGCTTATCTGAAGGGTGGGAAGTCAAGGGGGTTCAGCTGAGCTAGCCTGAATTCTGCTTCCTAAAAAACTGTCTCTGACAGGGACAAGTTTCCATCCATTTGGTTTTGATGGAAAGCAAATCCCACAATCCAGGGCTGGTGGGGGATCCTTAGGCTTCTCTAGGAGACAGGGGGAAAGGGAACACAGCACCTGCAGATCCCAACAACAGACTCCTTGGGAAAAACTGCCTGCTCCTGGGACACAAGCTCTGTGGGGTCTGAGGAGCTCATCCCTCATCTCCCACCAAAAAAAGCTGGATTTTTCCAAGTTAGAACACTGTGTTCTTACCATCGGAGTAGTGGAAGACAACAATCCGGCCCTGCTTGGGCTCCGCTTCCTCGGGATACACCATGGCAGTGCCCACAATGAAGTAGGTGTTAGGATCCTTTCCCAGCTTGCAGGAGACCAGGCTGAGGGCATACTCATTTTGCAGGAATTGGTGAGCGTGGAGCACTGGGGGAAAAAAAAAAAAAAAAAAAAGGTGGGAAAACGAGGAACAACTGGGATCCTAAAATCCTCGAACTGAAAGCTTAAGACACATCCTAGACATTTCCAGTCCTGTTCCCCACAGTCTCGTGCCATCGAAAACTGGTATTCCCTAAACCTCATGGCTGATGTTCCTCCAAAAAAATGCTTTGGTTGGAGCTCCCCTGGGCTTCTCCAGGATGGGAAAAACTGGATTTTGGGATGGGACAGGTACCTTCGAAGGTGTGCTGGTCTATGATGAGCAGGTTGTGCACTTCCACCTCCTCTCCAAAGGATGTCTCGTGTGGAGCTGTGCTGCTGGAAAACAGCTTGCTGGTGCTCACACTACTGGACAAGGCCTGGGAAACAGGAAAATCCGTCACATCCCAGTGCTACTTGGGATATCCACACAGCCTCAGGCAGCCAGAGTGTGGGAAAAGGGATGGGAGAACAGGGGGAGCAAGGAATGAGTGAAGGGACACACTCCCTGCTCTTGCAGGGCTGAGCGATGGTGTTAATCTGAGTTTACACAGAGCTGTGCCTTCCAGAGCTAGATCCCTAGGAAAAGGAAAACCTTGGAGACCGCTAGGAAGTCTGTATGGGATAGGGAATATAGAAGGATATGGAAGGAGCAACACCCAAAAATAGAAGAACAGTGGCAGTGCCACCCCTTCGGAGAGATCCCACCATCCCATTGCTCCCCAGCTGAAGAACTGGACTGGACTCATAGCTTTGGAAGGGAGGACCATCAAGGAAAACCTGGATCAGGAATTCTGATCCCTACAGCACAGGATGACCCAGCCTGGAATCTCACCTGGGTGCTGGCACTGGGTCTGAGTGCCGTGGTGCCCCCACTGGCATCCTGCACCTCGATCCGGCTGGAGAGCACCCCAAAACACTGAGACACCTCCTGGTAGCAGATTTTCCTGTAGGATAAACAGAGAGCCATGTGGGTGGGAGAGCCAGGAAAGGCCGTTCCAAGAGCTCTGGAAGCAACAAGAGCTGTTCGTTTACTGCTGGGATGACAACATCACCCCAACCCCTGTCTTGTGCAGCAGAGCACCCTGATCCCAGGAATCCTCATCCCAGGAATCCTCACCTGGGCGACTCATAGAGGGGAACAGTGCGGATGTGCAGCTTCTGGATCTCATCAATGGTGCCGATGGTCAGGGTGCTGTTGTTGGCCAAGGCCAAACTTGTGGGGGGGGGAAAAAATAACGGAAAACGCTGGGTTGAAACAGCAAGAACTTCCTTGTCTCCCATATCCCTTAGGATCAGGAGCTTGTGGCAGGCTCACCTGTCGGGATACCCGTCGGAATTGAGGGGGCACATGTAGTTGACCTCCTTGAGGTTGACGTTGGAGAAGACCAGCTTGTGGTTGCTGCTGTAGATGACGGTGGGGCGGTCGGAGCAGGCGAACACGTTGGTGGTGGACAAGGAGCGGAACGTCCTCAGCACCGTGGGCTGTGTGCCCAGGGTCACCTTCTTCCTGTCACTCAGCAAGCCTGGATTTGAAGGGAAAAGGGTTTGGGATATGCCACAACACCTCAGGGAAAAAAAGGAGTGCAGGTAAGCACGTCCCAGATTTAAGAATCCATTTCCTTCCTCTAGTGTGCTAGAGAAATCCCCCAGCCCACAGTTAGTCCCACGGAGACTGAGAAAGCAAGGAGGAT
>VXBU01012178.1:127256-146260 GCA_013400315.1 Bombycilla garrulus
CGGGAGGTCCCGGGGGGGGCGCGGGGGAAACCGGGGGGGAACGAGGAGCGCGGCCTCTCCGCCGCCGTCGCCACCACTTCCGGGAAGTGGGTGCGCTGGGCCGCTCTAGCCCGCTGGGAGGACGCGGGAGGAGCAGACGAGAGGGCCGCTCTAGCCCGCTGGGAGGACCGTGCAGAGCAGATAAGAGCAGCCGCTCTAGCCCGCCGGGAGGACCGCGAAGAGCAGACGAGAGGAGCCGCTCTAGCCCGCTGGGAGGACCGTGCAGAGCAGAGGAGAAGGCGGCTGGAGGACCTCGGACAGGTGTGGAGCGCGATGCGCGGAGGGGGTTTCCCCAAACCCGCGGGACCGGCGCTGATCCCACCCTGATGCCACGTCGTATCCCGAAGGGAGGGCCCCGCCTGGGAGGGTGCAGCCCCCTCCTTGCTCGCTGCAGCCCTGTGCCCCCCGAAATCTGGGGTGGGGGGTCCCCTCTGTGAGGGGGGAGTGCGGGTCCATCCAGGGCTTGCCCTGAGAGGAGATCCCTGAACGTGGGAGTCCCCCCATCACAAAAAAAAAGGGATCCCTGTTTGGGAGTGGTCCCATCCTGATTTCCCGCCTCAAAAGGAGATCCCTCTCTGAGAGGCGGGGAGCCCTCACGGTCGTCTCTCATCCCAAGAAGGGGCAGGTCCCTGTTTAGAGGTTATCCATCCTGGCTGGGGGGGGAGTGGTCCCGTCCTGGCTCCTCGTCCCAAGCGGAGCTCCCTGCCTGCGGAGGTGTCCCGGTTTGGGACAATTCCAACGCCAGCCCCATTCCCACCGGACACTCCCCATATCATCACCATCACACCAGACATCGTCCCACCCCGCCCCCTTCCCAGCCTCCCCTCTCCGGACCATTTCAGACTGGACCTTGCCCTCTTTCCAGACAGATTTGTCTTCGGATCCGGGTGCTGTGCTCCACTCCCATGGAGGTGAGCCTGGAGCAGGGGACTTGTCATTCCTGTGGGACTGGCATTCCTCCTTCCTCTTCCCATCCCACCACTCCCCATTTTCCCCCTCAGGTCCCCAAAAAACTGGTGGTGACGGTGTCCGGCTGTGCGGATGATGCCGTGGCCGGGCTGGTGGCCTGCAATCCCGGGCTCCGGATGCTCCAGGGACACCGGGTTGTCCTTCGGGATGACCTGACGGCCATCCGTGGCCGTGTGGCCGTGCTGTCCGGAGGGGGCTCCGGCCACGAGCCTGCCCACGCAGGTGAGACCCCCCTGTCCCACCTGTACCCCCCACCCACGGACACGGTGCCGAGCCCTCTTCCCTCTCCACAGGCTACGTCGGGAAGGGAATGCTGACCGGAGTGGTGGCCGGAGCCGTGTTCGCTTCCCCGTCCGTGGGCAGTATCCTGGCGGCCATCCGGGCCGTGGCACAGGCCGGAGCAGGTTGGCAACGCACCAGGGTGGAATCTGGGGGTCCCTCCCTCCGGTGCTGGGCCATTCCCGTTGTCTCTACATCCACCCTGCAGCCGGGGTCCTCCTGATCGTCAAGAACTACACCGGGGACCGGCTGAACTTCGGGATGGCCCTGGAGCGGGCGCGGGCCGAGGGCACCGACGTGCGCATGGTGGTGGTGGGCGACGACTGCGCCTTCACCGTGCCGGGGAAAGCCGGGCGCCGCGGGATCTGCGGCACCGTCCTCATGCACAAGGTTCTGCCGGGACCCTCTGTGGGCATTTGGGGGATTCTGGGGGGTCGCTCACCCTGCTCTGCCCGGGACAGGTGGCGGGAGCTCTGGCTGAGGCGGGAGCGAGCTTGGATGAGGTCGAGAAGAAGGTGATGGCGGCTGCCAAAGTCACGGGTGCGTTGTGTTATCCCGTGGGAATGCTGTCCTGTGTCTCCCAGCCCCTGAATCCCAAACGTCCCCCAGTTTTAACAGCACATTCCCACCTGCACAGGTACTCTGGGTCTCAGCCTATCTCCCTGCAGCATCCCAGGATCCAAGCCCTCGTTCCAGCTGGCTGAGGACGAGATGGAGCTGGGGCTGGGTGAGGAGCGGCCCCTTGGTGTCCCCCTCGGGTCCCTGGAGGGTCTGAATGTCCCTGTCCCCCTGGGGAGGCGTCACCCGGGCTGGGATGTGACACAGCCCCGTCTCCGTAGGGATCCACGGCGAGGCTGGAGTGCGCAGGATGAAGGTGAGGGGGGAATTTTGCTGCTTCCTCCCCATTCCCAGACCCCCACTGTTCCCAGACCTCCCCACTCTGCTCTTCCCCTGCCCTGTGTCCCCTCCAGGTGCTGCCAGCGGATAAGGCTGTGGAGACGATGCTGAAGCACATGACGGATCCATCCAACGCGTCCCGCCTGTCCCTGACCCCTGGTGAGCCCCCCAGGACCCTTCTGTGCTCCTCCAAATCCCTTGGATCCCAGTGCCCTGGATCCCAGTCTCATCCTGCCCCCCATCCTGCAGGATCCTCCGTGGTGCTCGTGGTGAACAACCTGGGCGGATTGTCCTGCCTGGAGCTGGGAATTGTGGCTGGAGCTGCTGTGCGCTGTCTGGGTGAGTGCAGAGGGGAGCCTGGGATCCCATTCCCTGAATCCCAAAGGACTCTGGAATGCCCCTGTCTCTATCCCGGCTCTCGCAGAGAACCGAGGGGTCCGCATCGCCCGGGCCTTGGTGGGATCCTTCATGACGGCGCTGGAAATGGCCGGAGTCTCCCTCACCCTCATGCTGGTGGATGAGGAGCTGGTGGGGCTGATCGGTGAGTTCCCGGCAGGAGCGTGACCTGGGATTGGGCCACGGGGATTTCCACGTGCTGGCTGACGGTACACAAGGTCACGGGGACGCCTGGGGGATGGAATTCCTGGCTGCTGCGTGTGCCAGTGAAGATCCAACGGGATCCTGAGCCACCCCGCACCTTCCAGATGCCAAGACCACGGCCATGGCGTGGCCCAACGTTCTCGCGGGACCGGCGACCACCCGCAGGGAGGAGGTGCCAGCGCCTGTAGAGGGACCCAGGAAGCCTCAGGAAGAGGCTGGAACTGGTACAGAGCTCCCGTCACCCCTTGTCACTCCCCCCCCTTGCCCCCCAGACCTCAGTTTCCCTCGGGAGCGTGCAGGGATGCATCTCCTCTCCGCAGGTCCCGGCACGGCGCGGGTGCAGCGGGTCCTGGAGCGGGTGTGCAGCACCTTGCTGGGCATGCAGGATAAGCTCAACGAGCTGGATCGGGGAGCGGGTGACGGGGACTGCGGCCACACCCACGCCCGGGCAGCCCAAGGTGGGTGTGGGAGCCCTTATCCAGGGAACTGTGGGAAATGCTGCCCCAAGGGCGCCTCCCAGGAGCGGGGACATCCCTCTGTGGGAGTCAGGAAACCTGGGATGCCGCCTTCTGCCATTCTATCCTGGACTGTCTCTGCATCCAGTAGCAGCTTCCCTATGGAACTGAGGGCTGTCCCTGCTTGTCCCCACGAGGGACAGGGGACTCCAGGGCCACCCCCATTCCCTTTTCCCTTCCATCCGCACAGCCATCCGGGAATGGATGCGCTCCCGGCCGCCTCCGACTGTCCCAGCCCAGCTGCTCTCTGGCCTGGCTGATGTGGTGCTGGAGCAGATGGGAGGCTCCTCTGGAGTGGTGAGTGGGAATGGGAATGGGAATGGGAATGGGAATGGGAATGGGAATGGGAATGGGAATGGGAATGGGAATGGGAATGGGGGGGGACACACCTGGCCCTGTTTTCATGATGGGATTGATGGTATTCCCAAAGCTCTATGGGCTCTTCCTGACGGCGGCTGGCCGGAGCCTGCAAGGCCGCAGCGATATCACAGCGTGGGCTGACGCCATGGATGCCGGGATTGAGGCCATGCAGAAGTCAGTGCCAGGGGATGTGCAACCCCACTTTCCCCTGGGAATCCCAATTTCTCCCTGAGAATTCCAATCCCTCCTGAATTTCCCTGCATCCCGCACAGGTACGGAGGAGCCGCGCCAGGAGACCGGACAATGGTGAGTGCTGTGAGGGCCCAGGAGCCAGGAAGGTTTCCAGGGGGACGCCAGGGAGTTCCCACCTGGCCTCAGCCTTGGCTCCCAGACTAATTCCCACTCTTCCCAGCTGGATGCGCTGTTTGGAGCCGCACAGGCTCTGCGTTCCCTGCGCAGTCCCGGTGCCGACCCGATCCAAGTGCTGGCGGCAGCTGTCCAGGTATGGAGAGCTGAGATGGGAGGTGGGAAAACTGGATGGGAATCCCTGCCATTATCCTGGAAAACACCCTGTTTTCCCTGGCAGAGTGCGGAGGCGGCAGCGGAGGCCACCAGGCACATGCAGGCTGCAGCGGGCAGAGCCAGCTACGTGCGCTCATCCCGGCTGGAGCAGCCCGATCCTGGGGCTGTGGCCGTGGCAGCAGTGCTGGGAGCGATGCTGCAGGGGCTGCGGGACCCCCTGGGCACCCCCCAGTAATGGCAGGGATGCGTATCCCCAAAAAATGTGTGTTCCCTCGTAGTGATAGAGACGCTTATCCCAAAGAACCCTTGTGTCCCGCCCATGTGACGGGAGGTGTATCCCAATAAACCTGTGTTCCTTCAAGGGTGTGTTTCCCAATAAACCTTAGGGCGTGGCCCCCAGTAACCCTTTTGTGTCCCCCATGCTTGGAGGGGTGAGATGGTGGAATTTGGGGGTGTGGGGGTGCCCCCCGTTGCTCCAGGCTGGAAGGGAGATGGGAACAGGAATCCTGTGACTGGGGGAGGAAGGAAACCCAGGGTGTGGAGGGGAAACCACAGAGCTCACATGGCTCTGGGCATGGGGTCTGGGGGTGATTCTGGGAAAGCAGCAAAGGAGAAGCGGGGACGGGGCAGAACGTGATCCCAAATCCCGTGGGGGTGACCACGGGGAGCTGTCCCGTGTCTCTAGGGAACCAGCGAAGACAAGCCCTTGGAAGGGACAGCTTGGCTTGGCCAGGACCTACTCCCAGGCTCCCACCTCTCCCACCCCAGCTCCCAGGCCCTGCCTTGTCCCCAGGGATTTGAGTGCCGCAGCCCTGCGGAAGCCAATGTTTATTCCACGTCCACGAGGTCCCTGAGTGGCTCCACCCTGAGCTGGATCCTCTGGAGGTGGAGCGATACGGATGCTCCTCTTTGTCCCAGCGAGGCTCCGGCAGCTCCAGCCGCGGCGCTGAGGGACGGCAGCGGGAAGCGCTGGGGTTTGGCACGGCCCGGGATCCAGGCAGGAGCTGGCACATGGAGGCACAAGGATGCAGCTTGGGAGTGCTGGGAGATCCCTGGGATCAGCGCTCGGCGGAGAGCAGGGGCTGCGGGAGACAGCGATGGGCTGGGATCCCTTGGTCCTTCCCCACCCTCCCTCCCCCGTGCTGGGAGGCAGCTTCCCAGTCCAGCTTCCCAAATCCACCCAGCGCGTCCCGTACCTGCCGGGAGTCCGGGGAGTCGGAATCCGGGCGCTTCCAGCTGGGCCTGGCCAGGGCAGCCACCACCAGCACTCCAAAAATGAGGATGAGGAGCCCCAGGGTGTTGGCAAACACGGCCTCAGCCGGCAGGAGCTTGTACTGCGTGGTCCCGTTCTTCCTGGAGCAGGGAAGAAAGGCTGGGGATGTTCTGGATGTTCGCAAACCACCCCCAGACCTTGCAGGGAAGTGTGCAGGGAGCCGCACACCTGAGGAGGTGCTCGGTTCCCTCTGCTCTGTGCTGGTCGCTCCTAAATCCAGCCCAAATCCACATTCTGAGCCCACCCTCTCCCTGTGAGGGCTCTTCCCAAGCCCCCCTTTCCTGGCGAGGGATCTTCCCAAGCCCCGCCCCCGACTCTCACAGGCTGAAGAAAAGCTTCTCGTTGATTCCTGACACGCAGGAAGCCACGGACAACATGAGGATGGTGGAGCCGAAGAAAACATGGATGGGCTTGTAGAGTGCCCGGAGCCAGGCGGGAGCCCAGGGAAGCAGGAACGCTCCGAAACCCGCCGCCCACTGTGGGAAGAGAAAGGTGAGGGTGGAAAACTTGGGATGCCAGAGGGACTGGGGGATCCAGGAGGGGCTCCCACCTGGCAGGAGAAGAGCAGCACAGTTGCCAGCCCCATCCAGCTGTGCAGCGAGTACATGTTGGGCGTCCCTTGGGCGTTGTGGAAGCGGAACACGGCCGCCAGCCCCAGCACGGTCAGCACGAACGCTCCCAAAGCCAAGCTGCCGTGCAGCACCTTCCAGGGGAGCTTGGGGCCGCTCCACGTGTTGGGAATGCGGTAAACCAGGGCGGCTGCGAGGGGGGAAAAAACATCAGGAAGGAGCTGCGGCGGGATGCCCGCGCTCCCTGTGCTCACCTGCGCCGTAGAGCACCACCAAGCCCGTCACCATCAGCACCGGGTGCCAGTTGAATGTCCGGGAGCTGCCGTCCAGGGAAAAGCCCCCGCGCCAGTGCTGGCACCAGCTGCCCACCATGGCCACGCAGAGCAGCCCCAGCGTTCCCAGGAAGGCACAGAAAGGCAGGAAGGGCACGTCCAGCATGGCCGTGGAGCGCCGGTGGCACCTGTGGGTGAGCGAGGAGCCGGCTCAGGCTCCGGATGCGGTGCCGGGGAGGAGCCACGGAAAGGGGAACTGGGAGCACCCAAGAGGGCGTGAGGGGAGCAGCTGTTTCCCAGCCTGGGAAAGGTGACAGGGATGGAGCTGCTTCCCAGCCAGGGATGGTGGCCCAGCTGCTTCCCGGCCTGGGAATGCTGGCAGGGATGGATGCAGGATGGTGGCACATGGGGATGGTTGAGGCGTCTGCTGGGGCTCTCTGACATCTCCAGGAGGAAGCACGGAAAGGGGAACTGGGAACTTTCGGGGGGTTCCAGCGTCCAGCTGTGCCCCACACCGGGAAGGAGGCCAGTCCAGGACATGCAGAGCTGATATCCCGGCCATGGCACTCCAGGGAGTGGCAGCGAGAGGCTCTCCGTGTCACCTGTCACGGTCCCCTGGCAGGAACCCGACCGCTCTCATTTGCATGTGATTTGCATACGCCCCCAGAAATGGGTATTTCTGTCCCCTACGGAGACGGGGAATGTCCCGACACCCTCAAATTAGCTGCCTTACGGGACATAGAGTCAGGTGGAGACAGGCGGCCCTACGGTTCCCCAAAAATCGGGGACACAGAGACTCACGGATCTCCCAAATCAGGCATACTGGCTGCCATGACTCCCAGAAATCTGGGAACACGTGGCTCCACAGCCCCCCCCAAACCTGAGGCTCCCCTGGACCCGAAACACAACGCCAGGCCCTGACACGGCCCAAAACCCAGACCACGAGGTCCCTCGGCCCCTCCCAACCCCGGAGCCTCGGCGCTGCCAACCCCGGGGCTGTACCTGGGCCCCACCGCCCCCTCCTCGTCACTGGGCGCCGCCATCTTGGCGAGCGCCGCTCTGCCCGCTCCTCTCTATGGTTTTTCCCGCCCACCCCAATGTGTCGCCAAAGAGAGGAGCGGCGTCCAGAGCGGCCCCCGCGGGTCCTCCAGCCTCCACTTCCGCCTTCACTTCCGGCTCCGGCGGCCGTTTCCATGGAGACCAAGATGGCGGCGGCGGGTGAGCGCCCGGGGCGGGGGGCACGGCGGGGACACACCGGGATCCCCGGGACCGGGA
The DNA here is from genome assembly GCA_013400315.1 of Bombycilla garrulus. Classification (NCBI taxonomy): domain Eukaryota; kingdom Metazoa; phylum Chordata; class Aves; order Passeriformes; family Bombycillidae; genus Bombycilla; species Bombycilla garrulus. The sequence goes on from VXBU01012178.1 coordinate 134,827, forward strand.
CCCCCGGCTCCCAGGGGGGTTTGGGCGTATCGGAGGGGCGAGCCCGGGAACGGGGCGGCGAGAGGGGGCCCGGGGGCTCCGCAGTGGTGGCTGTGAGAAGGGGCGGAGTGCCGCGGGGTCTGGAGGGGCAGAGAGTGATCCCTTAATCCCCATTTCCAGCTCTTTCTTCCCCCCCCNCGGAGAATTCAACCCCCCAGCAGCGCCCTTTTCCTGCCGGGACACGGGGGATCCCTGTCCCCTCCCGGATGATTCGGGAGGGGGGCTGTTCCCGTGGGATACGTGTCCCACGAGGATTGTACCTGCTCCCGTGTCCAAAAATTCCCGTCTGTCTCGTCACTCGTCTCCCTGTGCCCAGAGTGAGACATGCCCAGACCTGCTCAGAACTGCCCATGGAGCTGGGAACGGCCAGGAATAACCTGCTTGGACACCACTTCTTGGGACTGCACGTCTCCCTCGTCCCTGGATTTCCTCACATGGGGATTGGGGTGGATTTCAGGGGGAAGGAAGACACTGAACTGGGGAGGAGAGAGAGGACCCAGCTCATTTGGTTTCTGGGGTCCATCCCAATCCTTGTGCTCCCCCTCCAGGTCTGGGATGTCGGGAGAGGCCCCGCTGAGCCCTTCCAGCGCCATGATCCGTTGGGAATGCTGGGGCTGAGGGCTCCAAGCCCCAGGAAGGAGGATGCTCCAGCCCAGCAACTACAGCCTGGTGCTGTTCCTGCAGTTCCTGCTGCTTTCCTACGACCTCTTTGTGAATTCCTTCTCGGAGCTGCTCCGCACAGCCCCGGCCGTGCAGCTCGTCCTCTTCATGTGAGAGCAGGGCAAGGTGGGGCAGCGCCTCCAGGACATCCAGGGTCCCACATTCCCTCTGTTTTCCCGGCAGCATCCAGGACATCGCCATCGTCTTCAACGTCATCATCATCTTCCTCATGTTCTTCAACACCTACGTGTTCCAGGCGGGCTTGGTCAACCTCCTCTTCCATAAATTCAAGGGAGCCATCCTGCTCTCCGCAGCCTACCTGGCGCTCAGCATCTCCTTCCATGTCTGGATTATGGTAGGATGGGGTGGGCACAGCTGCTGGATTCTCCCAAGGGATTTTTCTGTGACCCCCAGCTTCCCAAAGTCCTTTCTCCTGGTTTCCCCCCTGGAAGATGTCCCATGGAAGATGTCCCACTCCATGACCCTGTGGTTGGCATTGAGCTGGAAGGGTCCTGCCCAACCCCAGCCCCATCCCAGCTCATTCCCTAAGGGCTGTGACCCATCAGAAAATCCTCTTTCCCCAGGGAAGGCCTGTGCTAGCAGCTCCTAGGCTTTTCTGGGAATAATCCCCATACCTGGGGGCAGCCCCCTCCCTTCCCACAGCTCCAAGGGCTGTCCAGGCTCCTGGCTCTGTCCTGGCAGCACCTTCCCCTTTTCTTTCCCGAATAAACTCCTTCCCAACAGAGCAGTTCCCATCCCCTGGACACCTCCCGGAGTTCCCTCCATCCTGCTCTGCCCTGGAGCCCAGGGAATATTTTGGGGGATCAAGAGCCACAGCAGCTGCTCCGGTGCTGCCCACGCCATCCGGGGAGGGGATTTGCAGGGATTAGCAGGGATCTGCAGTCTGAAGCCGGAATAGGTCCGGGCTCAGTGCCTAAATCCCCTGAGCTGCTTAACCTTTGGAGCAGGGGGCTTCCCAAACTTCTCCAGGTGTTATTCCTGGCTTGATGTCCCTCCTTCCTGCTCAGAACCTTTGGAATGGGGTGAGGAGTCTGGGAGGGCTCAATGGAGCTGCTCCAGGGGTTATTCCCAGATTTCCAACCCCCTCAGAACCTGCGCTGGCGTGACTCCAACCGCTTCATCTGGACGGAAGGCCTCCAGACCCTGTTCGTTTTCCAGAGGCTGGGTAAGGACTCCCAGGATCAGAGTGGGATCCCGCATCCTTTGGGGGTGCACGGGGCCCTCTCTCATCCCGAAATTCCCTGCAGCGGCCGTGCTCTACTGCTACTTCTACAAGCGGACCGCTGTGCACCTGGGAGACCCCCTCTTCTACCAGGATTCACTCTGGCTCCGCAAGGAATTTGCCCACTTCCGTGGCTGATGGATCCCCGGAATCCCCTCGAGTCTCCTCGCTCTCCACAGGCCCTGTCAGGGTCGGTTCCGGCCCATCCTTTCTCTGGGGACCAGCCCTTGGGATTTTGGGAGTCGGCGGGAGGCTTGTGGGGTGTTCTTGCATTTCAGAGCCCCAGCCTTCATTGGGACTGGAATGTTTTTGGAAACACTAAAGGAATAAATCGGATTTATTTATCTGTTGTGTTTTCCAGAGGCTGCTGGGTGTTTGTGTCTACCAGGTGTCAGAGCCGCGCTCCCAGCGGCCTTACACTGTAACCTAGCTCCTCGCTGCGTTTGCAGCCGCAAAACGGGGAATACTCCCGTGTTCGGGTGTGGGACTCTTATCCCGATGGATACGAGGGGGCGTGGTTCGGCGGGCCGGGATTCGAACCCGCGCCTCAGCGATCGGTGCTCCAACCATAGAGAGGCGCGGGTGGGTGGGTCCCCAGATCGGGGCGGGGGACGGAGCGGCTCCGCCCGCACCTCCGCGCCCTCGCCCTCAGCGCCCCCGCGCGGCCGAGCGCGGCGGCGGCGGTTCCCATGGAGATGGAAGATGGCGCCCAGGGGTGGGAGCGGGACCGGGGGGGAAACGGGGGACACCGGAGGGTACGGGGGGTACCGGGAGGAACCCGGCCTGGGAGCGGCGCGAGGAACGCGGCTGGGGGCCGGCCAAGGCGCTGCAGGGCTCCGGGGGCCGCGCCTCCATGCCCGGCCCGCGCCCCCCCTCATGGCCGCCCCGTGTCCCCTCAGGCCGCCGTCGCTCCTCGGCTCCGCTGCAGGTTCTGCTCTTCCTCAACGGTTGGTACTGCGCCACGTATTTTCTCCTGGAAGCGTTCGTGTTCGTGTACAAAGGTGAGTCCTTCGCTCCAGAACTCTTCCCGATCCCGCCGGTCTGGGCAGGAATGCGGTGCTGAGGGCGGTGCTTTTTCTGCAGGGCTGCTCCTGCCCTATCCCGTCTCCAACTTGGTGCTGGACGTGGTGCTGCTCCTCCTCTACCTCGGCATTGAGGCCATACGCATCTTCTTCGGTGAGTCCCGCCGAATTCCAGAGGCTCCACGGGGAGTGCAGCGTCCTGGGACACCCCCAAAGGTGTTCAGGTTGGACGGAGCATGGAGCAACTTGGGCTGGCGGAAGGTGTCCCTGCCCACAGGAACGGGACATTTAATTTTCCTCCCCACCCAAAACCCTCCATGATTTCCATGATCTGATCCCAGCTCTGTGTTCCACAGGCTCCAAGGGGAACCTGTGCCAGCGGAAGGTGCCGCTGTCCCTCAGCCTGGCCCTTACAGTGCCGGCAGCTGTGCTGGCCGTGTACTACTTGCTGCTCCAGACATATTCCCTGCGCCTGGAAGCGTTCCTGAGCGCCATCCTGCTCGTATTCTACGGCCTGGAGCTGCTTCTGGGCTTCCTGGCACTGCTCACCTTCTCCAGGTGCCGCATCCCGGGAGCTGGGGGACCTGGCCCAGGAGCTGCCAGGTTGGTTTAGCGCCCCCACATCCCTGTCTCTGTCCTTTTCCACAGCGCCGATCCCTACTGAGAACACGGCCCAGGGACACAGGGGAGCATCACCCGTGCCAGCTCCATTTCCCAGCCCCGGGAAGGGGGAGAATCCCACCTTTTCCCACTGCCCATTTCACCTGCTGCCACCTGGACACATCCCTCCCGTTTTTCCTGCTTCCCACTTCACCGGGGACCTGCTGCCACATGGATTCAGCGCTCCCTTTTCCCACTTCCCACTTCACTCAGTCCTCCCTGGACATATCCCTCCCGCCTTTCCCACCCTGCACTCCATTTGGACTCCTCAGAGCTTGAACCAGCTCAAGGTATGAAGAATCGGGTTTTTTTCTACGACCTTCCAGAATAATTCACTATTTTCCAATAAATATTTATTTTTACCTGGTGCCCGGGAACGTGGGTCCCCCTGGGAACGCTCAGGTGCTTCCAGCACCTCAGAGCTGGTTTGGGAAGCACAAGAGCCCATTGGAGGAGGAAGAGGGTGTTGGACAAGGGGTGCAGAGACCTCCCCAAATCCCTCCCATTCCCCCATTATCCCAAATCCCACTGTAGGAAGGCAACAGGAGTGCTGTATAAAAGACTGACAACGTCATCCGAGTTTATTACACAATTCCAACCTATCCAAAGACAAATCTAATCACTGCGAGCAGGAGGGGCGGTGCCTCGCCGGGGCTTCCAGGGATTTTGCTCTGCAATTTGGGGGGAATCTTTTCCTCCCCTCCACTATTTGGAAAGAAACTAAAAATCTGTGGCGGTAAGTAAAAAAAAAACCCGGAGCTCTCCCGCCAAGCGCTCCCACCTCGTGGGGCTTGGGAAAATTGGGGTGGTTTTTCCTGAATTTGGGTTATTTCAACTTAAAAAGACTTCCCAAGGCCTGGGTTTTCCCACCCAGGGGCGATTCCAGCCCTGGAAGTCACCCAGTGTGTCCTGGCTCATCCTAACCCTCCTGGGCTCTCCCTCTCCTCCGGATCCCGAGGGGACACGACACGAGGGGGTCACAGCCTGCCCTGCCTCCTCCGCTTCCTCTAAAACAAGGAAGGCTCTGCGGGCGAGGCCGGAGCTGTCGTTTGGGTGGGAATGCTGCTGTGGGGAATGTCGGGATAGAGAGCGTGACCCTCGGCCCAGCTCCAGCCCCTTCTTCCCAGCTCCTGGAGGGTGAAGGGGCAAAGGAGGAGCGTGGCACAGTGTCCCACCAGGGCGATGGGAATGGGAGCGTCCCCAGGCAATCCAGAGGATGGCACGTGGCTCCTGATCCCGGGAATGGGAGCTGTGCATCTCCAAGCCCCCAAGCTGCACAGGGAGGGCTCCGTCCCCTCCGTTCCCCCCCGGACTGGGAAGGGCTCACAAACCTCCCTCCATGGAATAAAAGCACCATTTCTCTTTGGGTCCGAGTATCCACGGAGCGGAGCGGGATGGCCCCGGGAAGCAGCAGCAGTGGTGGGGGGGATTCCCAAGGCCACGAGGTGCGGGCAGGGGTCCTGCCCGGAGGGGGCTGGGGGTGGCGGGGAAGGGACCGGGACGGGGCAGAGCGGCCTCGGGCACGGCATCCTGGTCGAGGTGAGGAGATACGAGTCCATTAAAAACCACTTCCTGCCAAATTCCTGCCGGGAGAGAGGAGAGGAATGGTCGGAGTGCCCTTCCCTCATCCCTCACGCTTCCAGGGGATTCCCGAGCCTCTCACCTGTCTCAGTGGTGCCGGTCCCTGTCTCTGTCCCTGTCCCGATGCCGCTCGTGCTCCCGGCTCCGCTCCTGGAAATAATCCTCGTGCCGGTCGTCGCTGTGGAGCAGATCCCGGTGCCGCCGGCTGCTCTCGCGGGACCGGCTGGGAGAGCGCTCCCGGGATCGGTGTCTTTTCCTTTGGGAAAAGAGGAGACAAAACCCAAGGAATGACCTTTCAGTCGCTCACCTGCGGGGAGGATCCCATTCTCTGGACCCAGGGCGATACCTGGAGCTGCTGCTGGAGCTGCTGCTGTAGGATTTGGCCTCAATTCCATGCAGGCAATCCTTGAGGGAAGAGAGGAGGACGCGGCACCGCTCGTCGCTGGCCACGCGCGACTGCTTGATGACGGCGATGGCCGTGAGCAGCGTCTCGATGGCGTTGCTGTAATCCCCTGGGGGAGCAGAGCAGGGAGTCAGGAGCGGGAATCCATCCCGGGATGGGAGACACGAGGGACGCGGGAAGTACCTGCGCTGGCACCGGACACCGCCTTGGAAATGGCGCTGCTGGAGATGGCGCGGTTGCGGTTCATGATCTCCTCAAACTCCCCTTCGCTCACGGCCGCGATCGGCGGGCCCAGCTCCCGGCTGCCGGCACAGTGGGAACGGGGTGTCAGCGGGATCCTCCCCGAGCGTCCCACCCCCGTTCCCGCCCGGCTCACCTGCTGTGGTTGTAGGGAGCCATGGCCTTGCCATAGCTATCCGGAGGGGGTCCCAGGGCGGCGGTGGGAGGCGGGAAGAAGGCAGGATTGAGGTGCAGGGCGGGGGGCACAGCCCCCGGAGGGGGCACGGCCAGGGGAGGGGGCAGCCGGGGCGGCGGCGGCAGCAGGTGCTGGTAGGGAATTCCGGGAGGAGGCGGAGGGACTCCGAAAGCGGAGGAGAGGGGAGGAGGAGGGGGCATGGGAGGGGGCGGCAGCCCCATGAGGGGCAGCGCGGGGGGGCGGCTGAAGAAGGGCAGGACCGAGGGGGGCTTCTCCATGCGGGCGGGGGGCAGCGCGTTCTCCGTCGGCGTCGCCCGGCCGTCCACCGCATCCACGGAATCCCGGGAGTGGGCCCGTGGTGGCACACCTGGAAATGGCACGAGGAAAGAGCTGTGAGGTGCAGCTGGAGGGCGTCCAGGTCTCCGAGACCTCCTGCTCCTCTTCCTCTTCCTCCCACCCCTGGAGGGCTGGAGGTGCCCAGACAGCCACACATAGCCTCTGCTTCCATGTGTTTTTCCAAGAGAGCCCCAGCTTTCCAGCACGACCCTGCACAGTGCCCTGGGGACAGGCAAGTCACAGGGACAGGAGCCAAAAGCCACAAGGAATGGTGAGAGATCACCAAAGGCGTCCAAAGACCCGGAGAGCCTGAGATCCACACATGGATTTGGAGAGGCCCAAGCGTGGAGGAACACGAGGGGACAGAACCCAAGTGCTGACAGCAACGGAGCTGCTGCCAGAGGAAGGAAAACTCAGCATTCCAAGAGGGACAAGAAGCCTTGCTCTATCTGAAGAGGCTTTGAGGATGAGACAGAAGGGGTGTGACGGGAGCCACGGCTCCCAGTGGTGCCAAAGGGTGCACGGGAGCTCCGCTGTGCCCTGGGGACAGCCGGAACTCGGCTCAGGAAACACTCCCTGCTCCACCAAAACTGCAGGGCAAGTCGGGACACAGCCTAAGCACCAAGCAGCCAATCCCCTCGGGCACCGGAGCCGAAGGAAGGGAGCAAAGCAACTCTGCTGGGAAGGGGGAGTTTTCCTTGCAAAAAACATGCCAAGGGATCTACAACGACCAGAGCCGGCCAAGACCTCCTCGGACACGCTCCTGCCAGGACAATCCCTGCGGATCCCATCGCATCGCTGCGGAGTGAGGCCAGGACCACCTATCGCCATTGAGGGACGCCCACGGCCAGGCCCCAGCTGGAATATTCCTCCAGTGTTGGGCACCTTACCTCCGCAGGGATGGAAAAATTCTGGAGCAGATCCAGAGAGGAGCTACTAATAGATATGGAGGGTCTTAGCTATGCTGAGAGCCTGAAGAGCTTAAGCCCATTCAGTTTGGAGAGGAGGAGGAGGAGGCTACGAGGGATCTTCGCAGTGTGGGAGCACCTAAAAGGGGATCATAAAGACTCGGGTCAGGAGCTAATCTGTCTCAGGAATGGGAGAAACAACCCCCAGACGCTCCTGGCAGGGTCTCCCCCGATCCCGAGGGCTCGCTGGGCTGGGCCTGGCAGCTGATCTGGGGGGGAGAATTTAGGATGTGTGTGAGGTGGAACCCCCTGCCCCTGTCACACCGGTGACGCACTCACGTTTGCGAGCCTGAGCCTCGAACTGCGACAGGTTCTGCCGGGTCGCCAGCCTCACCTCCACCTTGTCTCCATTCAGGATCTTCCCGGGAAGCAGCTCCAGGAGTTTATGGACTGAGTTCTCAGAGGCCACCACCACTTCCGCGTACCTGCGCAGGTGAGAGGGAGGTTGAGCCCTGAACCCGCTGCAGAGACCCCTCCCGGACCCTCCTCGTGATCCCACCCCGCCGTTCCACGCTCCCTCCTCACTTTTCCACACTCTTTGGGATGCTCTGTGCATTCCCTGTGCCACCCAGGAAAAGCACCGGCTGCTCCCTCACCCTCCACAAAACAAAGGATGTGGCAGCGAGGGCCTGGCTCCCGCCATTGGCACCCGAAATCCCACCGGCTCTCACCCCTTGGATTGGCCATTGGCTCGGTTCTCCGCAAACTTCAGCTCCACCACGTCGTAGACTCCGACGGAGCGGATGGTCTGGATCAGCTGCTGGTCAGTCGTCCACTGAGGGCACAGGGAACGGGCTGGTGTCCATGTCTGCCCCCCGTGTCCCCCACCCACCTGAGGAATGTCGCCCCCAGACTCCCTCAGGGAGCTCAAAGTCATCTGGAACAAGCCTTGGGAATGGATAACAGAGATGAGTTCTCTGACAAGACAGAGCCTTCCCAAAACTGTCCCTGCATCCATGAACAGGAGACGGTGAACCAGGAGCAGCATCCCAAAGTCACAGCTTCAAAGGGCCATCAGCGGATACCCCAGCCCAGACGCTCCTCAGGGATACAAATCCCCTTTCCCCGAGGATCACCAAGCCAAGCCAAGCTCACAATCCAGCTCAAGTTTGAGGAGGAGCAGGCTCCTCAAAATCCCTGCCACTCCCCAGAGAGCCCAGCAGCCCCTGAGAGGTTCCCTGGAAATCCCAAATTTCCCAGGAAAACGGACTCACCCAGGAGAAGCTCCCGACGTAGACGGCGGCCCTCTTGTTGCGGAGCCCGCTGTAGGTGTACAGGATGGCCGGAGGTTTGCTGTTGGGCTTGGGAGACGGCTCCTGACGGATCTCTGGAGGCGCTTCCGAGCTGCTGGAACGCTTTTCCTGGGGCTGGGAGCTGGCTGCTAACACGTCGTCGTAGAGATCCATCTGGTCAGCATTACTGAACTCCGGGTCCTGCCGGGAAAAGCGTCAGGAGATCCTGGCTTGGGAAGCCTTCTTTGCCGTTTCCAAACCTGCTGTCCCAATTCCCAAGCGGAATTTCCAAGGCGAGTCCAAAGGTTTAAGGCCCAAATCTCTTTCTTTGGGTCTGTGCACAGCTGGGAATTACAGCCACCTGGGCAATCCCAAAAAACAGGATGATGGGATCTGATTTCATGGAATCATGGAATGGTTGGGGTTGGTTATTCCAAGGACCTTAAGGATCATCCCATCCCACCCCTTGCCATGAGACACCTTCCGCTACCCCAGGTTGCTCTAAGCCCTGTCCAGCCTGGCCTGGGATGGAGCTTCTCTGGAAAATCCATTCCAGGGCCTCACAGGCAAGAAATTCTTCCCAATATCTCATCTAAACCCCCACTGAGCTCCAGCACATTCCAAGAACCAGCCCACTTGGATCCCACACAACAGGACAAGACCCTGTTGCTGCCACCAGGAAGAAATTCCCGATTTGGAAAGGAAGAATCCAGTAGTGGAAAACCAAATGCCCTCCAGGAATAAGCCTCTCGTGCCTTGGAAACACACGCTTCCCAAAAATCCGACTTGGGAATTGCACACCCCCCTCAAATCACGCCAAACACCCCAAACTTGCTCATTTTTGGGAAAAAAAAAGTGCCTTTTAGGGTAGGAGCTCCCACACATTGAATCTGTCCCCTTGGCAGAGGAAGCTCAGGAAGCTCCAGAGCTGGGAATTTCTGCATGTCCTAGATCTGCCTCCCAATTCCCACTCTATCCTGGGCTATATTTAATTTGGAGTGTCCAGCATGTGCTGTGTTTACTACAGATCCCAATTCCTCGTCCAGACTGTGCCGAGTGTTTCATCCCACAAAGTCACTCCACGAGGATCCATCCCACAGGTGCCATAAAAACCTGAGGCTCTGCTCCCAGATTTTCAGTTCCAGGCAGTTTGGGCAATGTTTTCTGCTGGAGACAGTCTGAGGGTCAGGGAATTGCAAACATCCCATTGAGAGCTGGACAGAGAAGGAGGCTCAGCACACAGCTTTCCAAGGATCGTGGAAATCTGGGAATTCAAAAATCCAACCATTTCCCCTCTCCCTGAACTTTTGCATTCAGCTCTTTCCCTGGAGCTGATAAAAGAAGGATTTGAAAAGGGAGCCGTAGTTTTATGTTCATTCCCAAAAAAAGCTCAAGTGTTTGGTTAATCCAACTCCCACGCTCCCACCTCCGCCAGGAGCCTCTGGACACAGCTCAAGGCTGAGAGATTCCTGCCTGGAAGTTTCAGAAAGTCAAGACCAGAAAACAGGAAGGAGGGGCTAGAGGAGGAATCCCTTGGATTCCCTCAGTTCTGTTACTTAGGAGATGCTTCACCTTGGGAGATTTTAGGGATTCTCCTGCTCCCAACCCTTGCATGCCGAGTTGAGGCGCTCGGTGACAAAGCTGGGCAATGTTAGTGGGAATCACCACGTGGGAATGTGGGATTTGGAATTACACTGGCATCCCTGGAGTGCCCCAGGGACACCACAGCACCTCCCCACTGCTTTGATGCTGGCACGGATTAATTCCAGGTTTCCTCCTGGAAATCCCCGGGGTCATTAGCCTGGATCATCATTCCAGCCTTGAGAATCCTCCATCCACTTGGCCTTCCCAGGAGATTCCATGGGATATTCTCACCCAGCAACCAGAAGAAGAAGCTTCTCTTGCTCACTCCAGAAGGAATTCACTCACAGGAATTCCTTTCTCCATGGTGATTCCTTCCTCCGGGTGCTTCGCTTCCAGATTCCATGACTTTTCCTCTTGCCAACTTCCCTCCACAGGCTTTCCATGGCAGTTTCTAATTTTCCAACATCTGCCTTCACACTTGCTTTCCCATATCCATGAACTCCCTAAAACCTGCTCCTCCAACACCCCCTTCCTTCATCATTTCCTCCTGTGAATCCCAGATATTCCTGGGATGAGACAAGAGGCCCAGGAACAGCGAGTTCCCACACAGCTTCCCAGCCTGAGTGATTCCAAGGATTTGGCTCCTGGTATTCCCTCACTGTGTAATTCCCTGGAAGTGCCTCTTCCAGCCGGGATTTCTCATTTTTCCAAGCAGGACACAGCTAAACCCTTAAATCCCAGACATTCCGTGACCAGCCACGTGTCAGAACCCACAGGAAAACCCTTTAATCACAGCTGGATTTGGGAATGGTCGGGAACGATCCTGCCCTTTTCCCAGCCACACCAGTGGGCATCTTCCACCGGGGTGAGCTGCAGGACACTGGGATCTCTACTGGGATCTCTTCCCCAAAAACAAAAAGGGGGGGGAAATCTGCACCGCCATGCCACCCCTCACCTGGGTGAACTCCTCGTCGGCGTATATGTCAATGAGATCCACTCCCTCGGACATATTTCCAGAGGCGGGAAAAGCGGGAGCCCGGGCTGGGACCGGGCGGAGCCAGGACACGGAAGGTGCTCTGGGAAGGGAGGGGGCGGGGGCAGGGGCTCAGTGAGGCCGGCGGCGTCCCCACAAATCCCTGTGCGCTCCACATCCCTGTTCCTCACCCCACCCCCGCGTCCCCCTAAATCCCCTCTTCCCTCCAAATACCTGGGGCTCCCTCAACCCCTGTTACCCCCGAAATCCCCTCTGCCTCTCAGATCTCATGCCCCCCCAAATCCCTGTTTCCCCCTA
>VXBU01012179.1:2183-50055 GCA_013400315.1 Bombycilla garrulus
CGGAGCACCTGGGCGGGAAGCGAGCCGAGTCGGCGCGGCTGCGACGGGCCGAGCAGCTGCGGCGCTGGAAGGGCTCCCTGACCGAGCAGGAGCCGGTGGCGGGGGGAGGCGGCCGCGGCCGGCACCGCGGCGCGGGGGGATCCCGCGTCCGTTTCGAGGAGGGCGCCGTGTTCCTGGCCGCCTGCTCCAGCGGCGACACCGAGGAGGTGAAGAGGCTGCTGGGCCGCGGCGCCCGCATCAACACCACCAATGTGGACGGGCTGACAGCCCTGCACCAGGTACCGGGGCCGGAGGGGCTGTGTGTGCCCTCGGTCAGCACCGGGCCGGGGGACGCAGCGGTACCTACAGCCCCGGCCGGGGGTGTTGGTAAATAAAGGGTTCAGTACGCTTTGATTTGAGCCTCGTCCGGCGCGTTCAGCCCTATACCAGAGCACAAACCGAGGTGGTTCCAGTCGGGCAGTGGGATGTAGCGACTTCTCACACGGTTATTAAGTAGGTTAATTAGCAGAATAAACCGGCGGCTGGCAGGGTTGCGGGCCTGACCAGGCGGCCAATTTACTAATCTGTTGAAAACTTAGGATGTGATTGGGGGTCTCCTGAAATGCCGGGAAAATTTCCTGGGAGGAGTGCGAATGTTGCAAGGTCAGGAGTGTCTGGCCAGTTCCTGTATTGTGTTTTATCAGAGTTGCCTGAAACTCCCCAAACTGCTCCTTGGCAGAGTAGAGCATGGCCACATGGCCGATAAGCAATGTAGATGCTATTAATACTCATCCAAATATGAAGATAGTACAAAGTGGTTGCAGGAATTGGCTGCAGAGCAGTAAAGCCTTGATTGTCAAGAAACATGTGCTGTGTTCCATCCATAGCTTTTGCTGCTCTTGTATAAATGAGCAGGAGTGAATACGAGGGAACATGTAAAATTGCCTCCCTGGAGTATTGGGAAACCTGTTGCTGTCCAAGACTGAATGAGAATTTAGCAGAGTGTGTGAAATTAGTGTCCCAGATTGATGCATCTGGTCAGTGAAATGAATCTGATTTGGATACAGGCCAGCTTTGGGAAGAAAATTTTCTTAGCTGACGATAGTGTAGATTAAGCATGCGGTGTAGTAACAGGAAAGGGGAGGGAGAAAAGCACAGCTCAGAAATAACATCTGAAACTAACATGTTTGTAAAGAATAATGTGTTAAGAGCACAAATAGCAGCATAGTTCTTGAGTTAATCAGGATTCCTTCTATGCTGAGTTGATGTTATGGAAACATTTGGGACATGTACAAGGTGGTTCAGGAGCTTGCTGGCCTCCCGGCTGTCAGGGAACAAGGAGCAGAGAGATTTATTCGTTTTGGTTTGGACTTCCAAAAATAAGTTGTGAAGCAAAGAGCATGCAGGCTTACAGACTGTCAGGTTGAATAAGACTTCAGCTGCCAAAGCAGTGACCTTTATAATGGCTGGGCCTTTTTCTTGGTTATTTGTGGAGTTTGGTATAGCAACAGCAAATAAATTGCCCTGCATAAATAACCTTCAGTACAGCACTTATACATTTATAGACACTGGTAAGAACCAGCCACTGAAAAGCTGGTTATTTGAAGCATTTTGGCAGCCAAGAAGGCTGAATTTAAGGTGGATACATAGTAGAGTTGGGACGACTTCAAGAGGGGTTTCCAGTCAGGATGGATTGTGATACCCTCAGACGGGCCTGGGTCTCTTCCTACTGTGGGTAATGTGAGGTGTCTGGTGAAGTGTGCTGGACTCTGATGGCAGGCAGTGAGCTCAACAAGGTCACTCTCCTGGAGACCATGGCAAGCCATGTATTGACAGGCAGGCTGGAAATTGAATTCTGTATACGTAAAGGATACAGAATTGTATCATACATGCCTTAGGAACGAAGTATTGGGTGACACTGACCAGTAACACCTAGGGCTTGATACTTGGAAGAGCTTGGATGAGTGAGTGGTGGAGCAGATGCTGGCAGTACCAGCCAGCTGCTTATGTGAAGTGTTTCTTCACAAACCTGACAGAAAGAGAGGGTGACATTTACTGTGATTGCAATAAAAACTTTGTTCCAATGTGCCGTGGATGTCTTCAGTTTTGCTGAAGAGTGACAAGATGCTCTTCCACACCCAAATAGAACAAATGCTGTTTTGTTAAAGGTTTTGTTGTGCATGTGTATCCTGAGTCTGTAAATCTCTATCTTATGAAAATGTTGATTAGCATGGTCGGGGAGGTTGTTAGAAGTTCCTTTCTCTGAACCTGTCCAAAATAGATTTGTTTCATGTTGCTTGGAGAATAATGCTGCCTTATGGTAAAGCATCAGCAGAGGCCAGTTAAGTTTGGGATCCCCAGAGCACTGGTTGACGAGTGGAATGATGTAGTACATGTGAGGGTATTTAAATAACTTCTCTTAGTATTAGAAACACAATGTTACATTACAGCGCAGATGGTAGTGACAGTCGGTTCTTGTTTAATACCTGTGCAACCAAATTGGCCACTCAATGAGGAAGGAAATTCTACACATTGAAAAGAGCTGGCTTTGTTGACAGAATGATCAAGTAAAATATTTTCTTTGGTTGAAAAATTTAATATATGAGACTTGCTCTGGTTGAACAATCAAGTCTTTTTAGGTAATGGAAGGGTTAACCAAGTCAATTGACTTAATTTGTCAGAGTGGGCAGCTGCTCCGGCAAAATCTAAGATCAATCTTACAAATCGTGTTAGTTTATTTGAAGCTCAGGGTGGCCCCAAATATTGTGTGTTTTCACAAATATAAAATTACACTTGCTCTGGTCTCTGGGCCACTGTGGCGAAGACCCATTGTGTACTTGCTGTGTGAGAAGCTGTGGCTTGGCTATTTATAGCCACAAAGCTGTATTTTGAAAATAAATTTTTAAATTACAAGATTGTTTCTGAGCCTGCAGCCTGCCCTTTTTGGAGGCATCATGTGCTGCACAGACCTGCACCACAGCCAGTGTCTGGAACCTGTAGGGTGGCTTCAGCTGTAATTCATCTACCTCAGTGCCTGCAGAATATTGCTGGATGAGCATCAGTCCTGTATTTTCAATTATTAACTTAGATTATATTCACTGAATAATTTTTGACAATGGTTTTGTGCCTAATGCAGAAAGGGAGATACTAGCTAAATGTGAGTGAATATTTAGAAAGCATCAAGAAAGCGTCTATCAGTTGGTGAAATGAACTATTGGTGGCAGCTGAACTTCTCTAGTGTTTGCAGGTGGTGGGAAATGGGTATGAATTGCTCCTCTGTCTCCTGGGTGACAGATAAAACCGAAGAGTAAACTTGTATGAAAATTGAGTCTTAAGGGGAAAACATTCTCCTGCTTTTAGTTGGGAAAGCATCTCCAAATGTAGTAATAAGCAGTGCTTGTTCGTCTTCAAGGACTGGTTCACAAAGGATGACAGCAAAGACTGTTTATCCTCCGTCTACCCTTTGATGATTTACTCTGTTTCCCTTTGGCCTTTTCCAAGGAGAAGTGAGTTGCTCGTGAATTAACTCCTGTGTCATTTACAGTACTCTGCAGTACCTTGGTGCTTGCTGTTGACTTTGTTTTCAGGTGCTGGGTACCTGTGCTAATTCAAGAGCTGCTTCCTGAATCGTCAGGTACTTTGTGCAATGACTCTGGGTTAGGTGGAGGCTCTTTGTTATTCTCAGTTTGTTATTCCTCCTTCTAAGCCAGAGCTGTAAAACTGCAGGTGTGTCTGGGTGCTCCTCAGAGCTTTGAAAGGTGGCATCTGTATCAAAAGATTTGGGCAATTTTCAGTTGCTGCTCAGCAAGTTTGCAGTTTCTTCATACAGGTTGTGGGTAGCCATAACAAAGCAGGAAGCAGCAGAATTTTTGGATAGTCCATAAACCAGACAGAGGTAATAGAGAGAACTCTACCCCATCACAGCAGTCTGGAGACTATTGGAAGAGTCATTGAAGTGCTAACACTGGAGCAAAATCTAGGGACTGAGGGGAAGGAGGAAAGCATTCCCCTGCTACTGCCATGTTCTGCACTAAATCACGTCCCTAGGTGCTACAACTCTACACTTTCAGGGATGGTGACTCCACCATGTCACTGGGCAACCTGTGCCATGGCCTGACCACCCTTCTGGCAAGAAATTTTCCATAATATTCAACCTAAATCTCCCCTGTCACAGCTTGAGGCCATTCTCTCTCATCATGTCCCTGTTCTCTGGGAGCAGAGCCTGAACCCCCAGCTGCCCCCTCCTGTCAGGGTAGAGCCAGAAGGTTCCCCCCGAGCCTCCTTTTTTCCAAGCTGAGTTTCCCAGCTCCCTCAGCTACTCCTGGTGCTCCAGCCCATTCCTCAGCTCTGTTCCCTTCTCTGGACACAACATTTCTTAATCACCAAAAGGTAGCAGCTGGTCTGTGCTTTGAAAGGTGAGGAGATAACACAATTTACAGTGGCATGACAACTCTGGAATGAATGTTCAGGTGCTCCATCTTTGGGGCATCACAGCTGTGATTTAAGGTAGTTCAGCTTCTGATCCATAAGTTAGTGATGATAGCATCATAAATCAAGCTGCATTTTTTAAGATTGAGTGGCTGCATTGCCTAAAAATACATTCATTCCTGGAACAGAAGGTTATCTAGGGAGAGTCATATCTTTCCCACTGCAGTGTGCGGAGTTCCTTTCTGAAGGTGTTCTTCTGCCAGAAAAATAGATGTTGCAAGCTTCTTGTGCTGCATGTAACACTGCTTGTCAAAATGAAGTATAGCACTGTCAAAAATAGGATTTATCACTAGGGTGAGTGAAATGGGGTTTTTGGGTTTCAGTTATAAATGGGAATTCAGTAGCATGTACCATCCCACAGGGCTCTGAATAAAGATGCCTACAATACACCAAAAATTTGTGTTGAAATAGTTAAAATCTGAAGCGCTGTTTTATCAACCTCATGGTTTTATTTTCTTACTTTTGGCTTACTCAGTCCCTGTTTTGCCTTGATATTTTCATCAAGGGTTCAATTGTCTTTCCCTTGCCATCTCTATTTCCAAGCAATCTTTTGAGTGGGCAGAATTAACTGTAGACTACACAAATTAACCTTGAGCTGCAGTTAGAGCCTGAGAGAGCTGCTACTCCTGACAGCACGGCAGGAAACCTTCCCCTGGTTTGGTTTGGGGCACTTTCAACGGTTGATTTGGCTTCTGGAAACCGAAGACAACCACATCATTTACTCAATACTGAGTACCTGGGAGGAAAGTCTGCATTTTAGTAAGTAGATGGGTATTTGGAAGGGGAAATGTGCGTATTCACCACTTCCTTCTCCAGCCTTTGTTTATCTTACCCAGTGATTCCATGTATCAGGCTCCACTGCTCCCCATAAACACTGAGCAAGGGAGCTGGTGGGATT
The DNA here is from genome assembly GCA_013400315.1 of Bombycilla garrulus. NCBI lineage: Eukaryota > Metazoa > Chordata > Aves > Passeriformes > Bombycillidae > Bombycilla > Bombycilla garrulus. The sequence goes on from VXBU01012179.1 coordinate 7,549, forward strand.
TTCAGCAACAACTTCCTTCATGGCAGTAGCTGCATATGCTGATGCTGGTCCCTTAGTGCTGCCCTTGGAAAGGTTCTCATCTTCACTTGAGCTGCTGGGCAGTCTGGAGTTTTGGCCTCACATGGAAAGCTCATTTGGAAAGCAGAGGTATTTTAGGGAAGGCTTTTTGTGCCTAATGTATGCTGAAAGCTTTCTGTCTAGTGCAGATGAAATTCTTGAGCCTGCATTGGAAGTGAAGACAAGTTTTCCATGCTGCATACTTGTCTGAATCAACATGGTTTGATAAGATTGAAAGCCAGCTCAGCAAAAATGCAGGAATGAGCAATGAATGCAGTGCCTGCTCCAGCAGCACAGGGCCCTGCAGCTCCTGCTGGCATGGCTGGAAACATTCAATGTTTGTGCTCAGATATTCAGTACATTTATGTGCAGAACTCTCAGCTGTAGCCTAGATGATACTTGCATCATCTGGCATTATTTTTTGCAATTTGTAATGCCTTTTGCTTATTTTAACAGGGATTGTTTGGGTTGGGATCTGTTTCTATTTCAAACAGTTTTAGAGATTGAGAATTCAGATTAGATACTGTGGGGCTTGTAAGACATCACAAGTGCTTTGTTTTGTAATATATGGAGATAATAACTGGCTAGTATTAAAATATAGGACTTCTGAGTTGGTATGCTGGCTCTCACTTGAGGATTATTATATACCATAAGTCAAAAAGGCCTGTCAGACTGTGCATATTAGAGCAATCAGTTTTAAGAAGGTTGGGAGAGGGGAATATTACATAATATACAAAGTAGTTGTATAAAACGATGTTTTATTCTTTCTAACTTTTGAATACAAATGAGGGCAGGTGTATCATTAAATATTCTGAAACATGGTTTTTTAAAAATTGTGTTTATGCAGAGGGTTGGGGTAAAAAATGGAAAGAGAAGCCCAGAGCCTTTCAGGGGAATGGCAGCCTCTGCTATGCAGTGACAGGATCCCCAGCTGAGTGAACTGCTTGACCTGGTGATGATGGTATGGCTCCAGCACAGTGAGGGTGCCCAGTATAAATCCTGGGATCTGAGTCTGCAGTTTATTTTCAGCCGTCCTTCTAAAGGGAGGTGCCACAGCTGTCCCTGCAATCTCCTTTCTTGGAGATCAGCAAACTGATCTGCACAGGGAGAAAAGGTGCAGCTTGCCCTGGAGGAGCTGGGCCATGGGCCTTAGCAGGAAAGCTTCACTTGCTAACAATTTTGAGACCAGGTTGGACAGGGCTTTGAGAGCCTGATCTAGTGGAAGGTATTCTGGCCATGGCAGGGCATTCAATAAGATGAACTTTAAGGTCCCTTCCATCCCAAACCAGTTTGTGATTCTGTGAAGGAACTATTGGTGGGAATTTAGGTGTCTATTTTCATGGGGCTCACTTCAGCATGAATGGGCTTAAGAACAAGCTCATGGTGAGTATAGTCTGTCCAGGCCTGGGCAGAGATGTTTCAAGCTGCTGTGAACTTGAAATGAAAGCAGTGGGACCCAGTGTATGGCTGTGAGATGAAGCTCCAACCTGCACAGCTTCAGGGAGCCAAATTTTATTTCCTCCCTCCACTCCTGAGCTGTCCCATCTCTTACTTTGGTGAAACACGACCTTTCTTAAATACTTAATTTGAAAATGTTTTTCAGAAGAAATTTGCTTTTCTGCATTTCCAGGCTAATGAGCACAATGCCACACATTGCTAACAGCCAGATCCCCGGAGTCAGGCTTCTCTTTTCACATCAAGCTGTTGACAATCAAGGACATCAGAATTCCTGATTTAGACACCTATGTAATTTCTCATGTCAGTTTTCATTCATAATAATTATAATATGCAGTACTTACAAGTGATCAGTTTTTTAGAAAATACATTCATGTGTTCTCTTGTTAAATATTTTCCTGTTAAACAAATTTTGGAAAAATCAGTCTCCTTCCAGCTTTAAACTCCAAGTTTAGATATAGACTTTGCTGATCTGAAGGCAACTAAAATAGCTGAAAATTAATGCTTTAAGAGTAAATGATATGATCTACTTTTCTTTAATCCTGAGGTATTTGGGATTTTTATAGCTTGTCTCCTATGGCTGGATAAAATGGAATATTCTTCAATTCTAGGAGTCTCACTGGAAATGCTTCTATAATACAATAAGTGACCTTGCAGAGGGACACAAGCAGCTTCAGTGTTGCTTTTCCAGCATTCAGCCTTGCTCATAAATCTTTGTGAGATGTACAGAATGCAGAGTGACCACCTGCCATTAGCTTTTTATGTGTCACTGCCTTTTCAGGGTAAAACTAAACCTGGGCCCTGCCTGATCCCCTGAGCCAGAGCATTGATTTGCCGCAGTGATTGCTCACCATCCATTTCTGGAATCTCTCTGAAGCCACCTCCTATTTATAATTTGTCACTCCCTGCTGTATCAGTTAATGTGATTTCAAATGGTTTTTTACATCTGAAATAGTGTGATAGCAGCAAGTCCTAGTCCAGGCTTGTCTAAACACAAGTGCTGGCTTACTGAGGGGACTCTAGCAGTGGTTTAGGGAAGTGAGGTGCTTCTGTGTGGGCTCTGCCCAAACCTAGCTTATGTCTGTTTAGTTTGGACCTGTAAATAGAGTAGCATCACCTAGAGGAGTGTAAACCAGTGTTAAGCTAGTAGGGCCTGCACAGGGAGCTGCTCCTAGTTCACCACATCAGCTTTGTGCTTGAGTTGAAGCATCCAGAAGTGCTCCTGGTTTCATTCTGAAGTCAAAGTATGAAGCATCTTTATCTTCCAGGATTTCAGTTCATATGGATTGTCCACCTAACCCAAAACAACTATTAATTATGAATTATCTTGAGTGACAATAAAAAAAGCAGGACCTTTATTTAAAAATAAGCTTTTTTACACAGACAGATAGCAATAGGACAAGGGGAAACAGATTTAAGCTAAAAGTGAAGATGTTTACATTGGATATTGGGAAAAAAATCTCCCCTGTGAAGGTGGTGAGGCCCTGGCACAGGTTGTCCAGAGAAGCTGTGGCTACCCCCCTCCTGGGAAATGTCCATGGCAGGTTGGATGAGGCTTGCAGCAACCTGGTGTAGTGGGATGTGTCTCTGCTGATGGCGGGGGATGGAAGTGGATGAGCTATAAGTTCTGTTCAAACCCAAACCAGCCTGAGATTCTATGATCTCTGACAATTTGATACTTTATGGGAGATGTAAGTAGGGATTTCCCCCTTAGAAGATCATTGGCACAGGGGAGCTCTGACCCAGCTGGCTGTGAGTGCTGTGGCTTGCTTTAATTGTTTTGGTATACCCAAATATATATGTATATGTATATTTTTATATCATTGCTCTGAATTACATCATTAGCAGAGACCCTGCCTATGCCAACGGAAATAATCAGAATATTTACCTTAAATACTGTTGTGGTGCTGGCAAATGAAATGTTCTAAGTTTTTATCTAGCAAGCCATTTTTTCTACCCTGTTTGCTCTGTGGTTTCTGTATGTGAGATGACACACTCAGCATAGACAGCTTTGGTGGTTTTGAGGATAGCAACTAAGTCTGAGCAGCTGGTTGCACTAGCAGAACCAACACATGTCCAGGAGGTGGTACACATCCTGAGCCTGGGTAGGAGTCTGACTGCACCTGTGACACACTTCACACTTATCAACTGTTCTGATTTAATTCTTTTTTCAAGTGCTGTGAACATGCCAGTAGTAGTTTCTGCCCTAGAGAGCCCTAAGGCCCTTACTTGAGCCTTCTTATGAATATCACAAGTGATGTTGGTATGACTGACACCTTGTATTAATGTAATCATTGGTGTTACCAAAAAATATTCCACTGGCCAAGATGCTTTCAAAGCAACTTGATGGCAGTGAAATGCTACAGTCTAGCATATTACCAGATCATCTTCCATTTTTTATGCACAATGTGGGTTTTAAGAGTCTGCAGCAAATATTTCAAGCAGAATTATGAATTCTGGTCTGAAATAGCTATCTAGAACAGAGGTAGAAAGAGTTGCTAACTTGCTTCCAAAGGAGACTGTGTCTGGGTTAAACCTTCAAAGCTGGTTCCATCACAAGATGCTGGTTTTCAATTCTTCCCTGGCTTCATGATCCTTCCCTGTGTTCTCAGGAAGCTGACTGATCTGCTCCATGCTTCAGCCAGCTTGACTTCGTGCTGGCTGATGTTCTCATCATACCCTTTTAGGGGAATCTGTGTGTTCTGCAAGGCTTTGAAAGGTAGAAGTTGTGTTCAAAGGGACTGTTTCCAAGGCTTTTGAGAGGCAGAAAGTCACAGTTGAGTTTCAGAGTCTCTTCCATACAGTTGTATGGATGGTCCATAGAAACAGTTTATTGTGGCTGTTCTGGCCTATGTCCCCTTGCTCTCCCTGAGAGTTTGCAGGTTGTTTGCTGCAGAACTACTTTACAGCCAACTTCCCCAGTCTTTGCTGGTGCAAGGGCTTATTCTGTCCTGCAGCAGGGTACTGTGTGCCTCTGTTGTCCTTCATAAACTCTCCATCAGGCCCTTTGTCCAATCTATATAGGTTCCTCTGAGAAGAATCTTCTGCCCCAGCCATACCAGCACTTTGAGCTAATCTGCAGACTTAGTGAGAGTGCTCTCTGTCCTGTAATTGGTGTTAATTGAGTTTGTTAATGAAAGCATGGATTTGTATTGACCCTCTATCAGCCCTGAGGGATGCTGCTATTAATCAGCTGCTGGCTGAACAGCTGAACACCTTTTGAACCTGATATTCTCACCAACATCAGTTATCTGCTTCTGCAGTCCAGCTCCTGCCTGTTGAAAACACTGGCAGAGACAGTGTAAAAGGTGCACTTGCTCTCCCATCCTCCACACAGACAGCTTGGAGGGCAATCAAGTTAGGCAAGATTTGCCACCAGTAAGTCCACACTGGTTGTTCCACCTCCTGCTGGAAATGGCTGTCAGGAAGATTTACTACACAGCCTTTCCAGGGGCTATGGTGAGACTGAGAAGTCTGATGTTCCCTGGACCCTTCTAACATGGTGGAATGGTGTTTGCATATCATCAGGCCTTCTTTTGTCACCATGAACTTTGAAAGTTGACAGTGATTGGCAGTGACATCAACCAGCTCCCTCCTTAAGTCATGTCTGCATCCCACCTGGTCTCAAAAGTGGTCCGTGGTCATTCCTTCCCCCTCATTCCCTGGGTTAAGGCTCTGGTGTTGCACAGTGTAGCTAACAGGACAGGTATGTACTTCTGGGACCTGCACTTAGTCCGTTCCCTCAAGCACGTGTCCATCTTGTTGGACCTTGCTGTCATCTGGAGCACTGCTGGAGTTGTGGGCCTGCAGGAAGCTTCAGTCACACTTGCCTCTGACTCTCTGCAGTGACTGTCAGAATCACAGAACTATGGAATGGTTTGGGTTGGAGGGGTGCTTAAAGATCATCTTGTTCCAGCCATGGCAGGGACATTTTCAACTAAACCAGGTTGTTCAAAGCCCTGTCCAACCTGGCCTTGGACACTTCCAGGGTTGGGATACTTCTTCGAACACAAACTAACTATTCGTAGGGCATTTTCCTGATTTTCTTATCTCCCTGATTTTCTGTTCCATCAGCCCTGCCCCCCTCCCCCCACCCCCTTTTAAAAAATGTAATTTTCATGGTGAAGTCCCTGCCAGGAGGGAAATAGGATATGTTCTTTCCACTGGACTTGTCTCCTTGCTCTTCAGCATTCAGTCCTGCAGGAACACAGACAGTGAGCAGTTGCTGTAGTGTCATACATGTGGTGCCTTCCGTACTTTTTGGTGCACACTTGTACAGTGACTTCACCATCTATTCCAAATGGCTTGTCTGTCAGCAGCGGTTCAGTTCTAAGGCGTGCCATGACCTCTTTTCTTCAGGAGCAGACACACAATCAGAAGTGCCGCTAAGTGATGTCTCCCAAGAGGGATGATGACTGGATTTCTGCTTTCTACCACCACTTTGGTAAATGTTTCTTCCCCATCCTGCAGCACTGACATCAGTGGCTCCTAAGGTTGGATGTATTCTCTTATTGAACTTGGCTGTCTTAATTTTATTAATGGGCTTAGCAATTCTTTCTAGTTGCTGAGGAATGCTTCTCACTGCTAGTATGCTGACACTGTAGGAAATGCTATAAAGCTGAACAGACGTTTATGGCTTCTGAGCCCACTTTAGTTGGAGCCCTTTCTACTTTCAGTCCAGCTACCAATTTAATCACTGCTGCACTTCAGATATTAACTGTTGCTCAGTGCTATCTGAATATGGGAAGGAGGTGCAGGTGGCACCAGGTAGGGGCTGGGCTCTGGGGAGGATGCATAGCCTGTGAGCAATGGCTACTCAAGACTGAACAAACATAAGTCAGCAGCTTAGTGTGGTCCTTGCAGAAAGAATGTTTTGGTCCCACTTGCTTAACCTCAGCACTCCATGGGCTTGTCACAAGTCAGTCTCATGTGCCACTCTGGAGTGCTGGGTTTGAGTAGCTTTGAGTGCCAAAGCTTGGTGCAGGCAAAGCCCTGCTCCTTCCAGTGGGTGAGGAAACTGGGCTGCTGGGTTTGAGTCAGTGGCCCCCATGGTTTGGAGACCAGTGAGTAGGGCTTGGCAGCTGCAGTCCTTCTCTTGGACCAAGTGCAGTAGCCTCTGCCTAGGAGGGGAAGGAACCAGTGAGGATAGCAGCTCTGTTTGACAGCTTGTGGCTCTGTGTTCCTTTGGATAGTCCTGGTTGGGACTGTTGGTGGAACTGCCCAGGAACAGAACACAATGTGTTGCCTGCTCTGCATCCCCAGAGCATCTCCAGGTGCTGCTCTGGGGCTTCCCAGATGCTTTCTGGACCGAAGTGCTGCTCTGGGGGTTCAAACTGCTCTGGAGCTGTTGAGTTTGTCGCCAGGCCCTATGTCACTTGCGTACCAACTGCCATTTATTTCCTAGGCCCTCTGTCACTTATTCTAATTAAATCAGTGGAAAGCAGAAAGGCAGTAGAGTTCCCACCAGGTCCTCAGGGGTCCACTTTTCATCCAGGTGCCCTAGAGGTCAAGGAAGCCGGTGGTGTCCTGGGATGCATTGGGAAGAGCATTCCTAGCAGGTGAGGGAGGGATCCTGCCACTCTGCCCAGCCCTGGCGAGGCACACCTGGAGTGCTGTGTCCAGGTCTGGACTCCTCAGGACAGGAGAGACCTGGAGCTCCTGAAGTGGGGCAGCAGAGGCTGCAGAGACGAGGAAGGGCCTGAAGCATCTCCCTGCCAAGGAAAGGCTGAGGGAGTTGAGGCTGTTCAGCCTCGAGAGGAGACAACCGAGATGAGACCTCATTCCTGTCTCAGTGTCTGCAGGGAGGGCTCAGAGCAGAGCCCAGGCTCTGCTCCTTGGAACCTAGCACTGGCACAAGAGGAATAGGCAGGAGCTGATGCCCAGGGAGTTCCACCTGGACATAAGGCGGAGCTTCTTCTCTGGGCAGTGACTGAGACCTGAAAAGACTGCCCAGAGAGGGTGTGGAGTTTCCCCCTAGGGATATCTCAGACTCATCTAGACATAATCCTAGTCCATGTGCTCTGGGATGACTCTGCCTGAGCAGGGAGGTGGGACCAGAACAGCCACTGGGGTCCCTTCCAGCCTGACCAATCCTGTGGTTCTGTCATCCCCAGTGCAATCTGAGCTGCACCCAAGATAACTGCTGTAAACAGAGGTACCTCAGGTATTGGTGTGTCAGCCTTCTGTGCAAAGGCTCCAGGCCTGAACCTTCCAAATTTCAGTTTAGATCAACCACATATCTCGGGATTGCAGCCCTTCCCTATTCCCATACACATGGATCTGGAAGTGGGGTGTATTGGGAGAGGTGGGTGCATGAGGATGAGCATATTTGCTGCAGACAAATATTGCTTCTGCAAACATCTACATACTGGATCTATGAAATGGGACTACCAATAAAGAAAATTGAAAAGTGATGATCTAGTGGAATTTAAATCCTACTTATTTCAAAATGGAAAGAGTGATATATTGTTCCTTGTGACAAATCATCTTTTATATGTTGTGGTCTGTGTGCATTCTCCTCTCTATCACAAATCACTATAATAGGTACATGCTCTATTCAGGGTGCACAGTGACTGTTTTTGGGTTGTTTTTTGGGTTTTTTTGGAGTGTATTGGGAGAATTTGTGTCTTGGATACAGCTCAACAAAATAGTTTCAAATGACAAATTTGTCCCACTTTTGGCACTGTGCTGAATAGTTTTGTAGTGTTTCTCAGTGATACCAGGGCTGTGTGCCATCAGTCTTTCCTGTACAAAGATCTCTTAAGATAAAAAATTAAAAGTCAGCTTTCTGAGCTTTCCCAGGCTGCTGTATTGACAGAAGAGGTTCCAGAACTGTCAGGTCTTCAGCATCAGCTAGAACTGGCACAGGAAATCACTGAGCTATTACCCATTATAATAGGTAGAATGTATCACTTTAAGCAGCTACCAGGAGATGTCAGTGGGAAGTGACAGTTTCCAAAAGGGACTTCAAGAAGAACCTGGGAAGTGATGAACTCAAAGCAGGCAGACAAGCATGTGGAGAGGAGAAATCTGGGGGAGATGGTGTGTTTGGATTTCCAACACACTTTTGACAACATCCCTCTAGGGAAGCTCTAAGGAGCAAAGCTGTTGTGAAATAAAGAGATCTTATTAATTACTGTCTGAAAGAGAGAAAATAACAGCTGGCAATAAAGGGTCAGTTTGCAGGAGGAAGGAGAATTATTCTGGGTGTCTCCTCTGGAGTCTGTGCTGCTCTGCACACCTTTATGTGAGACAGGAAAGGGAATATAGAGCAAGGTCACAGTTTGCAATGGTTCCTGCACAATGAAGATAGTGAAGTGTGAGCTGGCCTTGAAGGGTGTCAATATTGGCCAATTTGCTGATAAAATGGCTGCCAAAATTTGGTTTGTAAATGGGGAGTAATGTTTATGGGGAAACAGTGGCTTCTAATCCAGTGTCACAGGCTGGAAAAGCTGGTATGTATAGATTAGTATGTGCAGTTCTCTTTCTACCGTCTCAAAAAAAATTATTAACGGGAAAGAGATGGGAAGTAACAGTAAGGGGATCAAAGTCATGGATTGGTTTCTATACCAGGAGAGAACAAAACTTCTGCAATTCCTTCTGAGACAGAAAGCCACAAGCACTGGTATCATGGTTTCCAAAAGTATATGTAAAATGGCATTAGGGATGTTTGATTTTTTCCTACAAGGAAGAATTTAAGGACATCAGAGTTTTAAAACAAGTACTTTTTCTCATCCAGTGTAAAATTCAGCTGTGGAACTAATTGCTTTTAGGACACAGCTCATGACAAAAACTTCAATGTGTTCGAAGTCTGCATGGGTAAAATTGTAACTGTAAGTTAAGCTCTTGCCAAGCTATATGATGGGTGGAAGATATAAAGAGCAATTAAAAAAACATTATTTATTGCAGAGGAGAGTCAAGAAGAGAAAATAAGATGGGGGGAAACTAGTAAGACCAAGAACCTTCTCAAATGTTAAAGCAGAAGTTGTAGAATTAAAATCCAGTCCTTTTTAGAGGCCTCATAATACTATGCCAACAATGGTGGCAATTCTGCTTTGTTTTTAGTAGACAATTTTATTGAATTTTTGGGTAGCTAGCTGCAATTATGAAGATTATATTTCATAGTGTCCTCTAAACTAGAAAGAATATGTATATGTGTGGGATATAATCTTGCTAATCCGGGAAGTTTTGAGCATTTTTCTCTTCCTGGCTCTTAGTAGCCTTAACTGATATATCTAAACTGAACACATTGTCAAGGTGTTCATGCAACAGATGAATTTCCTCTTTTCTTCATAATCTGCGTTGGCTTTTCCTTTCATTCTTGGGTGATTGACAAACAGAATTTGACCTTCACAGCCCTCAATGGTTTGTCTTTTAAATGAATATCACTTGAGTCATTCTGAGCAAGCATTCCCTCCTGCTGAAAAAGATAAGTGGTAAATGTGTCTGTCTCTCGATGAGAGACTTCAGGGCTGTGCCAGCCTGTACAGCAGCAGAGCCAGGGTTTGAACTTCAGAGCATATCGCAAGAGTTATTTTTGTCCCCTTATATTAATAGCTGCTATAGAAGGAGCCCTGCACCTATGGCCAAATCCTGTCTTACCATTACTCCTTGTATTGGCTTTTCTACAGTTTGCAACTCAGTCCTCAAAATCCATTCTTTTCCATTTAATTTCGTAAGAAATTAATTCAGTGTTGCAGAAAGTGGACAAGGAATGAAGCATTGATTGTAGCCCCTGGGAGAGGATCCATGTGCTGACAGCACACCCAGTTTATTGTGAATTGTACTTGGGATTTTAACTCAAGCCCTGGCCTAAACAAGAACTGCTGCATCTTTTAAATTACAGTGTTGTGGTGGTGAAACAGACCTTCAGTGTCCTGGAGATTTAGTGATACTTATTGTTTACAAAGCTACTAGTTTCTTCTTATAATTTATTTATTTTAAACATGGAGTCATGGAACCATTAAGTTTGGAAAAGACCTCCAACATCATCATGTCCAACCTTTGACCAGCCATCTTGTCAGCCAGACCGAAGCACTGAATGCCTTGCCCAGTTGGTCCTTAAAACACCTCCAGAGATGGGGACTCCACCACCTCCCTAGGCAGCCTCCTCCAATGCCTTACCACCATTTCTGTGGAGAAATTCTTCCTGATGTCCAACCTGAACCTCTCCTGGTACAGCTTGAGGCTGTTTCCTCTTTTCCAGTCCCTTGTAGCCTGGGAGAAGAAGCCAACTCCTATCCTGCTAATGTTCTGCACTGGCCTGGTCTCAATTTCTAACCATTCACTCCTTTTCCAGTTTGTTTAAACGTCTTTCCTAATGCTTTGGCTTTTTGGAGCAGTGCTTGGATAGTTCTTCTGTGGTAGGGTGCTGAAAGCTGCACCTCTTCTGCTGCAATGTGTTTGGCCTTTTGCTGTTTGCCCACAAACCACGTTGGGCTGTCTCAGTAATGAGGGCAGGTGGTTGCTATTGGAGAGTTCCAGATGTGGCTGGAAGAGGTCACAGAAACCCTTCTAGTTCAGTCCCCTGCACGGAGACATGACCAGGTTTATCAGAACTTTTGAGAAAAGACAGTTAATTAATCCCTTCCTAAACATCATGACAAAGAGCTTGTCTGCACCTCCCCCAGAAGCGAGAAGCCCCAGTGCCTGGCAGGCTCAGCTGGAGCCATGAGTGATGTCCTTCCTGCTTCAGCAGCACCCCTCTGAGTCATTCAGCCAGCCCTCAGTTACCCGCTGGGGACGGAGAGGAGGGCATGGAAATGCTAGATTAAAAGTGATGCTATCAGTCACTGATGCTGTAACAACATATTAGTGAATGCTGGGGTGGAAGACAGAGACCCCCAGGAAGCAGCATAGGAGCTGGCAGGACCAGTGTGTACTGCAGCACAGCAGTGCTGGGGCTGCTCTCAGCTCCTCAGTGATTCCCCAGTGCTGTGTCCTTTTTGTTCTTGTTTTGCCTTTAGATTCTCCCACCTAAATGTAGGAAAATTCCTATTTTGCTTCATTGTTTGTGAGACCCTGTTTATGAGAGGCTGGGCTCTGCTCTATGGAGCTCTCTACCTTCTCCACTTTGGTTTCATCTTGCACCAGTAAAACGTGATCACTGATTCTGTTTTTGCTGAACAGCAGGGACAGAGCTAGGCCGCGTTAGTCTGTGCTGGTGGGACCTTTGGAGGAGTGTTCCCACAGGCTCAGGGAATTGCAGGCTGTGGATTCCCTGCCCAGCCCCATCTCTTCTATGTAGTTGCAGTGGGTCAGGGTAGCAGCTGTGGGGAGCAAATGTGGAACAAATGTATTGGTTTCCCCATACCTTTTACAACTTGTTCTCTTTTTCTTCCTGAAATCTTCTTTAGCCAGTTATTTTCCCCCAAGAAGTTTATTTCTGTGGTCCCCTAGAAATAGCATAAATTATATTTGTGATGCCACAAAAATAGCTTAAGATATGCTATTGGAAAATGAGGTAAGTTGTTTGGAATTTTTGGGAGTGAATTTTGTTTCTTGTTTTGATTTGTTTGGTTTTTTTTAATTTTTTAAGATGAGCTTTTTCTCATTTGTGTTCTATTCGTGTTTTGTATTTTTTCAGTTGTGGAGACTAGAATTTCTTATGATACTGAAAATCTGGTGCATCATATAGAGGCCTAATGATAGTTTATGGTTTGTTTTGTTCCACTCCAGGTACTTTGTAGAATTTGCTTTGATTTCTGAGCTTGGAGCGGATATTTTCCTACATCTATTTGTTATAATCCTAAGAGCTTTTCCCTGAACTCAGTAATAAGCTCGGAGCCTTTCATTTTGTTACATGATGTTGGGTGTATGTTGTGCCTGTGATTCACTCTCCAGTGATCTGCACTGCATTTCACCTGTTTTATCACCAGTTGCTCAGTACTGTGAGATTCTTCAAGCTTGTCCTTTGCTTTTCCTCTTGAATAGTTTCACCAGCAAACTTCACCAATCACCTCCTCTTCCAGGTCCTTTATGTAGCACATTTGGTAGCACACACCCCCGGGGGAGAGCTTTCTGCAGAGCTTTCCAGGAAGATCTGTCTCATATTCTGGTCTCCTCATCATGAAAATACATTTAATTGTGCGAGGATCTTCCCTCTTACCTGGGCAATTCAGTGGCTTCAGGAGCCATGGGTGAGGGCCCTAGTGAAAATCCTTTAGAAAATCTTAGTGGGTATACTCACAGAATCTCTGGAGTTGGAAGGGACCCACAAGGGTCATCAAGTCCACTCCCTGTGTCTGCACAGGACAACCCAAAAAATCACGTCATGTAACTCAGGTGAATGTCATGTATCATCTGAACCTTCCTTGTCTTCATGCTTATTTACCTTTCAGAATACTCCAGTTAGCTTTGTGTCAATGTTTTCCCTCTGTAAAAGCCTTGGTGGATATTTTCCAAAATATGAATTTCTTATGCACTTGCTTTTCTGCATTATACCATCCAATAATGTGACCCAAGCTTGGTGGTTCTTGGGTTTGGTGAAATCTTTCCCTTTCTCCATTCCATGAGTTTCCTTGCTTCTCAGTGGTGTTCTTTCAGTCTTCTTAGTCATATAGTGACACACTTGCTGTTTGTGCTTTTGTCTAGTGCTACACCAGAGGAGGGTTAGGCTGGGTATCAGGGAAAGGTTCTTCCCCCAGAGGGTGCTGGCACTGCCCAGCCTCCCCAGGGAATGGGCACAGCCCCAAGGCAGCCAGAGCTCCAGGAGTGTTTGGACAATGCTCCCAGGCACAGGGTGAGATTGTTGGGGTGTCTGTGCAGGGCCAGAGGTTGGACTGGATGATTCATGTGGGTCCCTTGCTGCTCAGAAGATTCCATGATTCTGATACGTGTAGCCTTGATGTGGTTTCTGGGAGTGCTGTCCAGCTTCTGTTCCAAGCCATTGACTTTTTGGGGGCTTCCCTGGCTGTGCATCTGCCATGCCTGCAGCAGGGAACTCACCTGCATCCCTTGGCCATCACCACCTGCCCTGACTTGTGCCTGAAAACCACCTGCTCATGGCCTTGCTCTTTTTTCAAACTGGGAACTCAGCCTGCAACCAGGGGTGCATCCATGGTCTTGGGGACCTGCAGTCATGTTGCAGTGAGACAAACACAGGATTGCTCTCCCAAGGATCATTTCACTGCTTCCTCCTTTGAGCTCTTCCTTCACAGCTGGCATAGAGATGGGGCTGCACTTTGGTCCCTCTGAAAGTCTTCCTGATGCTCTTAGTGTATCTTTTATCTTTAGCAGTAACCATAGAATCATAGAATTGTTTGGGTTGAAAGGAGACCTTGAATACCCATCTAGTTCCAACCCTCTGCCATGGGCAGGGGCACCAGGTTGCACAGAGCCTCATGCAACCTGGCCTTGAACACCCTTAGAAGTGGGGCATCCACAACTTCCCTGGCCTACCTGTTCCAGAGCCTCACCTCCCTCACAGTAAATGATTCTTTTCTTAAGATCTAATCTAATCTTGCCCTCTTTCGGTTTGAACTCATCCCCCTTGTCCTGTCACTACATGCTCCTGTAAATAGTCTTGCCCTGTCTTTCCTGTTAATTCCTGTAAGGCACTGGAAGGCAACAATTAGGTCACTCTGAAGCATTCTGTTTTCCAGGCTGAACAATCCCAGTTCCCTCATAGACTTTCCTCTGATGAACTTGGTGGCTTTGTCTGGACTGGGGTGATCCACTCAGACAAGAGGTTATTCCATGCCTCTGGCAGCTGGGCTTTGTGGACAAACCTCTCTGTTCCTGAGGATTTCCTGTGTCACTCACCTGCAGAGCAGACTCATACTGAGGAGACAGTGCAATAAACAGAGAATTTACCATCCTCCAGCTGGTCTTCCACCAGGTTTTGATTTACTTCAGGGATGAGTAAGTGCTGTAGTGCACCTGTAAGCCCAAGCAGCTGCCTAGCTGCTGCTTCTGGTGGTTACAGAGGTGGGGAGTTTGTGCCCCTGCCAGCTCTCCGTTTGCTGGGTGTATTCATTGCTCTCCCATCTGTGTGACACTGTAGGTATCCTGTTGGGGCACTCATGCAGCGTTCACAGCAGGCTGCCAGGACCTCAGCCATGTGGGGCATGTACGCGGCACTGAGGCAATAACTGGGTTTATGTTACTCTGAGGAACACATAGAAGTTTGTATCAGGCCTGTATTTTTTTGATCACTGAGACCACAGTTCCTGATTAGCCTTGAAATGTGATTCATGCCACTGGGGAAAGTTGACACCTTAGTTGTGTCCATCTTTGAAACTACCAGGATACCTGATGTGGTGCTCTGACAAGGGGCAGTGCATGGTCACATCCTCAGCAAAACTCAGATACCCTGTAAAAGTCTCACAGGGCAGTCATGCAGTTCCTCTCCCTCTGCAGTAACATTATTCCACAGGTCATTTTCTTTAACAGCTCAATGCTCTCTGTACCATGTTGGCCCACCACCTCTCTTTTCCACGGACATCACTGGAATGGAGTCCCTGCCCTTTCTTTGAACTGCTGATGGCAGTGGGAGTGGAATGTGCTCAGAAATCAGCAGTGAAGGATTTTGTTACTAGTGGTTATGCTGAGATTTGCTTTAGTTTGTTTCCAACAGGAATAAAAAAGCCCAAAGACTCTTTGCTGTTACGGAGCAACCCTAACAGTGTCAATTGATTTCTTTTTCTTCTTTTTTTTTTTTTCCTGTGAATAAAGGCAAGTGCAAATGAGCTCTGCCTGAAAGTGTGGTTGGCATTTGAAAACTCATACAAATCGGATCCTCAAATATACGTATTTTTCCAGTATTGGGAGTTCTTGAAAAGTTTTTACCTCTGCTCTGGAGCCAGGCTGGGAGAGCTGGGGGTGTTCAGCCTGGAGAAGAGGCTAGCAGACTCTAAAGCACCTTCCAGTGCCTAAAGGGTCTCCAAGAGAGCTGGAGAGGGACTTTGGACAAGGTCCTGGAATGTCAGGACAAAGGGGAATGACTTCCCACTGCCAGAAGGTAGGGATAGATGGGATATTGGGAAGGAATTCTTGGCTGTGAGGGTGGTGATGCCATGGCACAGGTTGCCCAGAGAAGCTGTGGCTTCCCCCTCTCTGAAGGTGATCCACACCAGGTTGGATGAGGCTTGGAGCAATGTGGGCTGGCAGAAGGTGTCCCTGTCCATGCCTCTCTTGTAGCCCCTGTAGGCACTGGAAGGGGCTTCCAGGTCTCCTCAGAGCCTTCTCTTCTCCAGGCTGAACACCCCTAGCTCTCCCAGCCTGACTTTGGGGCAGAGGGGCTCCCAAGCTTTATATTCCCTTCAAGCCCGAATCAGTCCAGAATTCTGTGCAGGGATATGCAGCCTCTGGATGCACATAGGACCATGAACTCCTATGTTCTCATTTACCTGCTACACTAAAAATGCCAGCGGTAGTCCAGGCTTAAATTGCTATCTTTAGATAGATTTATTTGCTGTGTTTTGAGAAAATACCTAGCTTAACTCTGCTGTAATATCTAACTGTATCAAGGTTTCAGCAGCATGTAAAAGAAAACATTTCCTTAAAACTGCAGTGTGGTAAGTGATGTTGCAAATCCTAGTGATAGCACTAGAAATGGAAATGCTGCAAAATCGTAGCTGTGGGCCTGTCAGGAATAGTGTGGAATCACTCTATTTTTAGAAAGATTTCTTTAACCAGCCCCGTCTTTGTTAGCTCCATCATTTGTTATGCTTCAAAGAATATTCTGTGTCCTGTGATTGATGTGGAGCCTTTTCCTACTGGGAGTAGTGACTGTGGCAGTTGAGCCATGGGTGGCTCTTATTCAGGTGTGGGCAGGAACAGTGGCAAAACTCAGAAAAAACCCTTGTTGGCTTGACTGAGAAGGCTTTAAGTGGCAAAGGACTGGAAAATGCCCAAGCAAGCTGCCACATGTCTGTCTGGGGATGATTTTTGCCTCTAGGAGCGCATGGACTGATTTTTCGAGAGGTTTTAGCCACTGCATATATGACTGCAAAGTAGCAAATTTAAACATCTGCACCCTGCCAGACTGGAAAGGTAAATGAATAAATATAATTATTGACTGCATGTTTTTCTTTTTATATACCACCTTCTTTTTTCTGGCCACAAAGGTAAAATTCAGATCTTGAAACAAAACTTGATGTGGCTGCAAGAGAGCAAGAGAGGGATGTGCATGGAAACCAAGGGCCTGACAGTCTGTTTGTAAATAAACTGACAACAAACCCCTCCAAGGAATCTCCTCTTCCTCTTTACCTTAGTTGTGTTGAGGTGTTTCTGATCACAGCCACTGATTTCTACTCACTTAGTGCTAATTGAGCATTTTTTGCATTTGCAGGAGCTCATAAAACTTCTTGTCCATGAACTTTGATGTCTGTAAGGTAGAGCTGGTTTCTGTGAAAGCAGTACTGGCCCTGGAGTGACTTGAATGCTTTCTGCGTAGAAAAATCCATTTTTCCCTGGGCTGTAGGCAGCATGAGGTGTCTTTCTTGACATAAGCAAGATATTATGTGGCAGCTTAAGACTATCTCAGTCCTGCCCTTCCTGCTGCCCCTTGTCATGTGCCTTTCATACCAATGCAAGTGCTTGTCTGGTCCCACTGTGAGCCAGTATAGCTCCTGGATCTGTTCAGTGGGGTATCAGATGAGTGTCGGTGCCCTTGCTGGGGGAGAGGGTCTGCTGGCATGGTAGAAGGCTGGGCAAGGGCAGCCCTGGCTTCAGCAGAGCCTGCTGCAAAATCCTGCCATGGCAGAGACTAAAGAAAGCCTGGAGTGATCCACAGAGATTTTTCTGTCTGCCTTTTGAGGTCTATAGTTAGGCAACACAGATCTCACCTTTAGTTTGCCAAGTCGTAGCTAAAATCATTTGCAGCTGTTTTTCCATGTTTCTGCTGGGGTAGGAGAAAACCTGGAGGGGCTCTTCCTGTAGTGGATTCTTTGCCAGAGCCAAGGGGCCCTACCTTGCCCTTCCAGCAGGTGTGGTGTGAGTGGAGCCACCTTTCCAAGTGAACCACAAAGTAATTTTATGTTTCTTCCCCCATTATTCACCTGGAGAGTCCCCATTTGGCACTGACCATACCATGCTGCTCAGCCACCCCCAGTGGCCCTGCAAGGCATTTGGGTGAGTGTCAGCCCTGGTCTGCAGGACACCACCACCTTGGCTGAAGCTGATCTAAGGCTGCATCTTGGAAGTTTAGTATATGCTTGTGTTATAGAGATGATGGCAGAACCATATCTATATTTGCTTGTGTTGTGAAAATAAAGTCTTTAGGAACAGCATTAAATAGTGTAGTGTAGCCCCTGATGGAGCTCCTGTCGTTACAAAGGATTGTTAGCAGAACATTTCTTTGCTAAGCAAATCTGCAGTACCTGAATTTCAGTTTTCCACACAGGAGTGAAATGCCTGTGAGCTTTCTAATTATGAAACATAGTTATTTTGGGCGGGAATGAAAATTTCAGTAATTTAAGGGCAAGATTTTGTATAGACTGTCTTGATCGAGTGCCAGGGAGCACTGGCTGAGGGGAAGAGAAATTACATACTTAGTGGTCAGAATAACTAAACTGGTGAGACTTGAAAAGCCAGCACTGCTCCCACACCATTAGAAAACTGGCAGTCCTTGCTTTTTAGTGACAGAAAGACTTTATTTTTAGTGTTGGCAGTTGATGATGTACTGGACTCATTTCAAACTCTTCTCAGATGGTACAAAGCATTAGCCTCTGACTGCTGTTGAAATAATGGATATTAAAAGTCATCCTGGAACTAGTGGGATGATGATGAAAAGGAAGGGAGTAAAATGATGATATAGAGTGAATTTTAAAGTCAATCCCACATGGCCTGATGCTGGTTTAGAGCTGTTGTGGGCTGTAAACACAAATGGCAAACCAGTCAATTGGCTGCAGAGAAGGAACACTGTGGAAGTGGAAAATCAATGTCGTGTGCCCTGCTTGGATGAGAAGTGAATTCAGTGCAAGTTGCTGGACACATGGGAGCACAAATACTGTGAGGCTGGAGGGGTTCATAGGACCATAAAATGTCCTGAGTTGGAAGGGATCATGGAATCCAGCTCCTGGCTCTGCACAGACACTCCAGCAGTCTCACTCTGTGCCTGAGAGTGTTGTCCAAACATTCCTGGAGCTCTGGCACCCCTGGGGCTGTGGCCAATCCCTGGTCCCTGGGGCTCTTTGCAAAGTGAATCTATGTCTGCATGGTCTGTGCTGATTTTCCTAGGTTTGCCAAAATGCTCTTTGATTAGAAATGTTCAAGGAGGGGCAAAGAGCTGGCAGTCCTGCATGCCTGTGCCTGTCATCCTAGCAAGAGTAAAAGCAGAGCAATTTCGCTTTCTTCCCATTTCCCTTCTCTTTCAGTAATGCAGAGTGTGAGTGTCCAGCTGACCTTCTCTTTCCTTCCCACAGTGGCTTCTGTTTCTTCAGAGAAGCGGAGCTGGAAGCTTTGGCATTCCGAGGGAAGGCCCTGACCAGTCAGGGAGAAGCCAGGTGTGGTGCTTCAGCACTCACTGGCAGCACCATCACTGTGGTGCGTGCAGGAGTCCTGGCAGGTCCAAAGAATTCCACAGACATTTAGCCAAGCCATCTCGGCTTTAGTGCAGCAGGTATTTACATCTAACTCCCTGTAAATAACTTGATGGCCCCAGTGTATGTATGAAGGTGTGGGGAGTTTCAAAATAGTTTCAAAATGTGGCTTCTATTCAAAGTAGTTCTCCACCTGACATTTCATGCTGCCGTTTCATCTTCGGAATGCTACATTCATGGCATAATTATGCCTTTGCACGTAGTCCTCTCTTCCATGTGCTCTGCTAGATTTTTGGTTGTGCTAGTCATTGTAAGAGATTTGTTGTTGGTTTCTTTTAATGACTGACATGGATACTGCTGAGTAGTTCTCATTGTGTGTGGGGCTTTTTTCAGTGGAAAAATCTGACAATCCATATCTCTCTCTTTCTGCTTACATGAGAAGTATGACTTAGCTGCTGTTAAAAAAATGGACCTCCACAGCTAATTAATCAGAGTAGAAAATTAATCTTTTTATCTCATTTTGCTCCCTTGCCCCCTGTTCTTTCTAAAACAGAATTTGCCTCTTTCTCCCGATTCCAATGTGGTTGTTTCAGAGTTAGGTTTGCCAAGGATTTTAAAGCATAAAGATTTTAAACATGGGTTTGTGGTACAGAAGTGCCCGTGCAGGGTGTCAAGGCATGAGGATACACAGAAGTCAAGGCTGAGGAGAGAGAATGTGCAAAAGCTCTGTGGTTTTGCAGGAGCAGCAGTACGAGCTGTTTGTTGTTCCCCAAATCACTGATGAGTGTGATCTGTGCTGCCAGAGATACTGAGATCACTTGTAAGTGGAATTTTTGGGCAGTGCCAATTCTGACAGAAGCCCCTTAAGAGCAGAGCTGTGATCATGGGACACCATGACAAGGTCATACCTTCCAGAGCCAACAGTCCAAGTGCTGACAGTTGCAAGGCTATTTTGGGATCCCTTTTCCCTTTGTTTTCTGTGAACTCCTCTCTCTGTGCTCCCAGGTTTAACCCTGATGCTGTTCAGCTGTCATCAGCCCTGCCTTTGTTTGTGGGTTTGAGGTGTACGTTGACATCACGTATTTACTCTTGCCTTGCATTTGCTGTAAGATTGACTTCCTCTATCTCCTGGCTAACCTTGTATCATGTATTTTAGACTTAGGACAGGAGAACAGTTGAGAAGTGAGTCTTGTCATTTAATCCCTTTGGCTGTGCTGTGACAGCCCTGCCAGTGCTTCCAGCCCAGTGTGTAACAGTTAATGGTGCTGCTGCTGTCAGTGTTGGCCTCTGGTTTGCAGGAACCCTTTAACCATTTCCAAAACTTGTCGAAGTGGCCTACAGAAAAAAAGTTGTAAAGAATACCCTCTCAAAGCTCAGGTTAAGGAGTGACCTGGTAGATCTTGACTGTCAGTGCTGGAGGGTGGGGGTCAGCTCACCCGGGTGTTGCTGGGTCTATGCTAGTCTGCAGGCAGTGGAAAAGGACAGGCATATCCCACCCAGCTTGGACAGGCAACATCTTCTGGGCACATTTGTGTCTTTACATTTTGAAAGTGTGGATGAAACTGATCCTGGGCAAGGAAAGGTGTGGCAGCACATGGCTAGCCAGGAGGAACCCCAGCAAACAGGGCTGAAACCTGCTGGGGCTCTTGTGCTGGTCTTGCGCTGAATTCAGCCTGCACTTACATGAAGCCAGAAACCATTCTGCACATAGACTACTGCTTTTGAAGGCCTGTATTCACTCTGACTCTTTGCTTAGCACAAAGAAAACCTTTTCATAATTTGAGTGTGTGCTGTCTCCCCTTGGTTTGTCTGAACAAAACCCACTTTTTTCACCCCATGTCTGATGCAGAATTTTTTGTAGCTCCTGGGTGGTGCAGCCTCTGTCACTCAAACGAGTCTACATCAGGTTTTTAGCATGAGGACACCATTTAGGAGGCAAAAGCCAGAGGCTTGGGTACATCAAAGCTGTGGAGGTTGAGTCAGGTCTGGATCAGAATGGCTGCACAAATCTATGTCTTCTACTCCTTCCCTACAATTATAAAGTTGTGTGAATTTTCAGGGAATAAATGTGAATGTCTGTGTGTGTCTGTATGAACATATGCACATGCTTCGGATAATCCACACAGAAATCCACAGCCCAGAAGGGCGAGAAGAATTCACTGCTGACACTAGAGGTACTAGATTAGGAGTGTCCCGAGTTACTTTCCAACTGCAGTGATTCCATGGTGTACCTACTGCTGTTCTATACCTGAATAGCACTGGATGTGTTGAGAGCTGGGTGCTCTTCAAGAAGTAGCAGATAGTTCCTGCTCTGAGGGTCTCTCTATCTGAATTGTAGGTGGTTTCACCCTGTGGAAAGATGGGGTGGCCTTCTGGGCACACTGACATGTGGAGAAGGGCCCTGAAGATCATTGCAAGAATGATGGATGTGCAAGTTGCATGGAAGAATCTCAGAGGTGTTTGTCAATACTTTTGACTCAAGAGTTACAGAAATTTGTCTCGGTGATGGAACAGAGGGAAGCAAACCATGTCAGGGAAGGGCTGGGTGTGTAAAGAGCTTTGAACATGGTTCAACACTTGATTTCTAGGTTGGAGGAGAGTCTGGTAGAAGAATTACTAATGGGGGTTTCATGAGCAATTTAGCAGCAGCAGCATTTTGCACAGGGCAAGAGTGCTGGGAGGCTTTGGTGATAGGTATTTCCTGGAGTAATCAAGAAGAACTGAAGCATGACCTCTCCTAGCCTGGCATCTCTCATACTCCATTTCAAAAGCCAGCATGTGCCTGAGCAGGCAGTTTACGTATCGCATTTGTGTGTGACAAATGGAACTGCCAAGTATGATTTCCATGTGGCAACTGTGGGGATTGCTACCCGAGGATCCGGCATGGTAGGATTACGAGATTTTTACTCTTGTGCACAGAGAAGTCACCAAGATTGGGTTCTATCACAAGACTGGGATATTCATAGTAGAAACACGTAAAACAGCAGCCAAGCCCTTTCTGCTGTCCCCTTCTTGCGTTTTCCTTGTGCCTGGAGCAAATGCGCATGGCTTCTATCTCTCAAATCCCAACCAACCACATAGGGAGCACCAGGGTATTAAATACAGCCAGAGTTAGCCCACAGCAGTTATTACAGGTTTCCTGGCTGGCTGATGCCACACTCCTACATGCTGATTTATCCCATGATCATATGACAGTGGTGGATGTGATGTATTATTTGTAAATTGACTGTTTGCTCAGAGGGGCTGCAGGGAGCAGCACCGTGTGCTCCCAGCAGGTTCTCCCTTGTTACAGGTGTTACTGTTGGCAGGGCCAGCTCCTTGTACAGGCACAAGGCAGGATGTGGCCCTGCTGCTGAGTGGCTCTCACTGACATCCTGCCTGTTGTTCTCCCTGCAAACAGCTGTGCTGAATGTTATTCACATATTTGTGTTAAACCACCAACAGCTGGGCAAGTTGTGGAGAAAACAACCACCTTCACATGGGTGCCTGTGACAGCACTGAGGATGTGCAGTTACTTCCTGGTGTCTGTGTTCTTCTCGGTTTGTAACCACTTTTCTCCTTGTGGAGGTGAAAGGATATATTTTTTTTTTCCTCTCAGCTGATCCCAAGCAATTTCTTAGGAATTTGTCAGGTGGTTTAGATGCTCTCCTTGCTGCTATCCTGTGTATATCTAATGTGCAGTGGAATGTAACACCAGTCCTAGACTGGGACTTTGCTAAATGTGATGCACCCCTAGAAAGTGAGCAGTGTCACACTGTTCACACCTTCTTGGAGCTTGACTCCCAGTCCTCTGAACTCTCAGTCTCATCCCATCTGTCTCCTTTTCCTCCCTGATCCTCCAGTCTCTGTCCCAGGGGATGCCCAGGAGATATGCAAACCAAACCCTTGTCAGGCAGCTGGAGCAGATACTCATCAGGGCTCAGTGGTGCTTGTGTGTTCTGGGTGGAAAGAGCAAACACAACACCATTGTAATAATGAGGTTTAATTCAAGATAAGATCAGATTTTGTCTGGTTGCTGGACAGCCTTGCCAGACAAGCCAAGTTGTTCTGTCCCATTTCCTGGGGTCCCTGTTTCCTTACTGTAATGTAAACTTCATGCTTGGAAGAAGAGTGCCTTGGCAACAGGTCCTGGCAGAACTCAAATCTGCAGCGAGCATCCCTGGCTGGAAAAGGGCTCCACCTGTTTGCTGCGAAGGGGGGCAAGCTAATATGTCGTATCTGCAAATTTTAGAAACTGAGCACTTCCTCCCTATGGAAAAACTGCTAAATACTGGTCTCTTGCCAGGAGCTGGAGGAACACCATGAGCTGGGGATGGAGACTTGCCCAGCGATGCCTGGGATTTAAATCCTGTGAGCCAACTTTCTTTGCGTGTTGAGTGGGTAATTCTGGGCACTGGATGCAGTTTGCATCAAGAACTGCTAAAACTGTAATACATTAGTACCGTTCCAGAAGCTTATCAGCTGCCAAGAAAAATACAGGGATGGCAAGAGATTAGCCTGCTGAAGATCACGATGAGAGGGAGAGATACTCACCCTGCACTCCCACCCTGTCACATCACCCTGAAGGTTGTGTTAGAGCTTGTACAGAGGCAGAGGATAAAGAAGGAATTAAAAATTTAAAGACAAAGTTGCTATGCTCTGTAGTTAACCTTGCTTTTAGCCTCTCCTATGTGTGAACCAAGCAGCTAAAGGTTAGCAAGGCCTGAAATGGAAAGAATTAAGCCTATCCCTCTATTTTTCTTCATGCCCAATTCTAAGGGCAGTTTAAGAGAGGAAATGTTTCCTCACATGAAGAAACTACCCACCAGACATGCAACATTGCTTCTCAACTAACTCTTTTTGACTGTTTCCCCTCCCTTTGGGGGCTGAGGGCAGGTGCCTGTTTTGTGACTCTGCTCCCTGAGGTCATGCTCCTTACCATGTTCCGAAGGAATCGTGGATCAAATAAGGGAGGAGAACTCCGCATAGCAATAGATTTTCTCGGGTTACTAAACTTATTCACTCTCCTAAATTTAAGGTTGGAGGATTAGTAGTACTTAAAGGAGGACATATCTACCCCTTAACTTCCTCTTTATCCTCTTCTCCTTCCTCCAGTAACCTCAGGTAACCCAGTTGGCTCAGCCTGAAGGTGAGTGGTACCCCTGAACCCCAGTAAAGCTGTTTTTCCTACAGGCTGGCTCACAGTGCTTAATTTCAGTAGATTTGCATAAGAAAACACACAGCAGAGATGTGCTAGAGGGGTATCAGCAGTCAGGGCTTTCAAAAAATTTAGGTGGACAAATGCTTGCCCTGACTACTTCGAAACAGTGAGAATTTTGTTCTTTACTTTGTATCTTGGTTAAATGATGGCATGTGTGAAACTATTAATACCATTAATGTATGTGCAAGTATGAATTCCCTAATAGCATCAGTGTTAATCAGCTGGTACCTTAAAAGTACACACAGAAATACAGTGCAACCCCTGAAAGTTGCCATTTATTCTCTCATAACATTTTAAAAGGCTTCTTAAAGTTCGGAAGATCTTCAGAAGTTACCAATTTTACTCATTATCCAAGTTGTTGACCTCATAATTCTTGCTCTGAGTTGTGTGAAACCTGTCATTTCATGTTAAGATCTGAGAAGTGTGTTCTTTTAGGGTGTCTAACTAAAACATTAGATAAGTTATTCCTTACCTGATAGTTTCTTTCATGACATCATGATGAGATTTTCAGACCTGAGCAGGAGTTACTCAGTACTTTTTTTGTCAAATGCCAGTTTTGGAAATTCCTTTTCCACCACACTTTTTCAAATCTCAGCCATTGTAATTAGTTGCATGTAAAATGATACAACAATGCAAAAAAATCTTGCATTTTGGTGTTTGAGATAGGGAAGGTCACACCTGTCACTTAAAAACTGTCAGGTTGCTCTGTCTCAGCTCCTTTCCTCTGTGTCATCAGCAGTACTAAAATCAGTATTTGCCAGGTGGTGTCCCATGGCTGGATCACACACCTTGAACAGCAATTTTTCATGAAATACAGAAGAGTGAAGGAAGGTTATTTCTCTTATATATTAAAGAATACTCTGCTGCTCTACTCCACCTTTGCACTTGGCTTTCTCTTAGTGGTAAGTGCAGACAGCAAATGTTAAATGGTCCTGGCTCCTTTGGGAGTCCCTGGTGTTGTCAGCACCCACAGAGTCCTGACTCCTCACCAGCAAATGCTCTCTGCAGGAGCCAGGAGAGGCAAATCACTGAAGATTTCAGTGTAAGAACAGGTGGGATTTGATCCCATTATTCTGCTGAATCTAGCATGCATTCCATCAGAACCAGGCAGGGTGGGGACCAGCACAACAGCAAGGCAAATAACAGGGAGAAATTGAAAAGAGTGACAGAGGCTCTTTTATGCATTTAAACAGGCATTTCACTTTGGGGTTCAGTTTATCCACTGGCTTGAGCAAGAGCCATGCTTTTTCCTTGCCTGATTCCCAGTCTGTGCAGATGTAGTGGGTGTATTTGACAAACGATGTAAATATAATTCTCTATCAAATATGTACAAAGCTCATGCTCTAGAGACATTCTTCAGTCTAAATTTAGATTCACATTTGAGCTACAGGTAACACTTGAACAAACCCAGCAGAGTAGTGAATGTGCACAGGCAGGAACCATCCATCCACCTCGCTGCCTTGCCTGATAAAATTACTCTGTGGGGCTCCCGTGCTGTGGGCAGCCAGAAGGGATTATGCCCAAAAGAAAAGCACTATGTGGGCGAAGCTGTCCTGGCTATTTCCAGAGCAATATGCATTTTGATAAATTCAACACTGGTGTTTCCAGGTCAAAATGTGAGTATCTCATCAGGAACGTGTTAAGTGCAGTTTATTTGAAGTGTGTTGGGGGAAGGCTTGAAGTAAATCACAATAAATATGAGTGGCAGTAAAGCAGATTGAATCTGAGTTTTGCAGGATCAGACGTGAATTCTCAAAGAATTTCTCCTTGAGCTGAAGAGGGATTATTATGGATCCATGTGTTTCCATGCCCACCTCTGTGTGCATCACATCCTTTGCCTTCCTGCTGCATTTCAGTGTGTTGGTACAGACAGAAGACACTAGTAGATTTGTCTGTGTAGTTTGCTGGATTATGGAAATCAGTCGTTTATCCTTTCTACAGTATGTCTTAAAATTAATCAAATGCATATTGGGCATGCAGTAGTTCTCCTGGACAGTAGGAATATTTGATTTGTGTTTCCTGCCCTCGTCACCTGCTGACACTTGGTGGCTACATCTGTGTTGCTGAAGCAGAAGGAACAAGGTGCGAGGAAAATCCTTATTAGATTGTGAGAAGAATTACCCACAGAGAGGATGGTGAAGCACGGGGATAGGAAGTCTCCATCCCAGCAGACTGAACTGAAGCAGGCCCTGGGCAGTGTGATCTAACAAGATTTATCCCTGCTTTGAGCAATGGGGGTCGGACCAGGTAAACTAAAAGAAGACCAAACCCTTGCTCCTGAGGCTGGTGATAGAACTTGGTCTGCATCCACATTGCGAAGATGTAAGCGTGTCCTGCCCCATCATGGTTGGACTTGGGGCTCCTCCAACATTATGGCGATGCTCTTCAGCCCCTGAGATTTTTTATTTGTGTTGTTTTGGTTTTTTTTCCCCTAATTTACTTCTAGGAGTAATCTAAGAGAAGCCCCTCATAGCAGGGTTTACAGGACAAAACTCTTTTGGGCCTGAGGGTGAGAGAGCATTGATGGACTGAGCACAGGCTTGGAGCCAGTCCAGATCCAGCTCAGCCATTCTGGGTTTAGAGCAGCCCGTGAAGTAAATTATTTATAGACTTCTGCTTGTGTTTTTCTGGCCGAGGTTCAGGTAAACCATTCTAAAGCAGGGCCAGGAAACAGCCTGATGCTTCAGCACAGGCTAGGTTGGGACTTGAGCCTGTTCCTGGGGCATCCGTTCCTACTGGCGTGGATGTTCCCTGTGTTGTCTCATGTTGGCCAGGTACCTGCTCTAGGAGTTAGTTATCTGGAATGTGCTTTCTTGGAGGTTTCAAAGCTGGACTTGTGCATGGCTGCTTGTGAACCAAGCAAATGGAGGAGTGATTGTCTCCTAAGCAGGCAGTTTGGGATTTGCACTGAGAATCCTAGAGTGTCCTGAGTCAGGAAAGCTCCACAAGGATCATCCAGTCTAACTCTCCTTGCAGTAAAAATAGCAAGAACTGGTTAACCTTGTCCAGGACATGCCTCTCTTTTGACATGAGCAATGTAGCACAGATGAACATGTTGATAAACCAGGATTGTTTATTTTTGGGGGTGTGTGGATATTGGTTCTAGAGGATTTCCTCATTTTTTTTCTTTGCTGGGACAGGAATGGATGGATAGTCAGTGCTGCTCATTTTAGATGAATCATCTGGGAATCACCTGACTGCTGTGAACAATAGATGTGCCCACATCAAGCTATGCAAAAGGATCGAATGTTGGGATTTTGGAGGAGTTCTGGACAAACTGTTTCCCTCTATAGTAATGAGGAGCTGTGTTTCTGATGGGGATGGATATGTAGTAAAAAGCAGTCCTTGCACCTCGTGGTCATGCCTTGTGTTTCCCAGCAGAGGCACACACATTTGGATGTATGTATTAAGTTGCCAGCTCATCCTTGAATAGCAGCTTCTAGTGAACTGGAAATGCAAACGCAGAACATGCTGGAGCCAGGAATTTGAGGAAGGAGGAATTCCACTCAACAAAACTGCTGAGACTTGAAAATCAAGCTAGGTTTTCTTCTGGCAACTTCAAAGCAGGAAGCTCTTTGTAAATGCAGATTTAGGAATAACTACAGCAGCTAATCAAGGGCTGTCATGCTCTTCAGCAGCTCATGGGGCTGTAGAGCAAACAGGGAAAGTTTCCTGTGTTAGACTCGGGAAAACAAAGAGATACTGTTAAATAAAGAAGTTATTAAGTTCTTTAGAGCTCTGCTTTTGCCATGATTACCTCAGTAACTGAGCTGCTGTAGTATGGCTCCTGGAGTTGCTGCTTTCCCTTCTCATCCCTGCCCCTAGTGAGGCCTCATTGTGTTCACTGTTACATCCTTTATTCACTGACATTTTGAAGACCAGTATAATCTAAGTAAATACACAGCTCACTTTACTTAGAGGGATTTGTTGCTGTACCTAAAACTAACATAGATCCATCATTTCAGCGTCCCTGCTGTGGGGAGGGAACTGTGTGGGAGAGAGGAAGATGAGTGGTGAAAAGTGAAGTTTCAGCAAATTCAGATGTTGTCCATCTGAGAACTCTGAATTACAATTAATTTTTGAAAGTGCTGAAATTAATTTGTTTTAGTTCACAAACTGAAGTTACCGTAAACTTTAGGTGTAATTACTCACAGCATGGGAAATTCAACCTAGATACTGCCTGCTGCCAATAAGCTGCCAATGATAGTTGTATGTTTGATTTAACACCAACACTATTTCTCTCGTTCTTTTCCCTTCAATCCTTCCATCCCCCTGGACATCCTCTCCTATCTTCCCTCAGGCCTGTATTGATGAGAACCTGGACATGGTGAAGTTCCTGGTAGAAAATGGAGCCAATGTGAACCAGCAAGACAACGAGGGCTGGACCCCTCTTCATGCAGTGGCATCATGTGGCTACCTGAACATAGCAGAGTGAGTGAGTTTGGGGCTATTCTGGGTATTAATAACACTTCCCTTTCTATTCAGGGCACTTACATAGGTGGTGAATACTCTGAGCCTTGTGCAGTGCTTTGGAAAGCAATGCTGAAAATAGGTGCTTTTCTCTTGGTTCTAAGCTTCTGAGGATTAAGCCTTTGAGTGGTTGCCTTTTGCTGCTGACATTAGACTGTCTTATGATTCATTAGATACTTTAGCTAAGATGCCAAGCAAAAAGCATTGGACAGATGATACAGGGATGTGTACTGAAAGAGCTCCTCCTGTGAGGGTGGTGAGGCCCTGGCACAGGTTGCCCAGGGCGGCTGTGGCTTCCCCATCCCTGGAAGTTTCCAGGGCCAGGTTGGATGGAGCTTGGAGCAGCCTGGTCCAGTGGAAGGTGTCCTGGGACCCTTCGAGGAACTGGATGGGCTTTAAGGTCGCTTCCCACACAAACCAGGCTGGGATTCTGTGACTACATTTCCTTCCCACAGACAGACTGTGAGCAGTGCTGGGGTTTAGTGGGGACTTTCAAGTTCAGATGTCAATCCGGCACCACCAGTGTGTTCACCACTAAACCTCAAGTGCCATATCTACTCATTTTTGAACACTTCCAGGGATAGTGGTTCCACCACTGCTCTGGCCAGTTGTGCTAGGGCCTGATCAATATTTCCGAGAATAAATTTCCCCTGATCTCCAACCTGAGCCTCCCCTGGTGCAGCTTGAAGTCATTTCCTTTTGTCCTGTTCCTTGTTCCCTGGGAGCACAGCCTGACTTCTACCATGCTGCACCCTCCTGTCAGGGAGTTCTGGAGAGTGAGAAG
This sequence comes from Bombycilla garrulus, assembly GCA_013400315.1. Classification (NCBI taxonomy): domain Eukaryota; kingdom Metazoa; phylum Chordata; class Aves; order Passeriformes; family Bombycillidae; genus Bombycilla; species Bombycilla garrulus. Next base: position 36,998 of record VXBU01012179.1, read on the forward strand.
ATTGCCCCTGAGCCTCCTTTTCTCCAAACTAAACACCAACCCTTTATTCTTTACCAGTCATACTGTGCTTATATATTTAGTCCACCACATCTACCAGAAAGTTTCCAAAATTTGAAATAAGATACCTATTTCTGAAATGCTTTGAAAATAAATTATAAAACCAGGCAACCTCACCCTCTTATGTTTGTGTGCTTAAACAGATACTTCTTTTACTTCTCAGAATTTTACTGCTTAAAAGATGTACAAGCCAAAGAAGATATATGTTGTTCTTCAATAAACTTCTAGTAAAGTTATAAGAGGACAAATTTAAAAACTGATGATAATTGATGAGGCTTTTTGTAAAATGGTATAATTTCATTTTCTGAAAAAAAAAAAAAGATAATCAACCAGATTAATGCAATAAAGGGGTATTTAAGTAACTATGGAGAAAGAAAAACGGTGAACCCCTGAGCAAGGATCTTGCCTTTACAATGAACATTTTTAATCTAGAGATTGGCTAAGAATAAGGTCCTCATTTAGTAATTGAACTTGCATGAGAAAGGCAAATACTTTGTGGTGCTGTTTGATTGCCTGTGTCATTGCTCTGAAGCTGAGCACACAAGTGTGACGTGCTGGTCTGGGTGTCCTTGCTGCAGGTACCTGATCAGCCATGGGGCCAATGTGGCTGCTGTGAACAGTGAGGGGGAGGTCCCATCCGACATCGCGGAGGAGGCGGCCATGAAGGACCTGCTTCTGGAGCAAGTCAAGAAACAAGGTAAAGGAAGGGCTTGAATAGGTGAGAGTTGGGACCCTAAGAGTTTCTGTATCAGAATTCTTCTGCCTTGCTGTCTGTTGGTGAAGAGATCTGAGATCTGGAAGCAGCAGACAAATTTTGCTTCACTATCAGGACAGTGGAGCAGATGCAGGATTGGGACTCTTCCTTAGGATTCTTCAAAGCAGGGCACCACAGTCCTGAAATCTGATTATCAGATCTCGTTACTTTTAAAGTGAGATTTAATTCTGATCTCTGATATTGATGAAAGGTCATGTTTCACTAAGGCTTGATAAAATCGAGGTGAGATTTACAGGACTGCCCAAGGGAGGGACAAGGAGATGAATATTCCAGGCCTGGAATGACATGCTTTATCCTGATCTTTCCCTAGATTTCTTCTGCCATATCCCCTTTCTGATCAGGTGTGCCTGATTGAGGGGCTGCTCTCCAGGCTGTCCCTGCACGAACATCCCTGTCTGAAGAATAGTTTTGGACTGCTGTTAAAATAAGGATATGCTGTATCAGTCTAAAATCTTTTTCATACTCAACAGAATTCATTGGGAGTGGTTGACCGTCTGAATGTGTGTGTGAGAAGTTTAATTCATGTCTATGAATTTCATCAAGAATGTTGGAAAAGGAGCCCAAGGAATTCCTGGAACTTCCGTCCTTGGACATAGTTCTCAGCTGTACAAATGCAGCTGACAAATGCTCTGCTGCATTTGTCTGAGCTGGTTATCTGGCATTGAAGTTGCCCTCCTTGGAGCATGTGTTCAGGCTACAGACCCCCAAAGACTCTTTCTGGTCTGGATTATTTTATTCCTGCAGGTTTTGTGGGCGTTGCTTGCATGCTGGATTGAATCCAGTCCCTCTATCAGATACATTCTGACACATGGCAGTGATTTTATTTTCTAAAGCCTAGTTAGGAAGGAATCAGTCTCTTGCTGCTTTACCTGTGTTAATGTTCCAGGGCCACCAAATTTGTCAGGCACAACTTGCCCTCAGAGAAACCAGGTTGGCTGTCACCAGTCACCTCCTTATTTTCCTTAGACCTTAGCATGGTTTCCAGGAGGATCTGCTCTATGATCTTGCTGTGCACAGAGAGGCCAATTGGCCTGTAGTGCCCCAGGTCTTCCTCTTTTCCCTGCTTAAAAATAGGGGTTATGTTTCCTGTGTTCCAGTCTGTGAGAACTTCACCAGGCTGCCACAGCTTCTCAAATATGAGAGTGACTTAGGCACTTTCTCTACCAGCTCCCTTGTGACCCATGCATGCATCCCACCAGGTTCCATGGACTTCATGGCAATAATGGCAATAATGTGGTTGAAACCTTACAGGACATTGAGGCAGTGATTCTGCCTCACCTGCAAGTATTTTGCCTGACATTTTTTGGGATTCTGCTTGCATTGCCTCACCACATTAGTGGCATCCTGCTAAGGTGCCCTGAAACAACCATCTGTCTCCACCAAGAAGCTTCTCATCTCACAGTTTAAAGGCTCATAACTGCTGGAGAAAATGGGGTTGAACTTTAAATAAGCATCTGTCCAGCTCTGCAGCCTGTCCTCAATGGGGACTGTGAGCAGATGCCTGCTGCAGACTGCAACGACAGCTCAAGTGTGTACAGTTCCCCTCCCAGCCTCCAGCCACTGTGCCTCTAGAAATTTCTGAGCCAAATCGGCTTTCTGTGTACGTGTGAGTGCCCTGTGGCTTTCTGTTTCCTGAGCTCTTGCAGCCCTGCTTGGGAACTCCAGCATGTTCAGCAGTTGTGTGTAATAGCTACAGATTTGTCTAGTCCTTGGTCTGAAGCCAATTTATTTCTGATCTTTGTAAAATCCTGCAACGGTGGGTCTCTCAGCTCAGACTCTGAGTTAAGTGTTTTCTTTGGTTCTGTTTTAAACCTAATGCCCAGTAATTTAATTGGCAGTCATGTCATTCTTATACTGAAAGTATTAACCCGTAGGGACACTTGCTCTTCAGGACCCTTCTTGATTTTTGAGATTTGTCGTCTTCTAATCGGTATGTTTTCCTGAGTCAGAGAGTTCTACTCTGATCTTGTTTAGATGAGTATCAATGCTTGCGATTGATATATTGTCCTTCTATGATCTCATTACAGTGAAAACTCCACTTAGGAAAACGAGTCAGAGTTAGTTTTGCCTCTCGTTGATTTAATGACAGTTGACACAGTCTGTCAGCTGGACACACCTCCCATTCCGCATCTCCACCTGCCCCTAAACAGTCACTTACACCATAGAGTAGATTTCTTCTGGCCTTCTAATGGCAAAATTACTTCAAACTGTATTTTGTCAGAGTCTGGGGGTTTGCTGCTCAGTGGAATAACTCAGTACTTCTCTCAGCATGCCTATCATGGATGCCTCTGGAGCAGTGCAGATCCCTGTGTGTGTCGCGTGCAGTGTCCTAAAAATGGAGTGAGCACAGAGCTGGCGTCACTGTGCTCTTGTAGCAGACATCTGAGGATCCTCAGACCTTTCCTGTTGCTTATACCCACACTACAGGTCAATTCAGTCAGTTAAACTGTTGTTCATGACTCTGTTGTTTCAGCCTGGAACACAGCCTGTGTAGAACTCAATTCTTCTACCCTTAATGCACAGGTGAGCTTCTAGTTATATGGACTGGGTTGCAACTACCGGCACAGCTTTCAAAATTTTTAACTCAGACAGTTTATGAAGTCTCTGTCAATGACACAGGAGCTCTCCCAGTTCATAGACGAGGCTTTTGCTGATTGTTTTGTGGAAGATCAGAAATAGTTTACTAATATTTTATAGCAAATGGAACATGGGGTAAGTGTAACAAGTACTTCAGAGCATTCATCTCTTGTTCATCTCTTCTTCTGTGCTTCACACCCTTAGGTGTAGACCTAGAGCTGTCAAGGAAAGAAGAGGAGCAGCAAATGCTCCAGGATGCACGGCAGTGGCTGAACAGTGGGAGAATTGAGGATATTAAGCAGCCTCGGACAGGAGCCACAGCTCTTCATGTTGCTGCAGCCAAGGGCTACTCTGAAGTCATGAGGTAGGAGCTCCTCCCAGGGCTGATGCATGAAATTAAGGCTGAAGAAGACATCTTGCTTTACATACAAAGAAATTTGTTCAATGAGATTTTCAGGCTGCTGTTTCTCAAAAGGCTCTGTGGTTTTATGAGTCCAACCACAGTGGTTCACCCAGAAATACACAGGGACTGGAGGATTTCCTTTCATACCTCCAGGCCTTTTTGAAGCAATGAAAGCTTTTTGGAGAGTGAGGCATAAATTGGGAGGTCTCTAGTTTTTCAAATCACAAGGTCTGATTTTCACTGTTAGAGTAATAGTTTTAGGACTAGCAAGTTAAAGAGTATTTGGGATAAAATTATAATTTTGACATACAAAGTGACAACACACACTGCATGACAGTCACAAACATGACCAGTCTAGTGGGAAAAGGCAGTGTCCACCCCTGTCTCACTGTCCTCTGCCCCTTCATGGTACTGCTTCTGCAGTGACAGAGAGATTCCAGCACCTGAGAGCTCCTGGCACTAACAAGATTATTATGAACATAAACTTGCCCAATGTAGCATTTCCTGGTAAAAAACATTAATATTGTTGCAGGTAATGTCAAATTAGGTTTTCCACCAATAAAGCTTTCTTCTCTGCGCTTTATGTTTGGGTGGAGCTGCCCATGAACATAGAACTCATCGAATCCAGACTGGGTTGGGTTGGGAGGCACCTTAAAGCTCATTTTGGTCCCACCCTCTGCCATGGTCAGGGACACCTTCCACTATTCCAGGTTTCTCCAAGCCCATCCAGCCTGGCCTTGAACACTTCCAGGGATCCAGGGGCAGCCACATCTTCTCTGGGCAGGCTGTGCCAGGACCTCACCACCTTCACAGGGAGGAATTTTTACCTTTTATCTAATCTAACCCTGCCTTCTGTCCATATGAATCTATTCCTCCTTCTCTTGTTACTACATGCTCTTGTAAATAGTCTTTACAAGGTGTCGTAGTTTGACACTGCCCAACACTAGGTACCCACAAGAGTCGCTCACTTGCCCTCCCCTCCCACAGCCGGGCAGAGGAGAGAAAAAAATTAATTAAGGATTCATGAGTTAAGGACCAAGAGAAAACACTCAAAGGGCAAAACAGGCTCAATTTAAAGTTGCAAAGTGAATTTATTACTAACAGAGGAGGATAATGAGAAGTAAAATAAGCCTTTAAAACAGCTTTTTCTCCCCAGCACCTCCCTCCTTCCCACCAACAGCACAGGGAGACGGCATGGGGTGTTTGGTCAGCTCATCACCTGAGGTTTTTTTTTCTGTTACTCAAGGAGAGGAGTCCTTCCCCTGTGGAACCATGAGGTCCCTCTCAGGGGAGACAGTTCTCCGTGAACTTCTCCAGAGTGGGTCCACTCTCACAAGCAGCAGTTCTCCCAAAACTGCTGCAACATGATTTCCCCCCACCGGCAAACAGTCCAAAACTACTGCAGTGTGGGTCACTCTTCCACAGGGTGCAGTCCTCCAAGGACAGGCTGCTCCAGCCTGGAAGCGGGGCCCTCTCACTCCACCAGGTCTTCCACTGGATCACAGCCTCCTCCAGGACTCCACCTGCTCTGGCATGGGCCTGTCCCCCACAGACTGTGGGTGGATCTCTGCATCCCCCGTGGATCCCCAGGGGCTGTGTGCGGATTTCTGCATCCCTGTGGATCCCCAGGGGCTGTAGGTGTATCTCTGCATTCCTGTGGATCCCCAGGGGCTGTGGGTGGATCTCTGCATCCCCCATGGATTCCCACAGGCTGTGGGTGGATCTCTGCATCTCCCGTGGGCTGCAAGGGCATAGCTGCAGAGGAATTCAGCTCTGGGCCTTGGAGCACCTCCTCCCCTACTTCTCCGCTGACCTTGGTGTCTTCATTTTGTTTCCCTCACATGTTCTCACCTCCCCCTCTTCTCTGATAAGAAGGAAAGAAAGCTGCGCCTACTTAGTTTTGATTTTCTTATTAAATATGTCATCACAGAGGTGTTACCAACCTCTCTAATTGGCCCAGCCTTGGCCAGCAGCCTGTCCATCTTCAGAGCCATCAGGGATTGGCTCTGCTGGACATGGTGGCTTCCAGCAGCTTCTCACAGAAGCCACCTCTGTGGCCCCCCTGCTACCAAAAGACAGGCTGTGCATAACCAACACACAAGCTTACTCTATTGCCCACATTAAAATCCATTCTGTAAGTGTTCATTTATCTTGATCCTAAATTTCATTATTTTAACTGACATGACTTGATGTTGAAGAGCTGTTTTATATCAAGCTCAAGCATTTTATTGTACTTCATGTTTCTGATTTGTATTCAGTCATTAGAACTTATAATTGCGTGATAAGCTGTCTGTGCCTGTACCATGCCCAAGAACAGGAATCTAACACAGCTCATGTGAATAGAAAAATATCGCTGAATTTGAGGAGTTGGTCTCATGGCCTGTTAAGGAAGGATTGTGTATCCAGCACTCCTTGATGAAGTTCAGTGTGTGCAGGATGACTTAGTTCTGGACAGCCTCTCCTTGGCATTAATTGTGATAATGATAAACACATCTCACAGCAAGCTGACATTGTTTCGCTCTTGTGTATGTGATGGCGGTGCCAAAGTTCAAATCCAGAGCTTTATTAAGTTAAACCAAAGGGGCTAACAGCCAGGAGCCAGCTAACTCTAAATGAGATGTGGAATTTGTCTGTGACCTTGAGTCTCTTAGCAGCTCCGTTTCTCCCTTCTGCCAGCTGGAAAATCACCAGAAACTCGGCACCTAATTTACAATTTCTTTCACAGAGAAGCCCACAGCTGCTCTGCTGTGACTGTGTTTTATTTAGCACAGTAGCACATTGGTATAAAGCTGCAGGAGTTTCCAAGCTATTGGTGCCATGCTGGGGTCCTGCTGGATTTCCCTCATGCTGTGCAATGGTCACTCTGGATGGGGGAATTTTCCACAATGGAAACTTTCAGGAGCAGTTTTACCAGACTTGCAGAATTCCTCTGGGATGTTCTTCAATATTTAAACAATTTGGGTAATAATTTTGGTACAGGAGTTGCCCAGTGCTCTCGCCTGATCACTGCCATACCATTGTGCACATAGCTCCGGAGCTCCAGACTACACCAACCCTCTTGTGTTTGTTTTGGTGTTAAGTATTCAAGGTCCAAGTGCTGTGAAACACAAGTTTTTGCTCTCATGGAGATGGGATAGTGGAAGTGGCACAGCAGTGAGAATAAGGAAGGGAAGTTCACTTGTGGAAGATTTGCTTGAAGTGTGCAAGTGCTACTCTGGAAACATGCATTTGATGTTGTTTAATCCAAATGAGGGTTGATTAACATACAGATTTTAACTCTATCAACGTCACTGGTGCTTCCCTGGCAGTCCAGTTGGTCTCCTTGTGGACCACCCCACACTGTGGCCTTGTGCTGATGGAGAACCAAGCTCGAGCTCCAGTTCCCAAATGTTCCTCTCCCAGCAGGTTCTGTGCTTCGCTCCCTGGCGCAGGGATGACAGTTGCAGAGATGCTGTTTGTGTGCTCAATGCCTGAGCCAGTCCAGACTCTCTCCTCTGCTGGAGCAGGAGTTCAGACTGTGTCACAATGCCAGATGAGAAGTCAAGGTGTTCTCCCAATTCTGGACACGCTGAGAGGGAACCCTCTCAGTTTGACATGTTCCAGCAGGTTTTATGTCAAAGTCACTTTTCGTTCATTGCCCTTTCCATTACAGTTTCCAGCACATCAAGTGGGATGTTGCTTTGGTTAATAAACAAGTCCAGAAATTCCTGGCTGTTAGGGAAGCCAGACTGCCGAGTTGGTGCCTAACAGGAGAAACTGCTCTGTCAGGAAGTCATTCCTGATGGGCAGAGATCAATCCTGCTGCTTTCCTCAGGCTCCTGATCCAGGCTGGGTTTAATTTGAACGTCCAGGACAATGATGGCTGGACTCCGCTCCACGCTGCTGCTCACTGGGGAGTGAAGGAAGCATGTTCCATCCTGGCTGAGGCTCTGTGTGACATGGACATCAGGAACAAGCTGGTCAGTACACAACTGGGTATTCTGTAGCCAGATTAATATCGACTATTGCCTGCTGCATGATCATGGAATCATAGAACTCCAGACTGGTTTGGGCTTGGAGGAACCTTAAAGCTCATCCAATTCCACCCCTCCATGGGCAGGGAATCCTTCCTCCATTCCAGGTTGCTCCAAGCCTGTCCAGCCTGGCCTTGGACCCTTTCAGGGATGGAGCAGCCACAGCTTCTCAGGGCAACCTGTGCCAGGCCCTCACCTCCCTCACAGCCAAGAATTCCTTCCCAATATCCCATCTAACCCTGCCCTCTGGCAGTGGGAAGTCATTCCCTCTTGTCCTGTCCCTCCAGGCCCTTGTCCCAAGTCCCTCTCCAGCTCTCTTGGAGACCCTTTAGGCACTGGAAAAGGCTCTGAGGTCTCCCTGGAGCCTTCTCTTCTCCAGATGAACACCCCCACCTCTCCCAGCCCAGCTGCAGAGCGGAGGGGCTCCAACCCTGTGGTCAGTTTAGTGGCCTCCTCTGGATTTTTTCCAGCAGGTCCATGTCTGTCCTGAGATGGGAGCTCCAGAGCTGGACACAGAGATCCAGGTGCAGTCTCATAAGAGATCCAACATCATGGTCCAACTATAGGACAAAATCATAGCAGTTCTCCTTGCCTGTTCACTGGATAATTTAAATACATCAGTAAATGAAGAATCTTGACTGGCAGAAGGCAGAAAATACTTCAAATGTTATGGGAAATGTGACCTGATCAAACTTTTAGACTGAGCTTGTAAGAAGGGATGGGGGCTGATCTGTGCCGTCCTGCGTTAGTGTAACTCTGGGAAATCAAACGGCAGCAAAGAAAGAGTTGTAGAGTGCAAAATAATATACCAGTATTAACATATAAGGCACCAAAAACAAGTGAACCCATGAGAAACTGACAGCTTTAAATCCTCACTGTTCTTTGTATTGGTAATAAAAAAAGAAATAGGAGATTTGTGAGACATGAGTGAAGAAAGCAGGATGGAAGAAAAGGAGCAAAAACATCTCTTCCTTTCTAATAGTTGCAGGTTTTTCTTGAAGAGCCCTTGGATTTTCAAGAGCTTGTTTGGGGCTGCTCTTGGTGTTCCCATCCCTGCTGGGATGTCCACCCTGGTCTGTGAGCTGCTTCTCACTGAACCAGGGTCAGGTGTGCCATAGCAGCCTCTGGCGGAGGAGAGAAGGTTGGATGTGCTTGGAGGAGTGCCAGAGGATGAAGGCAGGCAGGAGGATGTGATAAGAGAGGGCCCTGTGTGTTCAGGTGCATCCAGCTGTGCTGGAAATTGCTGGAACACAAATGCCCCATGAGGAGCCTTTTTAGCCTGGTGAGCTCTTTGGCACCCAAAGTATGGGGAATCTTTTCTGTTTAAATGCCATCAGGTGCTTTTCCAAAGTGTTTGGGAGGTGTATGGGGTCTTGTATCATGCCCTATTTGAAAAGAAACAGCCACAGTTGTATTTGTTGTTACCTGCTCCTTCCAATCCAGAACTGTCTCCTTGTTGTGTCAGACTGACAAGGCTACCTTTTATTTTTCGACCTGTAGCCATTGGGTTTCAGGTTGTTAATGAAATGGCATTTAGAGCTTTAATTATGGTGAAAATGTAACCAATTTCTTGGTTTGTGCCCTAGAGTATTTTTTTTGTTTGTTTTAGTTTATAAATGCCCATAGATGTGGAAAGTTTTTGCCTGCTGGCAACCTTTCAGAATGTTTAAATACATGATGATAAAGTAACACAGAATCAGGAGTATCCTGAGCTGGAAGGGACCCAAGTCCAGCCCCTGGCCCTGCACAGACACCCCAACACTCCCTGCGTTCCTGGGATCATTGTCCAAACACTTCTGGAGCTCTAGCAGCCTTGGGGCTGTGCCCATTCCCTGGGGAGCTTGTTCAGTGCCCCAGCACCTTCTGAGGGAGGGACCTTTCCCTGATATCCAACATAAGAAGAGGTTGATCACATTCCCTCTTAGTACAAGAGTGTCCTTTTAAGAAACTTGGAAACTCAAGCATAGTCCTGGCTGTTGGATTTGAGCAGCAGCAACCAGGGAGCATCACTGCCCTGGTAAAAGTTACTCACTGAAGATAAACATGATCTTAGAGATCTTTTCCAGCCAAAATGATTCTGTGATTCCATGATCATTGTCACGTGAGTTTCCTTGCTCTGGAGTGAAAAAGAGTGTCGCCATTTGAGGACGGAGGGCATGGAGCATATGCACTGGTAAATAGGACTTTCAGGAATATTACCACTGTGCCATCTCAGATATCCTTTTGTGTTGTCTCATTGTACCAGGGCCAAACGCCTTTTGACGTTGCTGACGAGGGACTTGTGGAGCATTTAGAAATGCTGCAGAAGAAACAGACTGTGGTGAGTTTCTGGAGATCTCTCCAATTACCTTTTCACACACAAGTGTTCTACTAGACATATGGTGCCAACAGATGCAGGAAGCTGAGGCCCAGCTATTTTCTTTAGTTACTCATTTACAATCTTTAATCACAGCAATATTTTTAATAGCTAGAAATCTAGATAACTGGATGACTGCAGCAAGGAGGATGGTAGTGTGATGGCATGCAGAATTATGAGAACTGGTAAGGAATTTGTGTTCATCTTTGTAATTGTTATTATCCTGCAGTTGCTTTGTTGACTGGCAGGCTCTCTAGCATCAAATTGCTCTGTTCCTAATGACTGATTACCCAAGTCGGCTTTGTGTTTGCATACAGGGAAATACACTGTCAGTGTTGAGAAAGAGATCTGTTACCATGTCTGTCTTTCTTCTAGTAGAGAGGCTTTGCATTGAAGAAGAAGAAATGATAAACTTCAGGGAATTCTGGACTGAAAAAACGGGTGGTTTCAAAACCATATTAAGTCGCCATTTCACATTGTAGTAGAAGGCATTGGAAGGGATTATAAACCAAAAGTTGACATAAAAAAAGGAAAGCAAAATATATCTTTTTCAAAGTAAGGGCAGTTGTCAAGCCAGAAAGTTGGGTTTGAATTGAATTTTTTCCTGTTTCGTCTGGTCTGCTCAATTATCTCATTTGAGTGCTTCTGAAAAACAAGCTAACCTTCTTTCAAAAAGAATTAAAAATCTGTGATCATTTAAAATCATTTAAAGCATCGGGTTCAGAAACGGACAGAATGGGAACATTGCTGATAAACCCCAAGAAGGGATTTTCAGGAACTGACAGTGTGGGTGGTTAGAACTCCAGCTCTGATCACAGCACAGCTGCTGCCATCCTCAAATAGCAGCCTTAGTATTCTCAGGAACTTCTTAAAAATTAATCAGCTTCGCCCTAAATGAGGTGTTGATAAATACTATCAGGGTTGTATTTTGGATTCCCCTCTCACTACCCAGAATTTTGCAGATAACTGCACTTCTTAAATGAAAAAGAAGAATTTTTTGGGTGACTGCTCACCCATTTTTAGGGCTGCTTTTCTGGGGCTACAACCCCCCTGTTCTCTATATAGAAGCACTATATAAAGGCCTTCTCCATTTGTTCAATCGGTGTAGAACTGGGCAGAAGAATCCAGATTTTATCACACTTTTCTTAGTGGACTCAATTTTTTAGTAGAAAAGCCAATTTATCATGTGTTTATCATGTACCATTTTTATCACTTAAAAATAGAAAACTTATATTTGTTGAGGATAAAACGGGCAGTTCCGTGACATTATTTCTCTTCCAAAATGGCTTTCAAATCAGATATTTTTTTCCAGTCTAAAGCAGAGCACTGTGCCTTGCCCTTGCTAAAAGATTTGCTGCCATTGTTACAAAGCAGGGGGGACTTTTGTTTGCTGGAAGCAATGAATTTGGTTTGGGTTTGGATTTTTTTCCCAGTTACTGAATTATCTGTGAATGGAGCAGGCTGTTTACTGCGCTTCCCTTTGCTGTGCTCCAGCAATTGAGTCAGTTTAACAATGTTGTACCCCAGATTTTTGCTCTTCACTGGAATCCATGCAGCTTGTCCCACTTCACAGGGTGCGCAGAGGAGCTGTGGCTTCTCCATCCCTGGAAGTGTCCAAGGCCAGGTTGGACGGGGCTTGGAGCAACCTGGAATAGTGGAAGGTGTCCCTGCCCATAGCAGGGGCTGGGACTGAATGAGCTTTAAGGTCCCTTCCAACCCAAATAATTCTGGGATTCTGATTCAGAATTTACAGTGCTGTTACTTCCTTTGCCTGTTGTCCACTGCTGTCAAAAGAAAAAGAATAACCTGGTGAGCCATTGCACAACAGAGTCAGCCTTAAATTGAGCCCCTAACTGCCATCTCTACTTCTGCTTCAGCTGTTTCTGTGCTTCTGGAAGGTACTAAAACAGTTTTTGGCTACTGTTTTGTCCACCAATGGTGGTTAAATCAATATTGCTGCTCTCTAGACAAAATCTTCCAATTTCTTTGTGATCACGGCTATTCTCATGCAATGACTTTGTGCATTTGAGAGATTTAGGAAGTGACCCATCCTCACAGGAGTTCCCTGATTGCCTGTACAGGGCAGACGTGAGTGCTTTCCTGTGACATCAAGTAAATAATAGCCACAAAGGCAGCAAATTTTTAGCTGAATCTAGCCTGATTTCATGGGCAGACGCACATATGGGCAGACCTTGCTCAGAATCCCAGAATGGTTTGGGCTGGAAGCAACCTTAAAGCTCATCCAGTCCCATCCCCTGTCATTGGCAGGGACACCTCCCACTATCCCGGGTTATTCCAAGCCCTGTCCAATCTAGCCTTGGACACGTACAGGAATGGAGCAGCCACAGCTTCTCTGGGCAGCAGTCAAGGTTCGTCCCTAGTCTCGGCAGGGGCATCTGCAGGTCCTTTGAAGGTTTTATTAAATAGCAGCTGCTTTCTAATGACATGCTAGATGCTATGCCCTGGTGGAGCTCCAGTCCAAGGCTCACAGTGCCATTGCAAATGTGCTGCTCTTCAGGTGGCTTCTTACACAGATCTGCAGTGGTTTGGTCTAACGAGGCAGGGCTGAGCTTGTGCTGTGGTGCTGACTGGGTTATCTGACGGGGCTGGTTAATGTCTCCTCATTCTCTCTCCCCCATCTTCCTGGACTTTTTAACAGCTGCGAAGTGAGAAGGAAACAAGGAATAAGCTGATTGAAGCTGACATAAATGGGAAGCCTCAAAACAGACTCTTCACCAAGTAAGTCTCTCCCTCTTAGTTGAAAGGAAACTGCCCAGAATGTAATGGGAGAGCAGCTTAATCTTGCACAGCTAGCTGGCTTCAGCTGGGTCAAAAACAATTCACTGCTGTTTATTTCATGCCTTTTTTCTTTTTTTT
>VXBU01012179.1:50106-102189 GCA_013400315.1 Bombycilla garrulus
TATCTGAGCACTCTCAAATACTGTTTTAGTTGTCTTAACATACCCAGTGAGTGATGGAACAAGGGTTTGGGCTGGTGTTTGACTCTCCAGCACCTGCTCTGGCTGAAGATAGATTGGATCTTTGGGCTAAGAGCTGCACTTTTTTGTTGCTCAGAGCCCTACAGCCCAGCTTGTGTGACACTAGAAAAGGAGAGATCACATTTTTGTGGATGGAAAAATGCTTGCAGAATTAGAAAATGTGAGACTGGCAGTGGAATTTGTGGCAAATTGGCCATGATGGAAGTGCTGGAGTGTTCGGTCTGTAGATGGATTTTATCCTTTGCTTGTTCTGTATGTAGTAAATTATGCCTGTGTTTTCCTGAGAAGTGCAATTCAGACAACTTGCTTGCCTAGTCTTAAAAATTTCCTATTTTGCAGCAAAGAAAAGATTCTTTATGAGGAAGACACGTTGAAGTCCATGGAAACTGAGGAAGAGAACAAGGACTCGAGCAGTTCTAGTTCTGAAGAGGAAGAAGCTGAAGATGAAGTTTCAGAATCGGATGCTGAAAAGGAGTCAGGTAAGACTTAGTACAGCCTTGGATTTAATAGCTAGCCTAGCTATTATCATTATTAATGATGTTGTTATTGTTACTAATTATGTAATTAGTTGTTAAGGACATGCTGAATGTTTTGCTTCCCGTTTTAATGTACAGAATTTGGAGAAATCTGGAGCTACTATGCTAAAAATGCTGATTGAAATGCTGACTCCCAGGTCAACATAATTATTAAAAAAAAAAAAACTAACCAAAAATCCTTCAGATCCTATTTTAATTCCTACTTCTAGCTCATTTGTATTGAAGACAACACATTGTCCATAGCTTGTTCTTAAACAACATTTTTTTGTTGGCCCAGTGCAAGAAGAATCCTTTAGGTGTACTGCAGGATGGTAGGGAAGCAGTAGTAGTGAAGGTGTAGGAGGGCAATAGCCTGTTGTGTTCAGATCAGTCGGAAATGAAGGGCTGAAGCTGTTCTGGGTGATTATAGAGGAGAGGAACTTCGCTTTTCCAGGCTGTGATGAATAACAATTGCAAAAGATAGTGGAAAATAAGGATTAAGTACACAGAGTCACAGTAGCATTTACATTGTAGTATATTGCTGGTATCTTACTACCATTCCTTTTCCATAATTTCTGTGACTTCCTTAATTAGTTTTAAAAGTGTTTATGTGCAGCACACAAAGTTTAAATACAGATATTTAATTTTACAGTAAGCCAAGACTTATTTTTACTTAATATTCTGCAAACACAGATGGATCTTGGACTATGATGTGTTTAATGTTAAACTGCTCTTAACATCAACTTACTTGTTCTATATCCAGTATACTAAGAAATAAGTCCTGAGGAGAACTGTAGTTTAAAGTTTTGTTGTGCTTCGTGCCATGAAATCGTCACCTGTGTTAGGATTTTATCAGTTAAAGCTGTTGGGGTAGGGTGAGAGAGGTGGAAAGTTCTGGCTGGGCTCTGCAGAGCTACTGCTGCACCAGGTGGGTGGGCATGGCAGTAACACAGGGAAATGATCTTGAGGCTTTTAAATCAAGCAAGTCTAATGGTAGAAAAAACACACAGTACAGGTCGCATATATTTTCTCCATAAATCAGGGCTTTACCCTGATTATATGCATATTTATATAAATATAAATTATACCTCTCTGGCTCGGTGGCAATGTGTGTAATCCTTGTAAACATGGTGATAGTTTGACCAAAACAACTCAGATGTTTGCATACCTATTAGACCTGGAGCCGTGTGGGGTTTAACCGAGTCAGGAACAGCCTGAGATCCTTCAGCAAGGAAAGGTTTAGATCACTCATCATTGAATTTTGTGTAAAGCCAGAATAGGTCTTTTTATTGCATTAATTCACTGAGCAAAGCACATTATAGGAGTTGCTGTCAAACCACTGAAGATAATAGATATGGGAGACAGCAAGCATTCAGGTAATGATTCAGCTTCAGGATTTGTTACCTCTACTCTCCTTTCCTGGAAAGATTATTAAGTCCTTTGAGAAATTCCCATCAGAATTGAAACCCCACATTGTAAACTTCTGAAATCTCTAGTAAAATGAGTGTGAACTTGCCCAGCTGGATGGAGACACAGCTGCATATCACTTGCTGCATATGTGAGTGGGGGGTCACATCTTTGGTACTCTTTTTAAAGCAAGATTCTGTAAGGTAACAGCATCAGCCCACATTTCAAGAGGACTCGAGACAGAAGTAGGATTTTCCATTTTGGTAATGAAAATAATAAATGTCACAGTATTACTGATTTCAAAGACAGACAGTGGTATTCCTGGGCTGATCCCCCCAGTGTGGGCAGCAGGGCAGGGGGGGAATTCTGCCTGCAGGTGAGACCCCACCTGCAGAGCTGCCTCCAGCCCTGGGGCCCAGCACAGGAAGGATGTGGAGCTGCTGGAGCAAGTCCAGAGGAGGCACTGGGATGATCAGAGGGATAGAGCACCTCTGCTGCAAGGGAAGGCTGGGAGAATTAGATTGCTCAGCCTGGAGAAAAGAAGCTTTGACCTTATTGTGACCTCCCAGGACCTGCAGGGAGCCTGCAAGGAAGATGAAAATAGACTGTTTACAAGGGCCTGGAGTGATAGGACAAAGGGGAATGGCTTCAAACTGACAGAGAGTATGTTTAGATAGAAAATTCGGAAAAAATCCCTCCCTGTGAGGGTGGTGAGGCCAGTGAGGCCCTGGCACAGGTTGCTCAGAGAAGCTGTGGCTGCCCCATCCCTGGTTGTGCCCAAGGCCAGGTTGAATGAGCTTTGAGCAACCTGGGATAGTGGAACATCCCTGCCCATGGCAGGGGGTGGAATGAGATGGGCTTTAAAGTTCCTTGCAGTTCAAACCAATCTGTGGTTCTGTGTTTATCTGGTCAACCTTTTACATGCTTGGATTGTACAGGAGGCATGGATATGAAAACATGATTATTATTCCCTTATTCCTCTTCATTTTCTGTAATATTCCCATACCTTTATCATTCTGAGCAGTGCTGGACACATAGATTATGACTGTTGTTCTAAAGTGTTCAAAGTCCAGATGAAAAAAAATTCTGTGTGCTCTTTTTAAACCTAAAAATTCCAACCCCATTGGTAGCTGAGCATGAAGCAGGACGTGTAGAAGCTGGCAGTGTAACACACAAGTTTATTTTGAGGTGTGTTTTGAAGAGTCTCAGATTGCAGTTAATTTGTTGAAGTTGCAGACTGTGGGAGGAAGAAATTGGATGAGGGAAGCAGTGAAATTGTTGGAAGGCTTCAGAGTAATATGTTTCTTATAATCTGTAAGAAGTTTGTGTTCTTCAGACAGAGGAAGCTAAGGGCATTAATGTCACTTTATTCATTTTGAAAACAATTAATTTGGCATTGACCTCTTGTAAACAACAGAAAGATTACTATGAAATTCTATGGTGATTATCTGTGCTGGGAACTATTAAAATATGTAATTATTGGGAATTAAAACAGGCCATGGAAGCTTTTAGTGTCATTTAAAAATCAACCAAACAAAAACCCTTGCAAAAAGGAATTAAAAAGCTAAATTTTTACTCTTACAAAATTTACTTTGAGGAGATTGAACTAATCCTCTTCAGTTTCTCTTGTCTGGAATTCATAATGTTTATTGCTGAAATTCGGGTAGAATAAAATGTGAATGCTGCCCAAAGCCAATGGTGCCAGCACGGAGTTCCTCTGCCTGTCCGTCTTCTGCCTGCCATCTTCTGCTCCCAGTCACATTGCTCACATTTAGTCCTTCCCAACCTGTCATTACCACCTTAGTCTGTGCCCTTCTAATTAGGCTTGACCTTAAAAGCTGACCTGCGTGCTGTAAACTTCAAGAACAGGATCCCAGTGCCCGTCCAGCCTGGAGACCTACTGCCACCTTCCCTTCCTGCAGTGCCCTGTGTTTTACAGGCCTCGGTCACAAGAATGAGCAGCTGTCAGCAAATGGCAGCACATCCTTCCTTGTCCATGGGCATTTCTGTGGACTTGGATGCCAAGTATAACAGGCCAGGCCTGCAAGGAAGAATGGGGAATCTATTGCCCCTTCCTCAGGGCTGGGTGAAAGTGCACCCGAGGGTTCAGCTCCAGAACTGAAATCTGCTGCTTTGCAGAGAGGGAAAAGGAGCTGAGAATCCATTCTCATGTAGACCCAAGGGAAGAGCTGGAGCTGTGCCAGGGGAGAGTTTGGCTGGATCTCAGAGAAAGGTTCTTCCCCCAGAGGGTGCTGGCACTGCCCAGCCTCCCCAGGGAATGGGCACAGCCCCGAGGCAGCCAGAGCTCCAGGAGTGTTTGGACAATGCTCCCAGGCACAGGGTGAGATTGTTGGGGTGTCTGTGCAGGGCCAGGGGTTGGACTGGATGATTCATGTGTATCCCTTTCAACTCAGAAGATTCCACGATATCTGTCTTTGTCTCTTTAGTTTCTGGCTCTGTCAGTCCTGCTAATTCCCTGTTATTTCAAAATGTTTCTCTTGGCTTGCTGTTTTCTGTGTCCTTTGAATCCTTATTTTTCTAGTACTGGGAATATTTATTACAGAAAGGTTGATCTTCATGGTCCAAGGTGCCATCCTCCCAGATGCTCCATCCCAAACAACTCCAAATGCGCAACAGCAGATTTTTATTCCCTGCACGTACGTTATTTCCTAGGACTGTTTGGGTGCTTATGCTTAAAATTGCTTTATTTTTTCCAAGCCATGACTATGTGAGCACTCATAGCTATAAGGAAGGCTTTGATTGATGCATATAGGTACGTAATCTCTCAGGCAGGTTCCATGTGCCTGGGTTTATGGTGAATAAACCATGTCTCCAGCCTGTGCTCTCCTGTCAAGTGAACCTATTCCCTGAGTCACACTTTCTGCTTACTGTCCCCCTGGTGGATGTTTTTATGTTTTTATGTCGAGCATGTGAATAGTTACAAAAAATAAACGTGATGCTGGACAGCTGCACTTATCTAACAAGCAGGGAGCTAACTGTGAGCTTGGACAAGAGCTGCTTAGCTTGCTTGGACCCCAAGTAAGGGCTTTTGCTGGGCAGGAGTCCTGGCTTCCTATAGAAAAATGGATTTTTCTGCAGAAGACCAGAAATTCTGCCCAGCAGCACAAGCAAGTGCAGAGAACTGTGCAGTGAAACCCAGCATTGGGCACTCAGGGCTGTGGGCTGTACCACACTTATGCTACAGCAGGAACAGCATGTGCTCCTTGTAATCCCAAGATTTACTAGGGAAGACATTCCCAGACACGAAAAAAAATTGTGAGAAATAAAAACCCTGTGTGTCCTCTCTATGGTGCTTTCTGCAAAGATTTTACTTGTCTGTGAGGATCAAGTACAAAAGCTTTGCCTGGCAAATGTATCCATCCTATTCTTTAGGAATGGGAAGCTCCTTGCAGAAAGCCCTGATATCTGACAATGCAGAAGCCATTGACATCTGTCATCCAAGGAGGCTGAGGTCACACAACACTGAGCTGGAGTGCAGACTGCACTATGTGTAAAGAAGAGCCTTGGAAGTGCAATACTGAAACATTTGGTTTCTCTTCTTGTTTAAAATTGTAGAGAGAAAGGAAGAGCCCTTTGTCAACCACTCCAGCCGTGAATCCAGGCCCAGCATCACCGAGCAAATGCCACCACCCGAGCCCAACTCCTTCACTGCATCTGCCAGAAGAGTAAGTGAATTTGGAATCAATGGGGACTCCAGCAGTACTCAGAAGCAGAAGGTGTTATGAGAGATGGATGCTCTGAAACCAGTCTTCAGAGGACTTTAAGACTTGAATTTAGAAAAGCCTTGTAGTATGAAATTCTGATAAAGATGTGTGTTGACAGCAGTGTAGGGACAATACGGTTCCTCTTGAATCTCTGACCCTCCAAAGCAACTTGTGGTAAAGAAACCCAGCCTACAGCACATTCTCTGTGTGCTGTCAGTTCTGAGGGGGCTGGTGCCAATGTCTTCTCGGCAGATCTGTCACCAGAGCTGATTCCTCCCCGTGTGCCAGCAGTGAGTTTGGCACCATCATCCAAAGTGCCTCTGATTTGCCAAAGCCAGTTGAGTCAGTGGTGTGATGTTACTGCCCAGCAAGCAGAGTGTAGTTTGCAGGTAGCTGGCCAGCTGGGCTATAAAACATTTGAAAGGTGAAGTGGTCACTTCTTGTGAGTTCTTGTGAATCCTCCAGCTCTCAGATCATTCAGCTAGATGGCACCAAGAGACTGCTCTGCACAGGACTCCTGTCATGTGCTGCTGCTTTCTTTTTGCACCAGACTATGGAGAAAACACAGGCACCTGGCCCAGGGCTGAATGGCTTGTCAGAGGGAAATGTTTCTTGCTTAGTCACAATTTTTTATTTTTTGCTTGTAACTGAGTGTAACCAAGATCAAATGAAACAGAGCTCCTTTGGGCATAGTTCAGCTCTGGCTGGCTTAGCAGGGGAATTGTTAGAGGTAGAAGGATGCTGGGAAGTGTGAGCACTTCAGTTAACTTTTTCCCAGCTTCAGAGGTTTGGTCTCGCTCCTTTGAGCTGTTTAACGCAGAGTAAGGATGTTAGGGTGTAGAAGCTGGCCTGTGAGCAGAGCAATTATTGATTTGACTTCAGTTACTTTAGATCAGCTGCTTTACCTTTTCTCACCTGCCTGATTTTTCTGTAATTCTCTTTGACAGACTGGGCTCTAGATTGTGTTGCCCTCTATACTAGGGACATGTCTTGGTTTAGGGCATATTTGGGAGAAAACCTCAAAAGGGCCCCTCTAGAAAGCAGACTTAAGCTTATTAGTATGTGCTGTTCCTGTGTTGTTCAGAATTTACAGATGGCAGCTTTTGCTGTGGTTTTGAGCATTCTCTGAGGAAAGCATCAAAACTACATGAAAATGTTAGAGCTGTATAGTTCAGTACACTGGCAGTGCTGGAAATATTTGAGTACAGATTAACTCTTTGCATCTGCATTGAAATGACATGAGCTGAAACCATTGCTCAAATACTGCAGGGATAATTTTAGCTTGGCAGTCTTCAGACAGTAAGTCTGAGGGCAGAGCTTCCCAGTAGCTCCATTTATTCTGAATAGTATCAGATGGTTTGTGTGAGATTATAGAATATGGTATAATAATGCTTAGATCAGCTTTGATCAAAAGCCTTGTCTGCCCAGTATCCTTACCAACAGTGACCATCAGAAACTACTAGAGAACACAGTGTTGCAGGAATTCCCTCCCACATTCCAGCAATTGGCATTTCAGAGACTCGCTGAACCTGGTGTATTTGTCTTCAGTAGCCCCTGTTGGACTTTTCCTCTATGCAGTCACTTTTTGATTGGGATCCTCTAATGTCCAGTGGTAAAAAGAGTCCTTCAGCGTAGTTAAAAACTCTACAAAGCTTCCTGTCCCCGTCCCATTAACCTACCACACACTGGGTTTGTTTGCTGTCCCTCGTTCCTTTATGGGAAGGACCAAGGAATAATTGTTCCTTACTCAACACTTCTGTGTGCCACTGAAGGTTTCATGTACCTTGGTCATATCTCAGCCTGGAAACTACTGATACACTGAATATCTCCTCATGCAAAACCTCTCTTGCTCTACTCATTCTTGCTGTCTTTCCTTGAACTCTTCCCTTCTTGTCAACTGCTGCTGAGCCCTGGAGCTGAGCTCTGTGTGGTACTTAAGGTGTGATTCTACCCTGCAGTAACACAGAGCCACCATGGTTGTGGGTTTTGTATTCTGTACTTTTCCAATAATTCTTAATAATTTCTTTTCTTTATTTCCTGTACAACTTCGTGCTTAGACATATACAAGTATCTCTTGTGATGCTCAGGCTCCGTTCTTGAATAGCAGTGGGCAGCCTTTTGAAAGACTTGATAAGTGTAGCTAAAGTAATACATTTAAGCAGTTGTACATTTAACCACTTGTGTATTTAAGGACTAATATATGCAGATCAGAAGTGCATCATGTGACAAAAAGCACAAAGGCCCATTCTGTGGAATGCACAGTTACCTACCCATGGAAGGGGCCTCTGTGAGGCTGAAATCCAGCGTCCTGCTCAAAGCAGGATTAAGCTCATGTCATGTTGCTTTGTCCTACCTGAGCTCAGCTGAGTATTAAAAGGTCTCTGAGGATGGAGATGCTCTACTCCCTTACTCCCTGTCCCAGTGCATCTTTGCTCCTGCCAGGAATTATGTCTCCATGTCAGCTGGGATTTCCCAAGTGGAAACTTGTCTGTTCTCCTCCTTTCACTGCAGACTGTGGAGAAGTCTGGTTCCATGTCCTCTGTAAACCCACTCCCAAGCAGCAGAGCAACTAAATACTTTGCCTTCTTTTTTCCATGCTAAACAATCCAGGTTTCCTCAGTCTCTTCCTTTACAGTGTTGTTGGCTACAGCTCCCTGGTGATCTCAATGGCTTCTCCTGGACTCCACTGGTGTGAGGGCTTTATTTGCAGCTAGTTCCATAAGATCTGAGTACTTGTTTTTGGTTTTCTCCCTTTGCTGAATAATTCCCCCTTTCTAAATGGGTGATAATAAAAGCTTCATTGTTGCTTATATTCGTTCCTCAACGCATTGTCTAAGCAAAGACCTGCAAAGTGACAGAAGATTCCTTTCATCCTCTGTTTTTGGGGATGAGGCACTGCAGCAGTTGGCACCCCTGTGAGTTCTCCTTGAGCTCTGTCCTGTAATTAAAGTGAAGCCGGAAATAAGTTATTCTATCTTACAAGTCTAGCCCAGCAAAAACTGGGGCTTTTTGAAACACTTTCTGAACTTAGAGTGTGCCTTACAGTGCTCTTCCTTTTTCCAAATTTGATTTCTCCTCCACAGTTCAGTTGGCTCAGCAAGTCAGATGAGCAGAAGGATGAGTCACCTTCATCGTGGCGGCTGGGCCTGAGGAAGACTGGCAGCCACAACATGCTGAGTGAAGTTGCTGCCACTCGTGAGGCACAGAGGGATAAAACTTCTATCTATCGCTCCTCGTCCAGCCCTCGGATATCTGCACTGTTGGACAATAAGGAAAAGGTTTGGCTTCTAGAAAGGATGTTGTAGTGTATCCACTTTACCCCACAGTTATAAGCCCCTTTCCCTTTAAGTTATTGCTGGGGTTTGTATCCATAGCAAATTTGGGTCTCTTTCCTTCTTACTTTCTGTTCCTTTTGAGAAATATTTCCGTCCTATGAGTTGTTTCTCCAGAACTGGAGTTTGGTGCCCCTTTGGCCTAATCCCTGCTCTGTTTGGACCAGGCTGCCGCTGAACAGGGGCTGCCAGTCTGGCACAGCCTGTTCTTTACCAGAAAGTGTCCAATCCAAACAGCAGCGTGTATCTGCAGTGGAGATTCTTTTTCCCCATCATTTATATGGATTCCTCCACTATCCACCAGCTGCATTTGTAAATCCCATCCCACGTATTCAGTAACTGTAACTTTTCTGTTTATGGGTAGAATCACTGGAGATGTTCAAAGCCACCTTGAATGGAGCTCTGGTCTAGTGGACTAAAAATCCCTTCCAACCCAAATCATTCTCTGGTTCTATGATTGGCAGGTTATTTTCTAAGTTAGAACACACTTTTCATCACTTTCATAGTCATCAGGAAATCCCTTTCAGAGCTGATATTTCTGGGCTGTGGTATGTATTGCCCAAGAAGTTGCCTTAAACCAGCTGGTAGGAGAATGCTTTCTTAGTTGAAGAAATTTGGATATGAATTTATTTGCCACTGAACATGCTGAAAGGGTAAGAGATATGTAGCTGAAGTTCCTCTTTTGCTTCACCAGGACAGAGACAACAAGAGTTATCTTGCCACCATAGTCCCCAGAAGACTGAGCAGTACGAGTGATATAGAAGAAAAAGAAAACAGGTGAGACTGGCTGAAGTTAATCCTCAGCTTCCATCCTTTCAGTAGTACTTCTGGAGTACAATTTTTCTGTAATCACGCTTTGTATATTTTCTCAGCAGTTTCAAGTACACAGGAATTCACAACATCAAGAGCCAGCTCTGTCTATAAAAGTTCTGGTACGTTGGTTTTCATTTAAGTGAGCAGGAATCAGCAGACTGGTTCCTCCACCCCTGTGCTCACACAGGCACGGGCTCCATCTAGGCAACCAGATTTTATGGATCATCTTTTCTTTTAATATGCAAATGCCTCATTTTGTAGCTGCCACCTGTGCTTGTACTTGTCACTTGTTCAGCAGTCACCTTCAGTCCCTTTTTTCACACCTCTGTCACTTGAGATTCACTCGAGCTTGTGAACTCTCCTGTGTAAGAACTGTTTCATTGCAGAGAGTTTTTGCAGTCGGTGTGTGTAGATGCCCCTGGATTGAACCATGGTGTAAATAATATGTATATATCCAGCATTTCCAGATGTATTTGAGGAGCTGGTCTCTACAAGCAGCTTCTTCAGGGGCCTTCCAGGGCCTAAAGGGGTTCCCAGAGAGCCTGAGAGGGACTTTGGACAAGGTCCTGGAGTGACAGGCCAAGGAGGAATGGCTTCTCACTGCCAGAGGGCATAATGGGATAATAGGGATAATAGGAAGGAATTCTGTGAAGGTATGGAGGTCCTGTCATGGGGTGCCCAGAGAAGCTGTGGCTGCCCCATGCCTGCAAGTGTCCAATGCCAGGTTGAATGGGGCTTGGAGCAGCCTGGGCAAGTGGAAGTTGTCCCTGCCCATGGCAGGTAGTAGAACAGGATGAGCTTTAAGCTCCCTCCCAGCCCTGGCCATTCCATGATTCAGTTTGTACTAGAAGGAGTAAAATTGGACCTTAGCCTTATTTCCAGCTACTTCCACAAGAGAGGAGGAAAGGCACATGCAGAGCAGTGGCTGTGAACTGTAATTGTTGGGCAGGAGCTGTGGCAGATGACACCCTGAGAGAATTTCAGCACAGCTTGAGATTCTTTGCTGATCTTCTGCTAGAACCTCCCCACTGTGTTCCTGTTCACTCTCAGGCAGTCTCTGAGATCCAGAGTTTTGCAGACAATTTGTGTCTGTTGATCAGCTCAAGCAGATTTGGCAGAGGCTGCTGTCATGTGGCACATCCCACTGTAGGTACTGACAAGCATCCTTTTCTGGGTGGGGTGGGGGACTGGCTGAGGAGAACTGGCCTTTAGGAGCAGATGGTGCCCAGGCATGCTGTGTAGTAGATTTTTTCCCAATATTCTTTCCTTTCAAAACATCTGCGTTTTCCTTTCTGGTGTCTTGAGAGAGCATCAGTCTGGGCATGACAACATGAAATGAGAAATAATTGCTGGCTGGTGGGGAATGGATTAGTGCTGCATTACAAGCTCCAGGTCTTGTCCAGCACCAGAAGAGAGCAGAATACACTGCCAGAGCATGCATTAGCATTAGGGAAAGAGTCCCGTTTTCAGATAACTTGGGTAAATAGGACTATTAGGAATTTCTTGATAATTTGTCAGGTAGCTTTAGATACTATAATATTTCATTCATTGTTTTCTGCTTCATGATTTTGTGGTGAACCTGGGTTGTGCTGGGTTAATTGTTGGACTCAGTGCTTTTAGAGGACTTTTCCAAGCCTAATGATTTTGGGAAAGACTTTGCTGTGCTGAATTGCTTTTGTCCTTGCCTGGATATCTTGAAGAAGAAAGGCTTCCCTGCAGTTCCATTATCTGCCTTTTGTTGTTTGATACAAACAGCAATGAGAATATTAAGTGACACTATTTAATATGTTAAATTACTTTTATGGATAATCTGAATTTCATTTGCAAGTTTTCTGACTGAAAAGGATCTTCTTCCTCTTTATGCAAAACATTACATCATCTGTGGTTCTGAAGTGAGCTACCAAGAGCAGGAGCTGGTATTAAGGCCAGAGCAGGTGTTTCTTTGAGCTGTGTCACCTGAACAATGAAACACATAGATGTAAGGGAAGCATGTGTGTTGTGAAACTGTGAAGGAACTAAAAGCAGACTCCAGAGGTTTTTCT
Source organism: Bombycilla garrulus (assembly GCA_013400315.1). NCBI lineage: Eukaryota > Metazoa > Chordata > Aves > Passeriformes > Bombycillidae > Bombycilla > Bombycilla garrulus. Next base: position 62,019 of record VXBU01012179.1, read on the forward strand.
AAGCCTGTGCACTGTCCTGCTTTAGAGAATCTGCTGTGAACCTGGTGCAGAGTGGCCCCTACACCCGGCAGCCCTGGAGGGATGAGCCAAAGGGAAACGAAGCTCCCCACTCCGGTATACCCACTACCTATGTATCCACCTACTTGAAAAGGTATGTCCAGGTGCATCTTCCATGGGTTCTCAGGCAGTCAGAACCACTCTTAACATGCCTCCCAGACCTCAGCCTCCTGCTTGTTGCCTCCTGCATCTTGGAACTGGCCTTGGGACCTTCTTCAGCTGAGAACAGGAAAGAAAAGTTAAGATTCTTGATATTTGTCATGATAAACAGTGTTTTTAATTTTATTAATTTGAAAATTGATGGACTGAATTTAACTTGTTCCCATAACTCAAATGCAATGTTTTCCCTGTTTAATGCTGGTGTTATGGTTAGAGAGTAAAACCAAAATCAGTCATAAAAGCAGATTAATGTAATAGGAGTCCAGAAGCATTGTTAAGATAACTCTTGGTGAGCAAGTTATAGCTTATCTTTAATTTTGATTTATATTAGTCCATGTTTATGGTATTATCAGAAAGTGGCAGTGATGTTGTGCATGGTGTACTGCACTTGCTTAAGGAGTAAAACTGATGCGTCTACTGTTTTGTAAGGCAGTAAGGAAGCAGTTTGTTCACTGTGTGTGAAGTTGTAGAGGCTGATTATTTTCAAAGGAGCCAGGCAGAAGCAGGAAGGCAATTCCAGGCACAGCTCCTGTAACTGCAGTGTCCTGGACCCCCTTGGGAGGCAGAGCCTTGGTGTCCTTGAGGTACCAGCTAACGGCTGTCTCTGAGTGAGCTGAAGCAATGCCCTGCTCTGGTGAGGCAAATAGTACATTGCTGGGATTTTATGTGAGCAGGAGGATCAGCAGTGCCAGCACCTCACCTTTATTTCAGCTGATACTGGAGACCATCAAAACAGCCTATAACAAACATGTTGCACTGCAAAGCCGTTGTGTTTCTACTTAAGGTTTTAGATAGATTTTCACCAGATTCTAGACTCTGAACTAAATAACTGTCCTGAAGATGGAACAATTCCTTGAGATACTTGGGAAGAGGCAATTTGTTCCAGTGTTCATACTGTAGAGGTAAGTGGTGCTCAAGAATGTGTGTGGCCAGTTGCTGAGCATGTACAGATCCATTTCCAGAAAAGGTGAAGCAGCCACTTCAAGCAGAAGCCTTCTGCTCTGCTGATCCATTCTGGTGAGTTCACAGCTGTCTTGGGACGTGATGACAGCCCAGCCTCCATCTCCAAAGCTGGTCTGACAAGTTGCAGCTGATTATATTGGAAAACTTCTGCCCCTTGCAGCTGGCACACCTGTGCTGCTCCCTGAGCTGAGGGACAGCCCAGTCACCCCCAGGCAATCTTACAAATATTGCTGGTTTATCCCAGCTAATCCTACACCAGATTTAGTGTTGTACTCACACACCTGTGCTATATTTCCTTGGTTAAACTGTACAGAGAGTGGGGAAGGTTCAGGCTGCAGTGGGATGTCACTAATACTGAGTTCCTGTTGCAAAGGCTGAATTCTGGCCTTTCATAAGAGAGTGACTGGTTCACAAGCAGATGCAGAAAATAGCTTTGTCAGGTAGGAATTAATGTGCTTTTAAAGGAGAGATCATTGGGTTTGCATTTCATGTAAAGACTGTAAGACCATGGTCAATTAGACCTTTATCTCATATAGTTTTCTGTAGGAGAGCATGGAGAAATTGAGTACGATTGCATTGAACTTCTGATTTCTCCAGCCTTGTGCATCCACCCCTAAGATGAGGAAAGGAACCTGGTTCGACATAAGCATTTTGTCATTTCCAAGTATTAGCAAAACTCTGAACACAACTCCAAAAGGTAACAGCTTCTTCTTAGAGAGGAAGAATTCAAGGGACTATGACATGCTTGGATGTCAGTGAGGGGATGACTGTACGTCTGCAGCTCCCCTTTGCCTCAGCATTTGACTAATCTCCATAAGGATCACAGACTGGTTTGTGTTGGAAGGGACCTTAAATCCCATCTCCTTTCAGCCCCTGCTGTGGGCAGGGACACCTTCCGCAAACCTGGCCTTGAACACTTCCAAGAATGGGGCAGCCACAGCTTCTGTGGGCGACCTGTGCCAGGGGCGCACCACCCTCACAGAGAGCAATTCCTTCCCAATATCCCATCTAACCCTAGTTATGTTCTTTAAGTGCTTTATATGATGCCCCAAACATAGAATGAACAACAGCAGCAGATCATCTTAAGATGGGGGAAAAAGCTGGGTTGTTTTTTTCTTTTTGTTTATTTGGGGGTTTTTTTGTTTTGTTCGTGGTTCGGGGTTTTTTTGGGTTTGTTTATTTTTTTTTTTAGTGAGAGGGAACAAAATAACTTGCAGCAGTGTTACAAATGTTCTTCAGTTTTAGCTGAAGCAGATATTGATGTCATGGTAATCTCTGTCATGGTACTGCCAGTTGTCCTGCTTTCTGTGTATGTGCCACTGGCCCAGAAATCTACAGAACCCTGCTCTAATATCCTGGTGTCCATTTTAGTGTGTACTGGCCTTCAGAAATCCAGGTCACTTTGACTGTAAATGAAAGGAAGACTGGCATAGCAGGTTGGATTAGATCAGCATCCTGCCTTTGACATCAGCCAGAAGTGCTGCCTCCCAGGAAGGGCTCACACTGGAATTAAATCCTTCAGCCACACAGTTTGTCCTTCATTTCACATTTATGCAAATACCTCCTACCTGGTTCTGGTCACATACAAGCCATTGCAGTGAGCCAGGACAACAGTCCCTGCAGCCCAGACTGTTTCTGACAGCAGCAACCCTTCTGGTTTTGAAGGAGAAGTTGCAAAAGCCAGGATAACTTCAAAGCAGTCTTCTACCTCCCATGCTCTCCTTGCTTTCAGCAATCAGGAATTTAGGAGCCAGGGGTTATATTTGACCATTGTTTTTAATAGCCACCACTGTGGCCAACTTTCATGCTCAAATCCTGGTTTGATCTCTGCAATACCCCATGGCAGTGTTTAAAAAAAATGGTTATGTGCGTTGTGCAAACTTTTTTTATTACCACATGTAGAAGCTTTTTAGCAGTGTGATGGTTCTTAAGTTAAAGTTTTTAATGCCTTTAAAGTATAATTCTTTAAATCAGAAGTATTTCTTTTTATTGCTTTGAAATGTTACTTTACATTTCATTGCTCATTCCCTGATAGTTCTTTTGTGGTGATAATGTTAGAAAATGAGGAACAGTGTGTCAGTGTTTTTATTTCTAATGTTGAATTCTTCAGCATAATTTCATAGTCCTCCCTTTCACAGACTCCTATGGACACAGCTGTTAATTAACAGGATTCCCTGGCTAACCTTCGTATTGCTATTTTCTGTACTGTTAAGATGAAATGTGAACAATGGAGTAAATGCCTTGGAGTGCTCCTCACACTGTGAAGTGCCACCCGTGCAGGGAGACAGGCTGGGAGGTGGATTCCTGCAGAGGTGGCAGTGCCTTGGCTCCCTTGGGAGCAGGAGGGTGTTCCTGGTGCCCCAACACCACATTTCTCTGCCCATGTGTATGCTGGAGCTGGTACAATGCCATCCCTGTGCCCTCTTCCTCCATTCCTCCTCCTCCTTCTCTCTTATCCCCCACATCACTGCTTTCCCAGGCACCCAGTGCTGCTTCCATCCTTCTCACCCACTGACTTTCCCTTCTGAAAGACAATCCTTATCAGGGCTTTCTTGATAACCCCTCCTACATCTTGACAAAGTTCCTTCTCTCTTACAGGCACCTTCCTGCCCCAGCCTCTCTGCCTTGGGCTCTCCTAGGATGGTGCCACATGAACTCTGTTCCCCCAGAGCTGCCACCACCTTTTCCCCTGCTGATCCTCTCCTTCCTTCTTCAGACACAGGCTTCATTGCCATTCTCTCCTCAGAACACTAATTTATGTGGCTCCACAGCCACTTGCTCCACATGCCCACCCCAGCCAGGCTCCTCTTCCCATTGCCACCCTCCTCCCTGCCCATCTCCAGGGCTTGGCTTTTCCCTCTGGAGCAGAGAGCCAAGAAGGGAGGGACTTGCTTCCAACAGGACTTCCTGCTCCTGCATGCTCCAGGCAGGGCCAGCATTCCAGAGGAAGCTCTGTTTAGGGTCCAGCAGAGTTTGCTACCTGTGACAGTGACTTGCTTGTTCCTGTGTGACCTGGATATGGCAGGCAGCCATCAACTGAGGAGCCCAAATGGGAGGTCCCTCTCTGTGGAGGCTTTCAGGTTGCCCCATGGAAGCCTTCCAGGATGCTCTGTTGTCCCGTTTGGCTCCCTGGGCACCAGCTGCTCATGCTGGGCTGGCTGGGGGCCTTGGCATGTAAAACTGTCTTGTAAACTGGGTGCCTGGGTGAACAGGACTGGATCCTTTCTCTGACCTCCTGTCCTTGGCTGTGGTTGTGCCCCTTCCTGGTGCTATTTCAGTCTAGGCTGCTCTCTGGATTCTTACTCTAGAGTTGACTTCCAGTTTCATTCTGTTGTCCCTGGTTTTCCCTAAAACCTGCAGCTCTGTCCTGGCCTGATTCTTTCCTCTAGGTCAGCTTTTGCAACCACTTTAGTCTGTGTGCCCTGCCATAGGAGCCATTAGGATGCAGAAGAAGGTGAGAGACAGCCTTCCTAGCCTTTGATCCTTCAGACAGTCTAGTCTGACCAGTAGCAACCAGGCATGCCAGATGCTGGCAAAGGTGTGTCGGGGCCCTAGGACCCACTGGATTGTTCTGTGCAGGAGTGAGCAGCTTGTGTGCAGGACTTGGGCATGTGCAGGAAGGAGATTCTGACAGATTTGTTTTCAGAGATATGCAGCTTCTCCACTAGAGTGTATTTTCTGTCCCATTAGGGTGGATTTTCTCTCCCCATAGGCTGGATTTTCTTTGAAAATGTGAAAAGGTCTGTCCTTGTGTAAGAGCTCTTCTTTCCTCCTCCATCTTCTCCAAAATATGAACACAAACACAGCTTTTCAGTAAGATTGATTTTGAGGGCTTGCTTTAAACTGGCAAGATACTGCTTCTCTTGCTCATTCTTGACTATTTTTGGACAGCTATGATAGCTGTTTTCCAGAAATGCAGTTAGTGCCAAACATGTTTTAAAGAGAATTAAAGCCTGAACTGGTAGTCTTTGTCAAAACTTTAAGCCACTGGAAATAAGTTCTTAAAACTGGAAGTCCTGGCCATCCTCAGGAGTGATGCAGCCAGACCAGCTTATGTCACTCTCTCCTTTCCTGCTTTAAGCATCCTCATCCTTGCACTCGCCTTTCCCAGGGCACAGGGTGCTCTATGTGCCCTGCTTCCATGCAGCAGGGTTTTTTTCCTTCCCTGATCCTCCTCAACTCACCCCCATGCCATTATTATCTTGCTGGAGCTGAGCTGGGCTTAGCTAAGCAGGGCTCTGCTGGCGCTGGCCTGTGTGGGCAACTGGCAACAGCTGCATCGCTCTTGAATCTCCTTGCTCAAGTTTTGCTGCCATGTGGTACCTGCTCCCTTCCCAGCTGCCAGCCTGGCTGTGGGATGTGCTGTTGAATATTTACTGTGCTCTGAAGGACATGATTTTGTGATGTTTTACAGTGCTTCATTTGGTAGAAGTAGTGACCCGAGCAGTCCCTACATTTCAGCCAGTCACAGTCCATCTCTAGCTACCTCACCCACTGCCATTGGCTCATCTACCTCCCCGGGCATCCCGTGGCAACCTGTCTCTTGCTGTCCTACATCTCTCGGTGTGAACACTCCTGCTTCAGCCTGCCACAACACCAGGTAATGGTTCCCAGCAAAGATAATGCTCCAAAAGTTGGCATTTGGGTTGGAAGTTCTGGAGTGGATTAGGGATTGGAGGTGTGCTTCCACATGAGAAGTGCTGATAAGCAATTCCAGAACAATAAGCAATCCCAGGATAGTGGTGTTGGATAGTTCCAGTGGTGGGTGTTACTGGCAGGCAGGTGACAGCCCACAGTGTGTCCCTTGTGCCCTCTGTCCCTGTGACACAGCACATGCTCAGGCTGCCCTTGGGTGCTCAGTGTACAAGCTCTTGGGAGTTCTTTTTCTGCTTATTCACCAGGTACATTTTTCTGATCACTTTTGCTACTAACAGGGATGTGAAGGCTATCAGTTCCTCCTGCTCATTCTTCTCCAAGTTTTGTAAAATTCATTTTACTGTGGCTGTTCTCTACAAACACATGAGTGTAAAGCAAGGAGGATGAACTGTCCATGCTCCTTCAAGGAGGTTGGGCTAGGTCAGCACTGGAGTTCACTTGCCTTGCTTTCCATATGTCTTCTCTATTTCAGAGCCCCTTTCAGGCAACAAACTGATTCTGCTGTAGAGAAAAACGCAGAGGGCAGCTGTGCCAGCACCCCTCTAGGTGTAATCACAAATCGTGCTGTGCTCAGCACTGCCAACGGCACCGGGAATGCCGGGGCTGCCTCCGACCCGGGGAAGGACCTCTCGCCTGAGAAGGCCAGGGAGCGCAGAAGGTCAGTGAGGAGTGGGCTCTTTTGGCCCCCTCCATGGGCAGCTGTCATATGGTGGTAATGGTGGGGATGTAAGGACTGGTTTTTAGGTGCTCCATGAAGTTCTCAGGCTGCTGTCCCTACTCTGAAGGTTTTGAACTGAATCATCTACTGGCTTGTAGGTTAAATTTAGTTTCATAATTTTCTACTTGTCTCTTCAGCGTCTCAGCCTTTTTTTTCGCTACTAATCTCAGCCTCATCCCAGTGTGTTTGCAGGGACACACAGCAGAGCAGCCACTCACAGTGAGTTCTGTAAAATTAATCCCATCCTAAAAAGACTATTGTACTGAGATGCATTCAGATAAAATCTGTCCCTCTGTGTTTACTTATGCCCTGATGGAGGCATCTGTGCTGCACAGGTCCCCCAGATTCCCTTTGCAGTTAGTGGGAGAAAGCAAACATTCTTGGAGTGTGTGACACAGTAGGAGATGAACTCCAGCAGCAGATATGGCTTAGATTGCCTGGAAAGGCCAGAGGTAGGAGACTGCCATGTGCAGCTGAGGCCATTCCAGCAGTAGCAGCAGTGGGAATTACTCTTATTCCAGCTGGTGGTATCTTTTTCTTATCACATGGTGTTATTTTAAGACTGAGGAAATACAAACCTGGGGAGACAGAGCTCTTTTCCAAGGAACTTTAACCAGTGCATTAATTACAGAATATGAAATGATCCATATATTCTTCTTGCAAAGAGGTTAACTTTTCCAAAATCTGTCTCTTCCAATAGCATCTAAAGCAAATAGTAATAAATAAAATACAGTGATGAACTGGGTGTTTCTAACCATCAGTGAGTTCATGTAGAGTATATAGTGCTTGGATTCTTCCAAGCTGTCATGGTGATACAACCCTTCCTGAGTGCAGATAGTGCTCTGACACATCTTAAATGGCCTGAGGCAGAAGGACAGCAAAAGTAGTGATGGGAATTATCAGCCTACAAGGCTAAGGATGGTGGAGCTGAGCTGCTGCTGAGCTTCACGTGCAGCACATCCAAGCAAGATGGGCTGTGCTGTTGGAAAATACTCAAACTTGTAATGCTGTTTGGGATTTTTTTTACCAGAGCTATCTCAGGAGCACTTGGAAGGTATCAAAATGTTCTAGGAGCCACGTCCATCAGCTTTGTGTGCAGGCACAGTTTGCACTAGCCACTGCAGGGTATCTTTGGTATGAAAACACTTGGGTTAGCCCTGGAAGTGCCTCTGTGTGCTCCTGTTTCGTTGCTGGAAGTCACTTGGCTTGGGGTCATTTGCAATTAAATCAAGATGAGCTGCCAAAAGATACTGCCAGTGCCCAGTGAGGTTGTGCAAGAGGACAGTCAGTATTGTGCTCTCAGTTCTCACTTCAGACCTTTCACAGTGGTCTCTCCATTTTAGCAAGCCCAGAATCAAGTTGCTGAAGCAGATTTTTCCCTGCAGAAGTGGGCTGCTCAAAGTGCCCCTAGACTTCTGGCACTGCAGATAAAGAACTGGACTGGGATAGTTACTTATGAATGCCCAGAAAAGCATCCATTAATATTACTGCATTGGCATTTGCTGCCAAATCTGTTTCTATAAATAATACAGAAGATCTATTTGTCTCCTGCGTATTTTTATTAGAGAACCATCTTCTGTGAATTATGGTAATGTAAAGAGAAAACACCAGAAAATTCTTCCCACCTTTAATTCATTTTTGAAACTACTGAGAGGATAAAACCCCAAAAATGATGCATTATGGTCATGGGGGAGGAAACTTCACTGATGAATGTACATCCTCACAGTGGGATAAAGTGACTGGGAGCTACCTGCATATTTGAACTAGGAAACATAGACACAGGGAGACAAGAGAAGTCACCTAAATGGGAAAAGCTTATTAGGGAAGAAGACCACTTCCAGTAAAATAAAAAGGCAAATGGCAAACAGTTGTCAGGGTAGTGCTGTATGGATTTCAGTTCCCAGCGGCAGCTGTTGCAGGAGTGTTTGGGCTGCATCAGTGTTTCCAAAGTGCCAGCTTGCTCTTAGCAACAAAAACATAAACAGGCTGATCATCTAATTTTAGATCACAGGGATATCTCCAAACTTGTGGCCTTAAAATTATCTGTGTGAAGGCAAAAGAGGCTGCTTAGGGTTGGGGATGAAGGACTGGCAGAGTGCTCTGGAGTGCTGGTTTGCATCCTGTGGTGGCCTTACCCTGCCCCACCACAGTGTTTGACCCATGGTGGTTCACCTGCTCCTTGTTTTCCAGCTGAATTGGAAATGCTCCAGTAAATGCTGGAAAACAGTGTAAATTACAAGGCGGAGGAAAGAACAATCAGCAGAGGGGTAGCAGAGCAGACGTGTGTCTGGGGTGCGCGATGCCATGTGATGCTGGCCTAGACCATGCTGGGGCTGGGGCCAGATGTCCGAGAGGTTCAGCCCAGCTGTTGCCACATCTGTTCTATGTCCTGTTGCACATCCCAGCCTCCCAACACTGCCATGTGTGTTCCACGAGTCCTGCTGCACATCCCAGCCTCCTGATGCTTCTCTGCAGCACTGCAGTGTGCTGCTGCTGTGAGCTGGAAATGTGCCATCTCTCACAGCCAGTGTCTGTGCCACGCAGTTTCTTTTGGGTTTTTTCTGGGAATTTTGGAGCTGCTGATGAGCAGTGCAGTCTGGCAGTTTGGATGATCTCCTGCCAAAAGCAAATTGTCTCCCATTGTCAGTGTGTTTGTCCACTGAACTCAAACAGCCCTGGCTCTGCTGAGGGTGGAATTTAGCTGTATGGATGTTGTGCCTACAGAACCTCACACAGACCCTGTTCTTCCCGGGGCAGAACTAACAGCTTCCTCATATCTGCTGGGTGCTGTAGATGGTGGGGACTGGGGGTCCTGTTGGTTGAAGCCCAGTGCTGGATTATCAAACCATCATCCAGGGTGACAGCAGCCTCTAGTGCCACCAAAAGCTTCTTCTCCAAGTTCTCTGCACCCTTTTCTGTGCAACTTCAGTGCAGGGCTCTAGTCACAGCTTCTCCTGGGAGTCCTGCACTGCAGCCTCTGCCAGAGCATTCCTGGTGTCACAGGTCTGGGCTGCTTGGAGCTCTGACTCCTGGGCTTAGAAAGGGGCTGCAGGAGATTCTGCCATACTGGAATGTCACTTGAGCCATGAGATATCTGTGCAGGAAGGAAAGTCAGGGAGATCTGTCTGAAGCTTTTTTGTACTCTATGGATGTTTTAGTTCCCAGAACAGCTGGAAAGGTGACCGAGCAGCTCACAGCTGGTATGTGCGGTGGGACACACTTTGCCTGAGAACTTCCAAAAGGCAAGTCTGTGCTCTCAGTTATGTGACCAGTTTTAAAGGACTCTTGAATTTGAAATCTCTCCTGGTTCGACAAGAATTAGGATTTTAATATTTTTTTATCCTCCCCACCACTGTGGTTATACAGCTGACTTCTGCTGTTGGGTGTTTACTTCCTGTTCCTCAGGAAGGTTCCAGCAGGGTGATTCTAGCACTTGCCATCAGAGACACTCTTAGAGACAGGAAACTCATCTCTCTCCTCATTACTTCTTAATTTATTCTGACCACTTTCTCACACAACTGCCCAATCCCTGGAGGTATCCAAGGCCAGGCTGGACAGGGCTTGGAGCAACCTGGTCTAGTGGAAGGTGCCTTTGCCCATGGCAGGAGGTGGAACCAAATGAGATTTAAGGTCCCTTCCAACTCAGACCGTTCCATGATTCAATGATAAATCCAGAGAATTATTCCAGGGGAATCCAGGACTGAGGCGGACTCACCTATTGGGCAGCTATGGAGCTGACGGCTCTGCTCAGCCCATGCCTTTTTGCCCTCTAAAATCTCCCCTAGAAATGCTTTTCAGCTGAAGGAGATTCATTGATATGCCAGGTAACTGTGTTTGACAAACTCTTCTGTTTCCTGCTTCATTCCCAAGAGGAATTTATTTTTCATTCTAAGGATCCAGCTGCTAATTATAGTAGCATACATTATTAATATATTAATAACTGAATCCTCCTCCACCAGTACTGTTAGATGAACAATTTTGCGCAAGTCCTTTTATCTCGTGGTTCTTGTCCTGTGGGCATTCTGAGTGTGTCTCCTCTAGGAAGAGTATGTATGTGTCACCTGATATGTCCCTTAACCCTTATAATCTGACACATGAAATAAAAGCCCCTGATCTCTGTGAAAGTTAAACTCTGAGATTTGCATTTAAGGGGTATTTAAATGTTGCTTGAGATGAACTGGAAGAGAAGACTGTGAGCAATAGCTCGCTGCTGCCGCTTTTTTAATAGCATTTGACTCTATAATCCTTATCACTGACTGATGTACAGCTGAGTGGTCCTAATCTCCTGGGGAAGGTCCCTGGGGAAGCAGAGCAGTGGGATGCTCGTGCAAGGAGTTGCTTCAAGGCAAGGGAAGGATTCCTGTCCACACTACCCAGTGGACAACAACAAGTTAAGAGGTTTCTCTCTCCTGTGAAGAACTGAACAATCATCTAGCACCTGCTGTGACAGCATTTCCCTGCCACTGCCTCTGCAGTTAATCGCTTTCAGATAAAGTTGTCCCTTTTTTCAAAGGCTGCTGGTGCAGATGATGTGGGAGGGCAGGAATTCTTCTGGCCATGGGATTGTCCATGTTGGGAAGAGGTGAGATTACTCCTTCTGGATCAGAAATCAGGCTGCGTTTTTATTTGGAGTAAGGTCGAGATGTGGGCTGGGGTCAGTGTGGTTTCCTGTAGGGGTGGTGAGCAGGTGTGTGCTGCATGCTCAGCCACCAGGGCTTTATCCACCCAGGGCTCAGGGGAAGGGGGGTGGATATTTTGATATTTGCTTTGGGCGGGGGAGCCCAGGCCATAGGTTGGCCTGCTAACAAAAGCAGGAATCCATGCAGGATCCTTCAGGAATGGTCAAGGAAAGGAACCAGGGACCACTTGAGCTAAGCATTGTGAAAGAACTGCAGCTTGGCAGCATGGAGCAAGCAGAAGGTAAAACTTCCTTTCCCCAGCCCCGTCCATGCCGAGTGTGTGTGCAATTCCTCTTGGCTTACTAATGGGAACCACTGCCCTGCTGCACGCGCTTCACCCTCAGTTTAACAGCAGTAGTGGCACCTTCTGGCTCCAATGCCATCCCAGTGCCACTGCCTGGATGTTCAGGAGCTGGGCTTTACTAACTTTGACAAGGTCTGCTACTTATCTGTGTCCAAAATGGCCATTAAAGCCAAGGATGTACCTGAAATATTTGTGGAGATCCTGTGTGCCACTACAGCTGAGAGTTAATTCAGCACTAAATCAGCTACTCTGTTAAATTCTGTGCTCCACAGTATTGACCTGGTGATGTGACAGGTGGAGGAGCCAAGGAAGCCAGGTAACCTCCCTGGCATTTCTGTTTGAAAAGTTTTTGTGCAGACTTAATTAATCTTCTGTCCTGGAGAACAGTGGACAGTGGAAATTGAACCAAATCCATGGCCTAAGAAATTGTAATGTGAGCTCAGCAGGACATGGAGATCTTTGATACATTATTACTATTCAGTGATATTTTGCATAATTTAGCTCGGGCTGATTTGTGGTCCTGTTCCTTGGAGCTGCTCAGGCATCTCCCGCTCCCACAAGGTGGCAGTGGAATGCTGCTGGGATGCACTGGCAGGCAGCTATCACTCCTCGGGCTTCCTGGTTCAGCAGCTGAACCTTCTTTATCACCATCAGGTTTTGATTTTAATTTACTTTTTAGTTGCAAAAGACAATTTCCCAAATACTCAAGAGTTTTGTCAAGTTAATTTTTTTTTTTTCCCCAGGGATTTTCTGCCCTGGAAAATTTTCCGTTTCAGACTGTAAACTAGCTTTTGGGAAAGCTGTAACAGGTCTGCTTAAAGTTGTTGAAAATGTCAAATTGTGTTGGTTCCGTTGCAAATGAGAGGGATTCTGGCAGCAGCAGGATGTTGGTTTCCTCTATCAGTGGTAGGAAGTAAGGTTGGTCAGGATCTTATAGCTCATAGCAGATTTTTCATGCAAGGTTGCAGCTCCAGAGAACTGCAGACAGTGCACATTGTTCCCTGTCACGGTGACAACCTACTCAGTGCTGTGTATTGACACCTGAAGTTCTGTGCTGAACACAAACAGTTCCAAAATATTCCATCCTGGTAAACTTTGCACTTGTGATGGTCACAGCTGTCATATTCAGTGTCTCAGAGACAGGTCATACTCTTAGTTCAGGTGTTGTTGGCTGCTCTGGGGTTGCAGCACTCTTTGCTTTTCTGTTACAGAAGGGATTTCTGGATTGGTTTTGTTTTTTAAACAAGTACATATTGTCCTCTTCTGGCAGAAGTTTAAAGGTCTGTGTTCACAGCAACAGATACTGCAGCCATTTCAGGGAGTGTGATCACTGTGATGTTTGTTGCCCTTCCACTCTTCACCATAACTCTGAGTGATATTAATTAATGTGAAGGGATTACACAGATCGTTAAAAGCTTCTCATGTATGTGCTGACTCCCCCAGCCCCAGACTTGATGAGCTGTATTTTATTCCTCTGCCAGAGGGGATTGCAAGGCTGTGTTCCCAGCTGGATCTGCAACCCAAGCACTCCTCACCTCCTGTTGGAGCAGTCCAGGCTGCCAGTGAAGCACAAGGAGCTGCCATGGGGACATGGCACAGAGGGAGAAGCTCTGCTGTCTGAAGGGTACACACAGAACTGAACATGAAACCATGGGATGGTTTGGGTTGGGAGGTTGGTCAGGATCTTATAGCTCATCTCGTCCCAACCCTGTCACAGGCAGGGATGCCTTCCACTAGACCAGGTCTGTCCAAGCCCCATCCAACCTGGCTTGAACACTTCTGGGGACAGGACATGGAAAAGAACCAAAATTGTCCAGAACTCCCTGATGGGAAATGTTCTTGTCGCCTCAGCTGTTATTCGTGTAACCTCGCCCCATTGTAAACTTACTGTGGAAAGAGGAGTTCTGCAGGGATAAAGAGAGCTGGTTGTTTTGATTAACAAGTGGCAAAGATCACAAGTCTCTTAATCTCTTGGATCAGCATCTGAACATGTTGAGCAAAGCAGAGCTGTGGAAAATAAAGAAGGTAATCTGCTGCTAGTGAACCTGCTAATCAACCTGTAACCAAAGGGCTGAAATTCAGACACTGAAGCTTTCATGAGCTGAGAATTCATTGTCCAGATTGAAACACAACAGCTCCCAGCAGCAAAAGCCTGAAAATGGTGAATTCTCAGCCAAGCCTTTTTGAGCCAGCTGAAAGGCTTTAGGACTATGATCTTGTTATCCTTCTGTCCTTAGCTTATTAAATAACAGCATTGTCAGGCTGCCTCCCCCCTCATTCCCAGCTCCAACACTCAGTCTGATATGTTATCCTTCTCTCCTGCCTGGAAGGGTCTCTCAGAACACATCCAGCTTCTGGCAGTTTCTCTAATGATTATTTCCAGTTGCAGTGGGCTGATGGGTAGAACTTACCAGCACAGGGATAAATTCAGGAAAGAACCAAAACCTGGTGCTTGGATAAGAGAGCCAGAAAGTTTCTTTTTCTGACCGTTTCCATGTAGTTGCCAATTATTGACTTGCTGCTGGGGACATGGTTCATTTTCTAACTTAAGAAATTGTATTTTGGGAACTGCTGTCAGCATTGTTGCCTGCAAAACTTGCACTTGCTTCTCCTCCCTCCTCCAGCTTATGGATAGCTATTTGCTAATGGCAACTCTCCAGTTTGTAGGAATGCATTGCTGGGATGCTGTACTTTTCCAGTTGTTTCCAGGGGAACAGTATCTGTACTTGAGGCTTTTGCTGACATTTTTTTTCTTATCTTCCTTTTTTCACAGTGCATGGGAGTTTTTAATACACACACACATATATATATAAACATATGTGTGTGTGTATGCCTGAGAAATAGGCATATTTATGGCAAAGACTTTTTAAATCACTCCAGTGTTTGGAATAGGGATACTGTACTCTTCTTAAGATGAGAAATTTCAAACATTTTAGGTCTGAGTAGCCATATGGCTTTCATGTGGTGAACGCACCTCCTTGTGCACAGGGAGCCAAACCTCCCCTTACTGTGTTGCCTGGATTTAGAAGAGCCAAAAATCTGTCTTGGCTTCCAAGAAAACTGTCACTGTTGGTTCTAGTCTAGAGAATGTAGTTCAGAGTCACTTCTAAGCTAGAAAGGTGAGAGGATTTGGAGAGGACCTAGGAAGAGCTTTCCTCCAGAAGAGCCCCATCAAGCCCAGCTCCAGTTCACGATCAGCAGTGTTGTTCCCAGAGACTGGGGACAAGTGTAATGATGAACCAGTTACTGTGTGCAGTTCATATTCTTACTGTGCTGGCTGTGGGACCTGGATTTATTGAAGAAGGATCTGACGGAGATGGAGGGAACCTGTTGTGCAGCTTGTGTGGGGTGTATCTCAATTTTCAGTCCTTATAATGGAATGAAATTCCTTGAACCCAGTCTGAGAAGAGAGCAGCTGTAGAACTTGGTGGTTTAACTTCCAAATTTGTTGCCAAGTGTTCATAGAATGCCAGAAAGGTTTGGGTTGGAAGGGAACTTACAGCTCATCTAATTCCACCGCTGCCATGAGCAGAGACACCTTCCACTATCCCAGGCTGCTCCAAGCCCCATCCAAGCTGGCCTTGAACATTTCCAGGGATGGGGCAGCCACAGCTGCTCTGCCACATGTAGGTGATGTAAAACTCCCAAGTTTTGCATGCTCTTGTTGTTCCCTCTGGGATTTGTTGATGTTCTGACAAAGAACTCAATGGCGGTGAATGGTGTTTGCCAGAAAAGCTTAAAGCTCTGAGCACCTGAAGGAGTTCAAGATGGCAGAAAAGAGACCAGTGTCATAAAAGGATTTTCAGAAGATTGTGTGTTTCTTGGAGAATTTAATCTTTTGTTCTTGTTACCTATGCACTAAACAACAGGACATTGTAACTCTCTCTTCTGCATTGTTCACCCTTGACTTGGGAGGGGTTTCTCTTCACAATATTTTCTTTTCCTCTGACCATCATTCTCTAACATACAGATTTGCTCCCGTGTTCCCTGGTACCAGACTGTATATCCAGCCTTCCTATTTCCTGGGTTGAATCTCCCCTTCTATTAGTATTGTATTGCAGCTGCTTTTGCCTTGACATGGTGATGAATAGTTGGGATCCATTTGAGTTTTACACTACCCTTGATGAAAGAGTTGACAGACAAAAATAGGTGTTTTCTTGAAAACAGGCAGAATTAAGTGGGAGCCAGGTTCATCAGTCAGTTACCAAGTTTTTTCCTAATATACAAACCAGAAGCCTGTAGCTCTCTCAGGGCAGCAGGACATACTTTCCCTGTTGGAGTTGTAAAGCCAGCCGTGGTTTAGCTGACTCTCACATACACATCTTGAACAATTTCTGTTCTTCTCCTTGAACTTACAGCCGAAGCTGTGGTAAAAATCCGTTCTTCTTTATACGTGCCTTGAGCTTGGTGTGATGGCTGCTCTTATTGCAAGTATTTCTCAAGAGAAAGCTTATGGCAAGGAAACATGACACACAGGGCCTTTGCTTTGAAGATATGCTTGGACCCTGAGATATTTACTTGAATTGATAGGATGACACAGGCACTGCAATTGAACAAGCAGCATGTTCCTTTAAAAGATAATTAAAAACTCTGTGGATTGTTCAGAGGCCACCTCACAGCCCATTTGGTGCTTGTGCCCTGCAGCCTGCTGTGCTCTGCAGTGCTTCTACTTTAGAGAGCAGCGTGTTGCACTGTCTGTGCCATCCAGCCCAGCCCAGCCCTGAGCTGCATCCAATTCGCCATCTCCTTCATATGCATTTGTTCTCTCTCTCTCTCTTCCAGCCCCTTTAACACACTCAGGTCTCTAAATTCAATTTGTAAGCAAAGTGATGCATTGTAAAATCTGGTTTTTTCCTCCCTTCCCCCCCAAATTAAAAAACAAAGCACACAGGGTCCCAAGCAGGGCACATCTGGGCCTGCATTGCCAGCAGGGCTGGGCTGCTGTGTGCAGTTATGGGTACTGGCAGCGCAGCCCCTCCTTTGGCACCTGGAACAGAGGCTGTGGCTGCTCCCTTGCAGAAACCAGCTCTGTCACTGTGCAGTGGCTCTGCTGACTTGCCTCAGAAAATTCAGTTATCTCATGCTGTAAGTGGCTTTGGGTGAGCTCCAGAAAGTGATGAATTGAGTAAATGGAAAGAACCCAAAAACTGGCGAATGACTGCGGCTGCAGCCCAGGCTGAGCCATGCTGACCTGCAGGATGTGCTCAGTTGAAGATCAAGTCCCTCTTACAGGTGGAACTCCCAGAATTGCTAATGATGCTGTAACATAGCTGTATTTTTATATAAATTCTGTGAGAGCAGAGGGGGAAGAAGCCTAGGAGGATGATGGGGTAAGAGACACAAATATTTTTTTTCTTGCCATACCCAAAGCAAAGCTGTGGCTGAACTGCACCAAGGAAATCCTGCAGCCTCCTGCAAGTGCCTGGGCTGCCCCTGCAGCACAGCCCCTCCCCATGCCTGGGCCTGACCTGCTCCCCACAGATTTGCCAAACCTTTCCTGAAACTCATTTGAAAACCTGTTTTGTCCTCTCTATACCTGTCACTCCTACACACCTGCGTCCTCATTGCAGAGTAAATTCCTCTGATTTAAATTACACTGATTCAAAGCCATTGCAGTAAACTACCTACCGTAGTGAGCTACAGATTTACTCAGTTTATATATTCCAGGAATTTATTTATTTTTTTTTTTTACTACTGGTCTGAACTTCATTTGCAGTATATTTTGCAAATGCCTTGTTCCTGTAGGTGGCTTATTGCTTCTGGCTGCTGGGCAAGCAACAGTGATTCTGCTTATGTCAAAAGCTGCAGAAAATGCTTATTGTTTCCTTAATGTGCCATTACCTGGACAGTGTACACACTGCAGCAGGGAGAGCAGGAGTTACACAGCTTTCAGTCATCAAACACCAGCTTTTTTTGTTCATGAAACAGCAGATTCTGGGGAGACAATCATCCCTCTGAAGCGTAGGCGCCTTCCCTGTTGGCATATCCATCACAGCTCATGTGTCTGTCTGGATAATCAATGGGAAAAAATGAGCTCCTCTGCAGTGCATCCACATGCGCTGTGCTGTGCTGGAGGCTTGTTGTGAAGATGATAAATCACCCACACCCTTGGGAGTGCAGCTCTGCAAGCCCTCAGCCGGGGACATCTCCATTGCAGGCAGCTTCCAGGGGGACAGTTCAAAGAAGCATGGAATCTCCTGAATGGGAAAGGATATCAGGGATCATCAATCCAACCCCTGGCTGTACACAGACCCCAACAATCCCACTCTGTCTCTAAGAGTGTTGTCCAAACGCTCCTGGAGCTTTGGCAGCCTCGAGGCCATGCCCATTCCCTGGGGAGCCTGGGCAGTGCCCAGCACCCTCTGGGGGAAGAAACTTTTTCACCATATCCAGCCTCATCCTCCCCTGACACAGCTTCATGTCATTCCTTCAGGTCCTATGCCTGGTCACAGAGAGAAGAGATCAGGGCCTGCCCTTCCAGGAGTCTCCAGTGCAGCATCCCTTGCACAGACTCAATCCTTTGCACTTTCCTTGGCCTCTGGAGATCAGCGACATTCAGGGAATTATATATCAGGTCAAATCCTTGCACCAGTTTCAGGTGAGAAGACTCACATGAGCCCCCCAACACCTGAGGAGCTGGGAGGTGATTGTCTGTACCTCCTGCAAGCCAAGAAACCCCCGTGAAGTGGATTCCTCCCTGGAGGCCAAGCTGCATTTGCTGCACAGCTGAACCAGCACTGAACACAGGTCCTGAGTGTGGATAAAACCCACTGTGGCAGATTATTTTAGAATGATCCAAATTTCCAAATTCTCTGCAGTTTTGTCACGGTGCAGCAGTTTAGCGAACTTTCTAATAAGTGTCTTCACAGACTGGATCAGATGCAAATCCTTCTCAGTCCATTACCTTTTCCATGAAGGTGGTTGACTAAAACCAGGCAGAGTCTGAAGCGTATTGACCTTCATCCCTCACTTACCTCACTGCCCTTTGAACACATCCAAATCTCTGGTACAGTGTTAACCTGGCAGTGATAGACCTGTAAAGAACATTCCAGCACCCTCATTCATGTACAGTGGGACAATGTGAATAATCATTCCATATTAACCAGGCTGCAGAGTCAAGTTTAATTAACTGTTCATAAGACTGAAGCCTCTCCTCCAGCATGGAAATCATTTACTGCTGTGCACTCCTTGACTTAAAGCACTGCCCAATTCCTCACCAGTTCCTCCCAGTGAGTGCCAGGGCAGAGGGTGCAGTTTGTGTATTTTCATGTGAATAATTCTTTTGAATTCTCCCAGCTTTGATGAAGTCTAGTTGTGCCCAGGTCTGTGTTTAACTGTGAGTTTTTCAGTGTTAAGGAGTTTGTTTTACATGTTGTGAAGGTCACTTCTTTAATTCCAGGGCTCTTTCCAAGGTGTGTGTCTCTGTGATGCCTGCAGTTCAGTGGCTCCTGGTGTGATGGGTTTCATATTGATGAAGGCAGCAGATTACAGGAATATGATCATGACTGTAATGACAGGAAGGAGGGTCTGAGGAATGCACAAGCAGAGGATTTCTGTTCTGAGATTTTTGTCTGAGTGAGAGGGCATTTATGAGGAGTGAGATTCTTTTTCTAATGATGCAATGATTTGGAATGGAGCAAATAATGAAGAGAATAGGTGTGCCTTCTTAACAGAAGGCATCCAACACTAAAGGGTTTTTTGAGAGGTTCTGGGGAGAAGGTGCTGGGAACATGTGTGTATTGTGTGCTCATGGGGAAGGTGTCCCAAAGAAACAGCAATAGTAGATGGAGCTAAAATTAATTTTTGTCCATGAGAAAAAGAATAATAGCTCAGGAGTCTACAGAGACAGGAAGGCAGATCATCTGCTTTTACTTTAACCTCTTCTGCACCTTTTTTTTTTCCAGGTCATATCTGACTCCCGTGCGGGATGAGGAAGCGGAATCACTGAGGAAGGCACGATCCAGACAGGCCCGGCAGACTCGCAGGTCTACCCAGGTAAAGAATGAAAATGCCCACATTCATGTGTAAGATGAAGAGAGCTGATTAATTGGTTGCCCAGAAAAGCCGTGACTGCCCCATCCCTGGAAGTGTCCAAGGCCAGGTTGAATTTGCCTTGGAGCAACCTGGGATAGCGGGGGGCACCCCTTCCCATGGCAGGGGGTGAAACTGAATGGGCTTTAAGGTCCCTTCCACTCCAAACCATTCCATTATTCTGTAAAGAGGCAGGATTTTTTTCTGCTCTTACATTATTTCTTAGGTCAAGGGACTTGTCTGCACTCACACTGTTTTGGAGAGGTTCTGGCAAATTTCCTGCAAGCAGTTATTACAAAACCCTCCCACAAACATGCATGAGCTAGATTTCCAAGCTTTTTTTTCTGCAGTGTACCTGCCTCTTAGTTTGTAGTGTGATGACATATATTTGGGTTGCTTTAAGTCAGTGATTATGCCAGTAGGCTGACAAATACAGTAAAGGCAACAGAATTCTTCCCTTTCTCTTATCATAGGGATGAAACATGAGCCTGACCACATGTGAATCTGTGGCATTTTAAACTGACCTGGAAGACTGAAAATGTAATTTTAAGCTGGAGAGGTCTTCAAAGAGACTCTTGGAGCCCCTTCCAGTGCCTAAAGGGGTTCCAAGAGAGCTGGAGAGGGACTTTGAACAAGGACCTCGGGGGACAGGACAAGGGAGAATGGCTTCCCAGTGGAGGAGGACAGGGTTAGATGGGATTTTGGAAAGGAATTCTTGGCTGTGAGGGTGGTGAGGCCCTGTCATGGGGTGCCCAGAGCAGCTGTGGCTGTCCCGTGCCTGCAAGTGTCAAAGGCCAGATTGAATGGTGCTTGGAGCAGCTTCGACTAGTGGAGGGTGTCCCTGCCCATGGTGGGGCTGGGAGGAGATGTGCTTTAAGGTCCCTTCCCAGCCAAACCTGTGTGGGGTTTGATGATTCTGTGCATAAATAGAAGGCTTTTGTTTCCCTACAGGGCGTGACCCTGACGGATCTGCAGGAGGCCGAGCGCACATTCAGCCGGTCGCGGGCAGAGCGCCAGGCACAGGAGCAGCAGAGCGACAGAGCCGAGGACAGTGGCGAGAGGCCGGAGAGCCGTGCGCGGTGGGGCAGCAGTGCGGATGATGAGGTGATCCTTCTGCCTCAGTACCCTTTGCCCGAGAGCTAATGAAACCATTTAGGAGAGCTGACATCAGAAGAAATTCTTTGGGGGTTATCTTTTTATTGTGAAGGGGACAGACTAGCTGGAAGAGGCACTGCTGACTGAGGAGCAGCACTTCAGCACGAGGGAGGTGGATGTGGCGGTGCTGGAGCTTAGCTGTGCCTTTACTCTCCTCTGGGAATTTCACCTTTCTGTCTCTTGCGGAAAATAAAATGGTGTAAATCCCAGAAAGTGTAATGAGAAGGCTAATGATAGAAACGTGGCCTGGATCCATCCTTGCTGTGCAGTCTAGGCAGAGGCTTTGTGTTCACATTTTTCTACAGGTGTAATGGAAAGCTGGAGAGACCAGTTTTCTGCCTCTGCCATCAACTCTGGTTTTTTTCACTCTAAATCATATAGTTCTATTAAATAAGTTGTGTCTCTTGCCATGAGCTGTAGGGACAAAGAGATTGATCCCACATCTCCCAGCTGTGGAGGGTGCTTTTACACTGTAGCTGTGCAACGACTTTAACATCCATCCTTATCTGATAGAATGGACCTGATCTGGCAAGTGAACGTAAATACTTCCAGCAGCAGTGAAGAAAACATTGCACTCTGAAAAGTTACTGCATTCCCTGAAATCCAAAATCTGTTACTTCCTTTTCATTGTATTATTTTTCTGTCATGGCTCATTGTTTCTAGACTGTCTATCGGCGATTGAGGGGCCCAGCCCAGCCTGACAAACCCACGACACCTGTGTCTCCTTCCACAGCAGCACCTCTGCTCTACACAAGCTCATACCTGACTCGAACAAATAAATATCTAGGGCTGGACTCTGTGAACCCAGCAGATTTCAGAGCAGCAGCCAGAGAGATGGAGAAAAATGGTACGTACCAGGAGAGTGAAGAACAGGCAAAGCTCAATGGTTTTCTTGTGGTTTAGAATTTCCAGTGTGTACAGATGGAGAGAACAAGTTTACTTATTACTCTGTGGGAAGCTGCCATGTCACAAAACAAATGTTATTTGTTTCAACGAAGTTAAACAAATTCCCATTGCTTGTAACAGAGGGATAAAAAGGTGTTTTCCATTTTGGATAAATAAATGAGATAGTGGTCATAGAGCTATTAGAGCTGGGGAAAGAGGTTCCCCTAGTAGAGTTTGTCTCAGAACAGGAGTAAGTCAGGATGACTTGGGGAGAGCTGGCAGCTGGGATAACCTCCCTGGCTCTGATGAGGGAAGGAGCGTGAGTATCTATTTCATTTGGTTTAATAACTCCTTTGTAATATAACACAAGGCAAGATGACCTTGATCAGCTTGAAAAGAACCCCAGAACCTTAGCACAAGCACAAATGTAAATCACTGAAACCAAAGCAGTCTTTCTTTGCTTGGCCAGAGTGTGAAGATCAGGATTCAGATGACAGATCCCTGAACAAACAGTCAATCCGAGAGCGGCGACGGCCAAAAGAGAGACGGAGAGGCACCGGAATCATCTTCTCAACACAAGATGTAAGTTTGAGTTCCTTAGAAAGAGAAATTCCAGGGTGAATTTTTTTCCAGTTCCAAGATTCATGGTTTTCTTCCCAGTCCACTGATTTCTCATTAGTACTTCCCTCTCCAGCTCTCTTTCAGGCTGACATATTCAAAGGTCTCACATCCCTGTTTGGCCTATGTCAGACCAAGCACTAGGCTCTGGGCAGCCTCTTCCTGAGCCGTATTATGGGAACCCTGCAGCACTGAGAAAGGGCCCGCATGGGAGAGGAGAGATTCAAAGTCTGATTCCCTTGGAAGGAGGTCACAAGCCACCTGAAGTATTTTCAAGCTTCTTCAAGCCCAAATTTGTCTGCTCTTTAGACCCCTGAAAGAAAGACGATAGGAAGAAAACCTGTGTCTGGGTCCCCTTCTCACCACTAGAGAACACTCACAGCATAAGTGCAGAAGAGCTGTCTGTGTCATGTCATTTCTTTTACTCCTGGTTTCAAAGGATTTCTTCAATCTGAGGGAAGAAATCCAACCCTCCAAACTTGGGTTAGAGCCTTGGCTAGGAAAATAGATCACTTTTTTCAAGAGAGAATAAGAATTATGAAATTATGGTTAACAAGTTGAGTCTGGAGTCATCTGGGATGCCATGGTAGTTCATGTTTGCTCCATGAAATCCTGGAGCAGTTACAAAGGGCAGTGGCTTAGAGAGGCTATGCAAGTGCAAGATACCTGAGATGACAAGTCTTTCCAACTGGAGTCTGAATGAACTGGAGATACTTTTGGAAGTCAATATTATGTCAGTATTTCAGATGTGCAGTTTTTCCAAGTGTTTTTTGCCCTCAGAAGCATCAGAATGGCAGGAGCCATCTCAAGAGAGTTCTTCTGTCCTCAGTACCAGATCTTCGAAATGGCCATCAAGACACCAAGCCTGATCTGATAATTAGTCAAAAGCATTTGCACAGGCCTTTCTTTTGACAGAAGTTTTCTTCACATTAGCTTCAAATTATTTTTTCACTGAAAGGCTGGTTAGGGTTTGGCACAGGCTACCCAGAGCAGTGGTGGAGTCACCATTCTTGGTAGGGTTCAAAACACTCATAGTTGTGGCACTTTGTGTGGTGGTGGAGTTGACATGGTATGTTTGGTCAAAGGTTGGACTTATTGGTCTTGGAGGTCTTTTCCAACCTTAGTGAGTCTGTAATTCTATACACACATCCATTATTACATTATCTTCTTGGGATAAAGTTTTGTTGTCTCCAGAGCTACCTAATTACATTGTTTGCCTTTCCTCCTAGGATGATGATGAAGTTGATGGTAATGAGGAAGGGAAGGAAACTCGGGTAAGTGAGACCATATGTCTGAGTCATTCACGTGTCACTCTTAGGTGTTGGTGGTGGAGTGTTATGTGGCTTTTACTCTTGTCTGTAGGAGAGGTTCAGGCTCTGCTCAGGAGTATGAACAGGGAGGTAGTTCCAAGCAGCAAATTCCTTACTGATTTATCTTCTGAAAGAATAGGTTAGGGTTAGGATTAAGGTAAGGTATATCTGCAGAGTGGCCTGAGTTCTGTGTTGGCTCCTGGAGAGCTGCACAGGAGTTGTGAGACCTGGAGGGAGTGCAGAGGTGGGGCTGCAGTGCCAGGGCAGTAGGACCTCAGGTGTCCTGTGGAAGGTGAGACCTTGGATCTTGGAATTGCTGTTATTTCGGACAGGATGTTTTATGTTTCTAAAATCTGCTCTCCTGTCTCCTCATGGATTTGATTTCTTGTGGGAAATAGTCTTTGCAAGCAACACGTCAGAGGTTGTTCAGTGTTCCCCCATTCTTGCAATAGTCCTATCCTTTGAGGCCCTATCTTTCCTTTTGTAATAATTCCTGCATCTTTCCAAATTGCCTTGGTTTCATTTGGTTTTGTTTGTCTTTGTTGAAACACATCTGAGCCTGGCAACATGACTGACTCTGACAATGTCAAAGCTAAACACATTCCCAAGCTATTAAAATGCAATGTGGAAGACCTGGGAGAAATAGCAAATGTCAGGTTGCATAGGGGTCAGCCTGCTTGTGGAATGTTTTATTTTTGCTGGTAAATGTTGAACTTGGGGTAGCCTTTTCCTGTACTTTGCCATGCAGTAGAGTGATCGAAGCATCATTTAGTAGGAATTAACATGTTCTTTGCTGAAAATTGGCAATAACACTCCTCAGACTCTGTTTTTGTTTTCCTTCTTGCAATATTCAGTCAGAATGCAGCAAAGTCGTGGCGAGCCTTGCTGGGACCAGAGACTCACGTGGTGCTGGGATGGCTTTTAGCATGTGCTTATCTTTCCATGCCAGCCATTGCTTTCCCAATGCTTACTTTGCACTTTACTTCACTTGAAATGTGAGATATTTCTGCTCACAGAAGCATCACCTGCTTCAAGGAGGCCAGCTCTTCCCACAGGAGTTTCTGCTCATCACAGTTAAGAGCTTCTTGAAATCTTCACTGAATCCTGCAGGAAAGATTCAGCCATTTATCGTGATTAAAATTGTTTTGACATATCTGCTGCCTCACAGCAAGACTGAAGGAGGGGAGTTTTGTAATGTGTAAAAAGTAATAATCATAATAGGGACACCTTGTTTCCAACAGGGACTTGCTGGGAATGTCTTGTTCTGGGAAGTTGTCCCCGATTACCTAAATTAAGACAAAAGAGTAGCTGAGACTGCAGGTTTGGAGGCTTCCTGGAGTCTAGTCCTAAAATTGCTGAAGATTTGATTGAGCACAGTCCTCACTGCTCATGTAAAAGGATAAGCTGCACTCTGGGAGAACCCAGCTGCCCAAAAATTCAAGGTCACCCAGTCTCTTACAATTGATAATGCTGGTTTTCCCCAAATTAACAGCAAGGATTCCTTTTGTCTAAGCCTTGTCTAAGACTTCACATGATTTTCTTGTGGGATCTATCTAAAAGCAGAGCAACTTCTTTCAGTTCCATCAGCCCCTTTGTGCAGGTGTTTCAAGGCACCAGCACTGTGGTTTCTTATGCACTCTCAGTGTACCTTAGACCTGGGCTAGACTCTCCTCCCACTCTGCTGGAGCTGTTTTCCCATTTTCCCAGTCCTCTTGTTTTTATCTAGTTCGCAGTTTACTTTTTGAATGCATGCCTCCAGCATCATGTCACTTGGTCAGTCTTCCCTGATTTATTTGAGTTCTAAATCTGAGATTTCTGTCCTAACTGGCCATCACTTTGGCAGGAATCATGGAACAGCTCTCTGTTTTCAGTTCTAGTGCCAATAAGTACAGTTAATAATCATCAATTCTTCAGTAACTATAGTTCTAGAATGGCAGGTGCCGAATGTCGCCAGGCTGTGAACTTCAACAGTCTGGAGTGTCCAATTTTAGTAGCAGAACCCCTGAATCTGATTTTATGGGAGTAGTTATATTTTTCATCCAGTATTTATATCTTGGCTGATATCAGGGTGATTTTCATGGAAGCCAAAAACATGCCTTACTTGAAATCCCTTCTCCAAGCTCTGCAGTGCTGGAGACTAGCACAGGAAAGGTAAAGGCAGTTTGTGGAAAGGGAAAAAAAAAAAAAAAGAAATTGAGCAAATACATGTTGTTCTAATTCTCAGAAGTGGATTAATTATTTTGACTGAGTTTATGAGCACCAGAGTGGGAAAACAGCCCAGACACTTTGGCTGAGGTTTAGGCAACTAAGAGGTCTCATAGTGGGATGTGTCAGGATCCTCCATGTGTTCTGCTCCCACTCCACCTTCCTCCTTGGGATGCAGACTGCCTGGATGCACTGTGGAAAGTTGGAGGAGCAGAGAAAGTTTTATTGTGAAATAAATGTTCAAGGGTACAAGGACTTAGCTGGAAAAAGCCCCTGGGGAAGCAGCTTTAGGAGAGGTTTTTCCATGATTCCAGTGGGAAGGAGCTGCAAAGGAAGGAGTTTTTGTGGTCTGGGAAGATCTGAGCTCAAAACAGAGGTAGGGGAAAAGCTTGGCCACAGTCTTGTCTCTGTTTCTCAGAAAATAAAAATTGGAGGAGTCTGAAAGCTCGTGTTAGACCCAGACTGAACTGAGGGGAGGTTGGAGCTCAGTGTTTCCTCAAGCCACTGACTGCAAAATACCTATGGGAATTCCTGTCTTGGTGAGGCCAGTGAGGACAAATGCAACAGAGTTGGTGCAGATGGGGATCAGTGGCCTGGTCTGGGATGCAGCAGCTGGAGGCTGATGATGAAGACTAAAGAGAATGTTCCAGTGTTCCATTGCAGAGCAAGTTTTCTTTATCTCTGACTCTGCTGGCTTTGACTTGGCCCTGACTTAAAATAACAGAATCTATTACAGACTGGTTTGGGTTGGAAGCGACCTTACAGCCCATCCAGTCCCACCCCTTGTCGTGGGCAGGGACATCCCCCACTATCCCAGTTTGCTTCAAAGCCAATTCAACCTGGCCTTGGACACATCCAGGGATGGGGAACCCACAGCTTTCCTGGGCAACTTCTGCCATTGTTATTGCACAGCAGGAACAAATTTGGAAGAAAAGTGTATTTTAAATGATGGAGCATAGAGAACAAGTAGAAAATGTTTATAATAGTTTAAAGGATTAATTCTCCTTGCAGTTCTCTATCGGAGCATTACAGATGTGCCTCACCCATGGGAGGGTTTGTCAAAGGAAAACTTAAAATTCAGAGGAAGACACTGAGTGTTGTGTTCATAAAATAACAATTTCTGGGCAGTAAAAGTATAAAACAAAATGTCTCTTGTCATGAACTGCCTTCAGGACAGTCTGTATAGCCCAGTATAAACCCCAGACACACTAATGGAATTAAATTTTATGGAGGAATAGCACTGAAACGTTTGATTGTGAATTACAGTTGCAGTAAGTGGATTAAATGGGCTCCATTCCTGTCTCCCTGCACTTTGATTTATGGAATGAACCAGTCTCACTCTGGTTGGTAAATAAGTGTTCTGCCCACTTGTACTGTTACCATGAAATCACCAGATGCAACCAGATACCAATATAAATTAAATCTCTGTCTTAGAAGGGCTGAATTTCTAAGCTTAATTCCCTAAGTTCTAAGGCAGGACCTATGAACTGGAAAATTCCTTATGCAAACGCAATGTCTCAATGTTATTGCTGATTCAGAGCTATGACCTGGGAGTCATGATTTTGGTGTGTCCTATTTTTCACCTATATTTTTGCTTTTAGTGCCACTTCATCCTTCCACAGAGGCTTCAGTTCAGCTTTTGTCACCATGCTGTTTGCCTTTTTGTGAAAGATGGATGTGATGAATAAGTAGAATATCAGGAACAGCTTTTGTTAAGTGCTTTATGAATGTCCTGTTATAGCCTGCTTGGGTGTACTGGGAGCCCTGGGGGTCCCAGCTTTCCCCTGTTGTGCAGCCAGCCCTGTGCCTGTGGACTGTGTTTGGAAGCCTAGGAAGGCTCTGAGCCCTCCACTTTCAGGACTCACATTGCCTAATATGGTAAGGTATGTCTGCAAGAGCTGAACTGTTTTGCTGGGATACAAGGCAAAGTTGACCGGTAAAAGGAACAAAATAGGTGAACTTCTGGCCAGCTGATAGTTAACTGAAATCCTTTCAATCCGCACAGCGCTATATGGTGGTGTTCATCCTATGCTTCATTGCTGCTGTCCCGGGGTCCCTTCTGAGGGTTGAGGATATGAGTATTTTCCCCTGGTTTTACCCTTGAATGTTTATTTCTAGCAGAGATGTTATGTGGGAGGAAAACCATCTGGCTCCTGTCCAAGGGCACACAGGTGGCACCATGCATCACTTGCATCATGTAGTTAAATTAGAGAGCATTTAATTCTGTGTAACATAAGGCTGGGAGAGATTGGCTCTGTTTAGTCCTGTTTATAAACAAATTGCTCTAATGGGCTGTGTATGCTGCAAGGAAAGATCTTTAAATTTCATATAGCAATATGAAATGGCAGCAAAGTGCTGCAGGAAGGAGCATGAGGTAAGGCTTTGCCATAGGGCTTGAATGTGGTGAAAAATATCCTCATCATGTTCGGAGTGCCCTGGATTCTCTGGGAGGTGGAGGGGGCACACAGCAGGGAAATTAAAATTCATTCTGCAAATATTCCTATAAAAATGCTTTCCATCTGCACAGAAGATTTGCCTTCTGAGTTCTCCAGCCTGATGTGCTTGCATTCGTTTTTCTTAACCTCTGTATGTGGCAAAGGGCATCAGCCTGCGTGGCTGCTCTCCCTGTTGGTACAGCACTTCACTCCTCAGCCTGGCTCTGAGCATCAGTTTACAGCTCCGGGAAAACATATTGTTTGTGCCTAAAGCCAAGTGACCCAAGTGGGTTATGTGACTACAGAGTTACAGCTAAATGCCTTGAGGTGAATTCCTCTAACTCACCAAGCTGCTGAATTAGGAAGGTGTAATGTGAAGCAGTGATGAGGGGACCGGGATGAGTAACACAAAACCAGCTAAAATCCAATCTGTGAGTCCTGGGAAGATGGAGCAAAACAGCCAGTCATCCAGGAGTGATTCCCAAGGTCACAAACTCATAACTATTTAAGGTAACTTTATGCTTTAGCATCTTGTGTAGTTGATTGCTGTCAGACTTGTGGTGCAGTCTGAGGTGACTGATATTTCTCAGTTGTCAGCAGGTCATTCTCAGTCTTTCTCAGCAAGTTATTCCCCTGCAGCCATGGGGCTGGGGTTGGCCCTGCAGCAGCCACCCACAGCTCCCTCAGCTGCTGATGGCATTGCTGGGGTGTGTGTGCAGTCAGTTCAGATGATCCCAGTTCACCTCAGGCTCCTTTTCCTTTGCACCCATGGCAGCTATTGCACAGGGTCCCGGGATTCTCTTGCTTTCTTCCAAGAAGGAGCTGGGAGCAGTGTGATGGATAGGGTGGGAGCAGGATCCACAACACGTGTGCTTCTCTCCAGTGCTGTGTGGACACAGCATAGCCATTCCAGGAAATGGGAGTGCTCACTTCAGGGTGAATGTTAGCCCAGACCCACCAGCCTGAGGAGCAGTATTGCTCCTGAACCATATCCCAAAGAGAATAAATCTTACTATTGTTTTATGTCTATTTATGTTTGTAATTTTTTACTTTTTAAAGGTTAACAGTGTATGGTTGTGCTTATAGATGTAACAAAACATCCTGTCACTTTTTGTGGGAAACTGTCAAAATCTGTCTCCTTGTGATGTGTTCAAAACTATGAAAAGGAGAAGTATCTGTGGCTGGTGAACTACTTGGAGCAGGTTCTGGGCTCCTCTGGGAGCTGATGATAATACCTCAGTGTCAGTCATGCAGTGGGCTGGGGGTGGATGTCCTTCCTGATGTGATTGAAGTCATCCTCCAAAATATCTGATCTGCTGATATAAAATTCCTGCCTACAGAGGTAGTTATCTGGGTGGGCCTTAGTGGCTGTGTTGTGATGACACAGGTGTCTGCCTTGGAGAAAAGGAATTGGGGGTGTTGGGAGGAGAATGCAGCACATGGAATTGGGATGTGTCATGCTCAGGCCCTGCTGGCTGGCCCTTCTCCCCAGTTTGAGAATCTGCATCCAGCTCTGGGGTCCCAGCACAGGAAAGATGTGGAACTTCTGGGGAGAGTCCAGAGGAGCCCACGGAGCTGCTCCAGGGTTGGAGTCCCTCTGCTCTGGAGTCAGGCTGGGAGAGCTGGGGGTGTTTACCTGGAGAAGAGAAGGCTCCAGGGAGAGCTCAGAGCCCCTTGCAGGGCCTGAAGGGGCTCCAGGAGAGCTGGAGAGGGACTTTGGACAAGGCATGATGTGGCAGGACAAGGGGAATGGTTTCCCATTGCCAGAGGGCAGGATTAAATGGAATATTGGGAAGGAATTTTTGGCTGTAAGGGTGGTGAGTTCCTATCATGGGATGCCCAGAAAAGCTGTGGCTGCCCCTGGATCCCTGGAAGTGTCCAAGTCCAGACTGGATGGGGCTTAGAGTAACCTGGGATAGTGAAAGGTGTCCCTGTCAAGGCAGGGGGTGGAATAAGATGTGCTTTAAGGTCCCTTCCAACCCAAACCATGCTGTGACTACAGTATTTTATGGATGCTTCACTCTGGCAAAGCCCCATGAAGCCAATTGTCCTCATCTCCTGCCATCCTGTGCAGGCTGGTGCCATCACACATTTATGTAATAAATTATTTATCTCCCAGATATGTCCCAGAGGAATGAAAAGCAGAAGCTGTATTGCCTCATGGCTAGCAGAGAACTTAGGAGTAATATTAATTTGTTTGGAAAATTGGAGTC
The DNA here is from genome assembly GCA_013400315.1 of Bombycilla garrulus. Classification (NCBI taxonomy): domain Eukaryota; kingdom Metazoa; phylum Chordata; class Aves; order Passeriformes; family Bombycillidae; genus Bombycilla; species Bombycilla garrulus. The sequence continues at coordinate 92,407 of VXBU01012179.1, forward strand.
AAGTTCTCTGGCAATAAAATATAATTTGGAAATAACCAATGTAGGAAAAATTGTATGTTGCTGTGATATAAGTATGGTGATGTTGTTTGTCCCTTGTAGCTTTAGAAGGTCACATTTTGTTCTGAGTTTATATCCTCCCACATGCTTCTCTTCAGAAAAAGCCTCATGTTTGGAAAGTTGTTTTTAGCTTTTTGCTCTTGGACATGGACTTTTCTATGAAAAGTAATATTATTTGGCATAAGCTGCTTCATTGTTTGGTATGTCAACGTGTTGAATCTTCAAGCTGCAAAACTCCTGGCAGGAATTTCCCACCTCTGATTAATTTACTCTAGTTAGCTCTAGCTAATGTACATCTCATTGCTCATTATAGGGAACCTTTAAGAAAGATGGAGAGGCATTTTCTACAAGAGCATGTAGTGACAGGACAAGGTGAAACAGCTTCTCACTGTCAGAGAAGAGGTTTAGATCAGGTATTTGTAAGAAATTCTCCCCTATGAGGGTGGTGAGGTCCTGGCACAGGTTGCCCAGAGCAGCTGTGGCTGCCCCCTGCCTGAAGGTGTCCAAGGCCAGGTTGAACGGGGTTTGGAGCAGCTTGGGCTAGTGGAAGGTGTCCCTGCCCATGGTAGGGAGTGGAACAGGTTGAGCTTTAAGCTCCCTTCAAATCCAGGACATTTGTGATTCTGTAGTAAGTACTTACCAGGTACTCAGTGCCGGGCACTGTTGTGGGTGGGTTTGAAGTGGGTGTTTTACCATATAAGTAGACTTTTCATTGATCTTAGATTTCATCCTTGGCAGTAACCTTCCGCACCACAACGTGCTGCTGGCGAGGAATGGTCAGAAATAGGCCTGAAGCACAAATAGGCTTGAAGTACAGTTAGGTGACAGTGTGTTGAAGTTGCAGATTTGCCTGGCCAGTGGCACTGGAATATTGTTGTGTGTCAGCCATTCACTTGCATTCATTTCACAGCTGAGCTGACAGACAGGTTTTACAGCAGTGGAGTGGCTGTGTGGGTACAGGGAATCTGATGAATGTAGATAAAGAGCAGAATGATCATGACTATTGTGAGGGCCCTGAGATATTTATTTCTCTACGTCATATTTTGGAAAGTCCCTTAGCTTGAAATAGCTGTTTCCATCTGGTTCTTGTACTGCTGTTTGCTTTCTCAGCTTCCCTGACATGGCCTGTTCATAGCTGTGCAAATTGCTGTTGCATTCCTCCTTTTAAGAAGCCTGGGTGGGAAGAGGGAACCTGTCAGGAAACGCTTTCTGAGTGCAACTGCCGGACAGCTTCCCCTGAAAAATACTGTGTTCCAACACTACTTAATCCTTAATGGTTGGAACTGGATTAAATTAATTGATTTTTTGCATCAGCAGTGCTCCAACTGGACTTGTGCGTGGACAGAGCAGAGCAGAGCATCTCTCGGGATTTGCTGAAGCCTGTCTAGAGAAGGGCAGCAGTGCTGGAGAAGGGTTTGGAGCAGAGTTCTGATGAGGAGCAGCTGAGGGAGCTAGGGAGTTCAACATGGAGAAAAGGAGGCTCAGGGGAGACCTCATTCTCCACAACTCCCTGACAGGAGGGGGCAGCGGGGGGGGTCGGGCTCTGCTGTCAGGGAACAGGGACAGGACAAGAGGGAATGGCCTCAAGTTGAGACAGGGGAGGTTCAGGTTGGTTATTAGGAAAAATTTCTTCCCTAAAAGTGGTCAGGCACTGGCACAGCTGCCCAGGGCAGTGGTGGAGTCACCACCCCCGGGAGTGTTCAAAAACATGTGGATGTTGCACTTGGGACATGATTTAGTGATAAACGTGGCAGTGGTGGGGGAGCAGTTGAGATCAAAGGCTTTTCCAACAATCCTTGATCCTGTGATTCTGTAATTTTATTGTGATGGTTTTTTTGAACAAAGCGCAGAACTGAATTCAGGAAATAAGCCCCACTGTGAAAGGCAGAGCCAGGTTTTGGGTGCAGATGTAGCAACCTCTCTATAGGCACCACACCAATCTCCGGTGTACAGACCAGGCAGGATTATGACATGACAATAGGCAGTGCTGGGATTGCCTCAGGGGATGTGCCTCTGGCTGCATATTTACAGCCTGAATGGAATCCTGTCTGCTATCTTAGAGACATTTATATTTTGCAGAGCTGCCATATCTGTCCCCTTCAACAGGAGCCTTTTGTGGTGTTGTTTTTCTGTTGCTTTTGTGGTTTGTTGTTCCTGGTTATTGCCACTGTTGCCACCTATTTCTGTAATCTCTCACCATCGACCTGTGTCAGGGGGGATTTAGGCTGGATATCAGGGAAAGGTTCCTCCCCCAGAGGGTGCTGGGCACTGCCCAGGCTCCCCAGGGAATGGGCACAGCCCCAAGGCAGCCAGAGCTCCAGGAGCGTTTGGACAAGACTATCAGGGATGCCCAGGGTGAGATTGTTAGGGTGTCTGTGCAGGACCAGGAGTTGGATGTGATGATCCCTGTGGGTCACTTGTGACTCAGGATATTCTGTGATTCTATGAAATACTGTTTATTAGCACATTCAGAGCAGGAACGCGAACATCTGTGGGCTCTTTCAGAAACATTTCTGCCTTTGATGCTCTCAAACTATGGGTTTGTCTGCCCCCTCCAGGCCCTTTCGCAGGTTCCCTGTGCCTTTGCTGTAGAAGTGCAGACGTAGATTGGTTTAGTGGGCTTGTCCTGAGCTTTATCTTCAAATTATGATGAACTCAGGACAGTGAAACCATCTCCCTCTCTGCAGCCTTTACTTTAGATCCAGTTCTACCCCACTCAAGTTAGGGATATCCCCAGAGGGGTCAGTGAAAACCCCTGCTTCTCATCCTGCTGTACCTGCTGGATTTGAGTGTCCAAGGCACCTTAACTTTTCTTCCAAAAACTCAACTCTGCTCCACAGAACCGCTGGAAGATGTTTCTCCTTCATGCAGAACTGTGCACTTGCAGGTGCTTGCAGGTTTCCCTGCTAAGAATGATGCTTTTTAATTTGTCTTCACCATTGCTTTTTATTACCTCTATAAGAAAGGAAAAAGAAATAACTCTGAAATTTTATATTTAAAATGTGCTATTCTCAGCCCCCACTAAATGATCTACATGTGCTGCTCAGTGCTAATCCAGGTATGCCTTATGCATGGTGCTTCCAGCTTTTTTGTGATAAATTTGGAGATGGGAATAAAAAGTGGTAGAAGAATGATGCTGCAGATGCAGTTATAATTCTCAGCTGATCTATGTGTGTCTGGGAGGAAAGGAAGACCCTTTTCTTCTACTCCTTATCTACATGGCACCCCAGTAGATCTGCTCCCGGGAATCCTGGCCTGTACTCTGCAGATGGAAGTGTTTGCTCCTCCAATTCAGATTCCATTTATGGAAAACTCCAGCAGAGCCTGCACATCCCATTTACAGAACAGCTACTGCCTGACCATGTAGCTTTGCTCCAGTCCTGCAGCCCAGTAACCCTGACTGCCTTCTGCAGTGCTAAATAAACCCTACAAGCTGTATTTGACCCTGGTAAAGCTTGAGGTTGATTTAAAAGTAATTGCTTTACAGTAGGGTTTATATATCATGTACAGTTGCTGTATAGCAGTAGAAGTAATTTTAATTATTCGATCTTGAGATACAAAGTTCCATTAAATAAGCTAAATCAGATGCCCAGAAGTACAAATTGTAGACTAGAGTACAAATAATGTTTTAATAACTTATTTTAAAGATAAAAGGTGTTGGCCTTTTACTGCTAAAGGAATTCATACATAGATGTTTATACAGCAATATACAGACAGTTCTTTGGCTGTTCTATACATGCAATTCCTTGGCTATACTTGCTGTATAACACATTAACTTCTGTAATCCAGCAGCTCCTCAGCTGCCCATGACTATATCCCAGGAATAAAAATCTGTATTTTGGAGCCAGTTTTTAGTTCTCTCACTGTACAAAGACATACTCGGTCAAAATTACCTGCTCAGATTACCTAGTGTCATGAGAATGTGACTGTAATAAGCTATGCAGAGGGTAAGAGTCATTACATTTTTTAGATTGAAAAAGACCAATTAAACACAAAAAATAATAAGTGCCATTAACCCCTGAGTTGGAGTCCAGTTCTTCTGCTCCATAAGCATCTCTGTAGCCAAAGCAGAAAATCCTTGTCAGGACAAAACCACAAACACCACCCAGAACACAGGTAAGAACTCTCATGGTCTTTTCCAGACTTAATGATAATGTCATTCTCTGGGTTCTGTGATCACTTCTGAAGATTGGCTTTTGGTCACATCCCCTGGGATAAGTGACTGTGTTGCCAGTTCCAAATTCACTCATTATGCACCAAAATGAGCAGTTTTCTCTCCAGAACAAGCAGAATTTCTTTGCACAGAAAGTGACAGGTGCAGTGAACAAAGAGGTGAGAGCAAGAGGCTTAACAAGGCTCAGCCTTTTCTTTCCAGGTGAATTCCTTTCCCAATGTTTTGGGATAGGATAGGATAGAGACATTTTACTGCAAGATCCCATGGGGAGAAATCAGTGACTGGTTCCCTGGCACAGTGGCCCCCTGGATGTAACCTTTGCTCTGGTGTTAAACCAGAACTGTTCCTGTTGGACCACCCTCGGGCTTGTCCTTTGTGGATAACAACTCTTGGTCGGATCTGGATGTAGTGGGAGACAAGTGTAAGGCAAGCAAGATCCTCTTCCAGGACCCAAGCAGTGGTACCATTAAGGGTGCACAAAGAATGGCTGTTATTTTGGGCTGAAGTAGCCACCAGTGTAGGACATCCTGTGGTGATACTGATGACAGGATTATTAAACTTTGCCCACAATATAAACACTGTTGCAAAGGGGAGGTGCAGGATTGTGGCACTACAGATTCAGTTTTGTGGGCCAGTCCAGTGGCATAAAAGCAGTGGGAAATCAAATTCTGATTTTCTTCTCTAGAACCCGTGAGGGTAGCTTGATGGTAAATGTTTTTTTTATGTTGAAACTGAGTTTCTGGCACAGGTTGCCCAAGAGAAGCTGTGGCTGCCTCATCTCTGGAAGTGTTCAAGGCCAGGCTGGAGCAGTTTGGTGGAAGGTGACACAAGGCAGGGCTTGGAATGAGATGAGCTTTAAGGTCCTTTCCAACCCAAACCATTACAGGATTCTCTTTTTTTTTTTTTTTTTTTTTGATATTTGATAGAAATACTTTATACCTAGAAACATTATTTTCTGGATGTATAATGACTTTGTAGCCTGACTCTTAGAAACAACTGCCAGATTATTTTTGTTCCATTTCTCCAGAGAAGTGTCATGAGAATAAATGCAGTTTTATAGTTGATTTAGGCATTCCATAAAATTAAAGATTTCAGTGATTCTTTGGATCAGCATAGGACTCGACAGACAAACAGCACATTCTGCTCCTGTTATGGGAAACCCAGAAGGGGAGGGTTGGGAAGATTTGTTTACTTGAACAGCAAACAGCTGAACTTTGTAGAAGGAGGTGCCAGCAGGTATCAGAGGTGTCTGGAGTGGCATGAAACGATTATGGAGGTTCTCTGCTTCTCAAAGAAAAGTGAGCAAAGTGGGTCAGTGATAGGCGGGGGGGGTCAGCCTGGGGAAAAGGAGGCTCAGGGGGGACCTTCTGGCTCTGCACAACTCCCTGACAGGAGGGGGCAGCCAGGTGGGGGTCGGGATCAGGGACAGGATGAGAGGAAATGGCATCAAGTTGTGCCAGAGGAGGTCCAGGTTGGATATTGGGGAAAATTTCTTCCCTAAAAGGGTGGTCAAGCTCTGGCACAGACTGACAAGAGCAGTGGTGGAATAAGCATTCCTGGAAATGTTCAAAATATTTGTGGATGTGGGACCTGGGGATGTGGTTTAGTGGTGAACGTGACAGTGCTGGGGGAATGGTTGGACTCAAAGGTCTTTTCCAGCCTTGGTGATTCTGTGACAGGTTCAAAGGAAAACACAAAGCCTGTTGCCTGCCTATCCCTTTTCTGCTTGTGCAGCTGGGTTGTAATTCACAGGTAGCTGTGCAGCCCCATGTTCTTTCATCACTTGGCCCAGCACAGGAGGGGGGTCACAGCAAGGGCTGTGCCTCTGTTGAGACCTCATCCTCAAAGGCTCAGTACCACAGTGCCATCTTAAAGTGTTGCTAGCCCTGAGCCCAGCTGGGAGGGAATGCTCATCCGTCTGACTGAATACTCCCACCCTTCAGATCAGTGTCCAAGGTGCCTTTTGGGAATGGTCCCCAGGAGTGCCCAGTGGTACCCAGAAGAGCCTTGCTAGGCCAATGACAAAATTGTGCCAGAGACCTTCCCCTGCTCAGTGATCACAGGGTTGTGTGTTGGGGCACGGGGGGACCCTGGATGTGAATAATTCAGCAGATGCAGGCAGGGAGGCCCTGGGGGAAGGTCACAGAGCCAAGAATGTCCTGGTGCTGTGTGGGCCCAGTTTGTGTTTTCTGCCCCAGCTGAACCCCGTGTAGATGGAGACACCATCGTGCTCCCTGGGATGTGCCTGCGCTGGGAGATATAGGAGGTTTGGCTGCAGATGAAAGAACTCAGCTGGATGGGAAGGAATTCAGTGAGGTACCTGGTGTGAAAAATGATAGCTAAGACTTTCAAGAGATAGTTTTGGGATAATGTGTTCCAAAAATACCAGCTACTCTCATTCTTCAAGTTGTATTAGTATTCTGGTCTCCCAAGAGGGCTTCTCCTCCTCTGCATTCAGGGAATATGCCATGGGCTTGCATCACCCCTAAGCACCACTGCAGCTCTGGCTTTAACTCCCAGATTTGTTTCACATTTTAGTCTGCTGCAGGTTGGAATGTTGCAGCGCTGCTGACATTTGTTTTACCAGCATCATGTTCTGTAGGTGAAGATTTTCATCACAGATAAAAAGGGTGTATGTATTTTCCTCTCAAATATTTAGCTCAGGGTTTTATCCTATTTCTGGTACATAATTTTTGTGTATATGAGTTCTCCTGTCTAACTAATTTTAAAACTGAAGTACAAACACAGGTGTCATCACCAAAGGAAGGGAGAGGACAGACATCTGAATGGAAAAGGAAGTAGCAGAATCTGCTGAGCTGGAAGGGACCCACAAGGACCATCAAGTCCAGCCCCTGGCCCTGCCCAGGACACCCCAGCAATCCCGCCCTGTGCATCCCTGAGAGCGTTATCCAAACACTCCTGGAGCTCTGGCAGCCTCGGGGCTGGGACCATTCCCTGGGGAGCTTGGGCAGTGCCCAGCACCCTCTGGGGGAAGAACCTGACCACTTTTTTGGGTGAAGGTGTATGAAGAGTGATCATAGCCAAGACCACAGCTCTTTACAGGAATACACTCTTTCATATAAATATGCGAAAGACACAATACTGTAGAATAGTTGTGCTGCTGTAGTCCAAAGTGAGAAGAAACTTTAAGGTGATTTTGCCCAGAAATAGGCCAGAGCCTGAAGTCAACATTCGGACAGCCTCAGGGGATTGCATGCAGTAGAAATTATCATGGAAGATGATTTTTGTGCATGTCTTTCTGAAGGCGTATAAATATTCCTTACGAGAACACACCGCACCACAGCTAAAGCATGGACCAGCCTGGTTCTGAATGAGCAATCTCCTGAACAGACAGGAACAGTCAGATCTAAACAATGACCTTGAACATGACAGAGCTGAGGCTGTGAGGAATAGCAGCACTGAGAAGGAGAGTCGTGTTTCATACTTCCACTGGGGACTACTTGAAAGTAAAATGTACAAACCAGAAGGAAGAAACCCCTGAATCAGGCATTTGTTGGAATAATGCTGAAATCTGGCATGTTTTGCCATATTGCATCTCTGTGTCCTGGCTAATCAAGCCTCTCCTTTTCTCTAAAATGAGTTACTGGCCACCAAGCTGTGTTAGTCAGTCCATATGAGATCTGCACTGGGTCACTAAATAATTAGTATGGAATGGCTCAGGGTGTATTTTGGATTTGAGCTGTGTGTTCTGTACCAAAATGTTGATTTTGGAGCTTTCCTGCCCTTCCTCAGCAGAAACATGACAGTGGAAAGATGTGAGAGTGGTTTATTTGGGACTGGATGGGAGGGGAAGCCAAACACTGCAATTTAGAGTTGTGTAGCTCTGCCTTGGTGACTGAGCTGGGCTTTGTCAGCCCTGGAGCTGGGATTGGGACTCTCCAGTGCACCACCGGCCAGTTTGCCCAGTTTCACTGACAGTGTTTTGAAACTCCAGAAACTGAGGCTGGTGTGAAAGGATTGCCCTGTGTGCAGGGTCTATAAATACCCATCTTAAGTGTCTGAATTACCTTGTTGTACAGCAGAGTCGGGCTCCAGGCACAGGAAAGGGTGTGTAATGAGTGCAACAGATGGAGGCTGGAAAGATCCAGGTCCTGCCCCAGCCTCCTGCAGCAGTGGGGGTGCCTGTCACTGCCTTGTTGTGTGTCTGGACATCATTTCCTTACCTTGAAAGGGGAATGCAGAGATATTACCAGGCAGAATTAGACCTCTCCAAACCCCTTTTTCCCTCTCCTGCAGTCAGTAGATGATTAGTCCCCGCCTTCCTTGTGAAGAAGTTTTGATAAACCTGACCTCACTGTGACTTTCTTAGAGCAGGAAAACCTGGCAGTCCCATCTCCTGCTCTCCTTGGTTACACAGTGATGCTGATTTGCCCCTGGAAACTGGAGATTCTGGTGGCAGGAAGAATTACTGTAGCTGCTATTCCAAGCCCATTTCCCAGCTCCGTGCCAGTTAAATTACTTAGGTGCCAAGCAGGATGCAAAAACGGGCAAGATTTCAGAGCAACTCAGAGAGGGATAATACTCTTAAAATATTTTTATATAGATACTAACGTGTACTTCACAGAATAGTTTGAACGGGATGAGACCTTAAAGCTTATCTTGCTCCACTCCACTGCCATGGACAGGGACACCTTCCCTAGACCAGGTTACTCCAAACCCCATCCAACGTGGCCTTGGTATGAAATGTTTGATATTAAGCAGATGTGAAGCTGGAGCAGGACATGTACTGCTGATGAAGTGGCAGGATAGGCACCTGCTCTAAGTTACCCTGCCTTGACAGGGGGGTTGGACTGGATGATCTCCAGAGATGCCTTCCAACCCCAACCATTCTGTGATTCTCTGTAGTTCTGTTAGCTTGTTTGAGGCATTTTTCCAACGAACATCCCATGTCCTGTTTCAGTGGGACACAAGGGACACACACTCACCTTTCCAGGGAGCCATCTTGCCACTTCCAATGAGCTTGTGCAGCAGCAGAGCTTGGCAGAGAGCTGGGAGTCTGGGAGAGGTACGTGCTCTCCACACCCTCTGTCTTTTCATCCAAGATACTCTCCCTCCTCCATCCAAATGCTCCCTTAAACCAGTGTACATTACACAAGCTCTGTGCCACCTTTCCACAGCTCAAACAGGCTTATGAGCAAACAACAAAAATCCTGTTGTGCTGCCCAAGTGTGTCCTCCCTTTCATGGCATGAGCTGCTCTGTGGCCTTTAAATCATCTCCCTTTGTTGCAGAGACACACGTCTTCTGGAATTTAGCCTCTGCCAAGTGCTGTCAGCTCACCTCCAACATCCCACTCACAGCCCACCAGGCCTCAGAAGCTTGGGAGGGATTTTCTCTTCTCCCCCTTTCCATTTTTTTTCTTTTTTTTTCCTGCCCAAATCCCAAGACCAATTCCAAACCCAATTTGGCAGCCCAAATCCCAAGCTGAAAGTGAATCGCTGCTGCTGGCTGCCCTCCAGCATTCCTCTTGGAGCGAGTCAGGATCTGGAATGTCAGAATGTCAGAAGGCAGTGGAGGGAGGGAGGGAGGGAG
>VXBU01012179.1:102365-113620 GCA_013400315.1 Bombycilla garrulus
GTAAGGGCGGCGGAGGGGGGAGGAGGAGGTGGAGGAGGAGGATGGAACAAAACTCAACTTCAGTTGGACTGCCCCTTTCCAAACAAGAGTTTGTTCCTGATTTATGCTTTTGTGTTTCACTTAAAACGTGCGGCTCCATGCAGCAAGGGCAGAGCTCGCAACTGCGCTCCGGAGTAAATCAGGGTTTGCTTTTCCTTTCCTTTTTTTAGCTTTTTTTTGGCAAAAGCTTCATGTCTAGATAAACCCAGCCAGTTTCCAGCTCTCTCCTTGAGCCGGGAGTTTCTGCCTCCTGCAGTTCTGGGGAGAGATTGATTCCCTCTGGGCCTGTGGCACGCTCTGGACGAGGGGAAATGTCCTTTTGCAGAGAAGTCGAGACGGGGCTCAGGCAGTGAGTCTGGCACAGAGCAGCACCTGGCACTGGAGCACAGCAAGTCCTTGACACCTTCTCTGCTTCTGCTCGGACAAGAAACATTGTGGAGCCTCAGCTCTTCCTGCAGCAGTTTAGTGCCTAAAGTTATACACCCTAAACAGGAGGGTTTAATTACCAGAGCTGTGAATAGTTTAATTAGTTTGTTCTGACCTTGGAAGAAGGACCTTCCCAGCACCGTAGAGCGACAGGAGAGCAAGACTGGTGTTGCTTCTCACAGACACCCAGCCTGCGAGGCCATGTCGTCCCTGTACACCAGGAGTAAGGAGTATACTCGCAGCAGGAAGGCTCAGTCAGACTCTCCCCCGTCCTCTCCTTCCCCGATCGCAAAGACACTCAGAGTAAGCAGCTTTTTCCTTTCTGTATTACCCTGCTCAGCACATGCTCTGAGCAGAGCCTGGTGGCGGTTTGTTGTCTTACCCTTGGAGACCTGTCACTGTGGTTTCCTTTGGAAAGAGGATAGTTTAAGTGAAACTTGGGATGGTGCCTCTGCAGCAACAGGTTTTAAGCAGCTGCCAAAGTCCCTGCACTGGGATTAGCTCTGTTAGTGGTGTAGGGAATTGCTGGGATGGTAGTTTTCTCCTGTCCTGGAACATGGCTCTCCTGGTATGCTGTTGCTGGACAAAAACCTACCCGGTAAAAATGAGGCAGAACCTGACCAGCTTGTTAAACTGCACTTTTTCCATAAACACTTTGATATCACTGGTGAAATGAGGTTTGTGTTCCACTCTCACCCCTGGGGCTGAGTTGGCCTGTGCTGTAGTTTAATAATTTCAGCACCACAAAAAAATTCAAGAAAACCACCTGTAGCAAGAGGCAAGTCAAGGTAGTTACCTGTACTCCCCAAACCGGAGCTGGTATCCTCCTCTCCCAAGGTGTTGGAAAGTTGGGAATGCTTCCCAGCTGTACTGCTGATAGCTCTAGAGTCATGGGAGAAGCTGTTACAAACCCTCTGGGTCCGTATCGTTGTACAGGCAGCCTCTTCACCATCAAGAAATATTATCATGCTGGAGTCAAAGCCTGGAGGAATTGGTTTTTAACAGCCAAACTAATTTTAGATGGGAGCATTAAATTAATTCCAGCACTGGTATTTGCTCAAATCAGATATGCATTGCCTGTTCTGTTGGAAAAGACAGATCTTGGTCTGGAAAAGGTATTGCCCAAAATATTTGCATTTTAACCCACTGCTGTGGCATTAATGGAAGTAGTTCCTGACTTAGGGAACTTCAGCCTTAAGCTTCTGTGGCTGCTGGTTACCCTGCGCTGTTAACTGTAATCAGGAGCAGGTGGTTTCTTCCTTCTCCAGATGGAGTGTCTTTGGGATGGTTCAGATCATCTAAAACTATCCCCCATGAGCTTGTATGGGCTTCCCTCATCAGTTTAACCACTGGGCTTAGCATTCCTCACTAAAGGGCCACAGTATTGATCACCAGCCTGATAATAGATGGAGAGAACCATTCCAGTGTGCTGGAAATGGTTTCATTTCTTTAAAGCCCCAAGTTTTTAAGGTCAGATGTGTTCAGACTGACTCATTTCTCCCTCTTATGCATCTGGGCATACGAGTGAGAGACAAACTTCTCACAAGAGCAGACTGGCAGGAGGGGCTGGTTTCTGTGTCCAGAGTTATGGGGGGACTGCAGGCTCCTGGGGTCCATGGGTGTTGGAGAAGGTGGTGGGAACTCTCAGGTGGGTAGAGGTGGTGCTCGTCTCTCTGTCCATCACTGCAGTGAGATTTGCAAGCTTCTGGGGAGCTGTGGGTATTTGAGAAGGTGATGGGATTTCTCAGGTGGTTACAGAAAGGTGCTAGGTGGAAATGAGAGGGCCTGGAGAAGAGCTTCTTGTGGCAGTGAGGTTTTGATGAAAACCAACACATGAGCAAGGAAATCCTTGCAGTGGTAAGGCAGTGCCAGCTGTGACTCTACAGCATCTATAGGGAAAAACCAGGTGGGGAATGCAGCAGCATCATCTCAGTCAGTGTAGGAAACGGCCCTGGTGCTATCTGGGTTATGGAAATAGCCCGTGCCTTAAAAGGCTAATTAGGGAAGGATTGACTTCAGGCTAAAATAAGGATCTGAGTTAACTCTTTCTCTGAGGTAATGTAATTTTGCCACAAGCAAGAGAAGTAAGGGAGTTTGGTTTACTCTGGGTTTGTCCCATGTGTTTATTCCTCCCCATCCACTCCCCCATGTCCACAGTAACAGGCCTGTGCCACGAGTTCTTAAACCAGGTAAGAATGTGATATCTTGGAATCTTTTATCTTTCCATCCAGTCTATTGATGCCAGCAGAGCTGTGGGTTCTAAACATTACCAGCTGAGCAGGGGTGTGAGCACACACGAGCAGGCAGGAACCTCACACATTGTGCACTGTCTTAGGTTGCAAATGCAAAATGAAGTCAGGAACATGCACACAGGGAAAAAACTCTTGGAGAACCAGGCAGAGCAAAGGAGGTTTGTCTTATCAAGGTATCAGTGCCAAACAGTTGCATTAAATGTCATTTGCCAAGCAGTTTCCATGGCATCCCCTCTGCATTTGCACTGCTGCTTGGAATGCTCCTCCTTAGGAGTTAGGATAATATTGCCTGGGGTTTTATTTCCTTTCATTGATGGGAAGTCCCCAAATGCACAGCTAAGGAAGGGGGGCACTTCACAGAGATCTCATTCAATCCATAAGAGGGAATATCCCTGTACAGGAGCTTATGGTGACACTGGGGTGTTGGTCTCTGTGCCAGGTCAGCACCGTCCCATAGCCCTGGGACCTCCACAAACTAAAATTCCCAAATCCTGTTTAATCCCCTAGGGTAAATGTTGCTTTAACGAGGATGTTCCTCAAAAGAGGAAACTCGAACCCCTTTGAAATCAGTTCAGATTGTCCCATTATTTGTCACAAGCTTCAGGTGTTTGGCAGTGGGTACCTTGTCATCATGTTTTGCACCATAGTGATTTAGCTTGAGATTTCTCCTCCTGAAATAAAATAATATTCACTTCCAAGAATGTAATAGACATCCAGTGGCATGAAACATGTTTTGTGCATTTAAGCAAATAAATGACAGGTTTGGAAGGGTGAGAGTTAAGTGAAGGACTGAAATTTTTTTTTTATTCCTATTACTGCTGGGATGGTCATTTTGTTCATAGGAAGTACCATGTAGTTTGTGTTTAGGCTTACCCATCTCTTTGTTGTGGTGCTTTGTAACCCTTGAGCTTCTCCATGGGCTATTGGTTAGGTGGGAAAACAAAAGTTAAGGAGAATGCACGCTGCCAACTTACTGCAGAGATTCCAATTGCAGCTTTTCAGTTGTTTCCCACCTCTTTGTCAAACCTTCCTCCTTTTTGTAAACTGCTCCTTCTTGATTTGTTAGCTGATATTTTTTGCTGACCATCAAAACTTAAAATTGTCATCAACGTGTATGGGCTGCTGGTTCAGTAGTGGCTACATCTGTGTGGCTGCCATCACTTAGAAGCCTTCCAACCCAGGTTTGGGTTGGAAGAAATCTTAAAGCCCGTATTGTCCCATGGAACAGGCTAGCCCAGGTTGCTCCAAGCCCTGTCCAGCCTGGCCTTGGACACTTCTAGGGATCCAGGGGCAGCCACAGCTTCTCTGGGCACCCTGTTCCAGGGCCTCACCACCCTCACAGGGAACAATTTCTTTGCAATATCCTATCTAACCCTGTCTTCTGGCAGTGGGAAACCATTCCCTCTGTTCTGTCCCTCCAGGCTCTTGTCCAAAGTCACTCTCCAGCTCTCTTGGAGCCCCTTTAGGCACTGGAAGGTACTCTAAGGATGCCCTGAATCCTTCCCTAGGCTGAACACCCCCACCTCTCCCAGCCTGGCCCCAGAGCAGAGGGGGCTCCAGGCCTTGGAGCAACTCTGTGGTCTCCCCTGGGCTCACTCCAGCAGCTCCACGTCCTTCCTATGCTGGAATCCCAGGGCTGGAGGCAGCTCTGCAGGTGGGGTGTCACCTGAGTGGGGCACAGGGACAGAATTCCCTGCTGCCCAGGCTGGGGGATCAGCCCAGCACACCCTGGGGCTGTTGCCGGGGTTGCTGGGGCACGTTGAGCTTCTCATCCACCAACACCGCCATGTCCTTCTCCCCAGGGCTGCTCTCTGCCCATTCTCTGCCCAGCCTTGTTGTGAAGTAGCTGCTTGATGGTTGTTACTCACTCCTCAAGAGATTCTGTATAATTCTCCTTGTTCTATCCATGCTCACACTTTACTGCAAGGTTCTTCCTCTCTGATGTTAGACCACTCCCTTGTTACACCTTTAGAGTACATAACTGAGCTTTCCAGCTGAATTTTCATCAGGAAGAACTCAGCAATAAAGCTCTAAGTGCACGCAGTGGTCTGTTTATCAGTGCACTGATTTATTTTATTCTGCCTTTCAGTGGAGCATCTGAAGGAGCCGTGCTGGGTGAGATATGGGATTCAGGAGCATCACCTTTTATGGGCCATATGTTTTCACCAAGTCACTTGATAGTAATACTTGAGTATAAAAAGCAGCAGCTCCCAAATCAGTGTGTCTGTTAACGAGCCTCCACACGGAGGCTGTGGTGCTCTGAGCAGGGCTTTGAGCACTGATTACCATGGCAGCAAATGCACCAAAGCTGGCAACGGTCATGTGCACACGTACGTTGAGAAGGCAAAGCAAATCTTACAGCAAAAAGAAAAGCTAACGCACAAAAATGTGAATGGCTGAGCTGCAGGTGCTCAGCATGCAAATCACACTGACAGTATTGGTGTTAATGTTTAAGTGATCATAGAATCCCAGAATCCCAGAGTGATTTGGTTGGAAGGGCATGGAACCATTAAAGCATCACACCCCCACCATGGGCAGGGACACCTTCTACTAGCCCAGGTTGCTCCAAGCCCCATCAAGTCTGGCCTTGGACACTTCCAGGGATGGGGCAGGAAGAATTTCTTCCTGATACCTGATCTAAATCTTCCTCTTTTACTTTAAAACCAGCTCCCCCACTTTTCATGTCACTTGCCCATGTAAAAAGTCAATGTCCCAGAGTGCTGGGAAGTCATGAGAAATGCCTGATAGGATTACGGCCTTCCTCAAGTTTGTTTATTTGAATATAAATGTGTCAGATGGTCAGTTTTTGCTCTGTGGTGTTTTTGCAACAGGTCCCATCCATTTCAGATATTCTTTGTCACAGGTTTATTCTCACACGGGGTTTTCCTCTGTGAATCATTTAACTTGCTGTGCTGCCACTGCCAACGTGTTAGAGAATAGAAAGTGTTATGAAAATATTTTTCCAGGAACCTTTACATTCCTCAGTTTCCATTTAGTGTCTTGGACCCGTTTGGTTGTGATAAAAATGATGTTGCATAAATTGAAACAAGATCAAATAAGTTGTCTCATGACAGTTTCTAATTTCTGGATTGCTGTCTAGTTACACAGTGTTTGTGGAAAAGATTGCCTTCTCTCCCAACATCTAACAAAACATGTGGGATACTGAAACTTGAACTTTCAGGCAATTAGCCTTCATTTGTGTTCTCCAACACCCTGCTTTGTTTTATCTCCGGTTATTCCTCAAGCATTGTATTTCTCAGATGGGTATCAGGATGAAATCCTTCTACGTTGTTTGTCCTTGGGGATTTTTTTTTAAGTCTTCATCTGTAAATGTCCATATCTGGAAGCATGTGGATCTTGTGGTCATTCCCAGGGCACCATCCACGAGATGTTCCCTGCTGTGACTCAGTAACCAAATGATGCTCCTGCTCTTGGAAGTATAAACAAGATGGGTCAGGGCATGTGCTGTGACCTGTGGGCTGAATGGCTTCTGTCCCTGAGGCTGAGGTTTCTTCAGCTCTCCTCCTTCCCAAGCAGCAGAATTCATCCAAGCCAAAGCTGGAGCAGGGAGTGTGTTAACTATTAAAGGCCATGAGTGGTCATGGATGATTTGGAAAGGACCTGATGTAACGCTGCAGCCTCATTTAAAACTCCTGTTTGACCCTCTGCCTGGTCAGAGGTGTTGCCTTTGGAGAAGTTGGCTAAGCAGTTGGAGAGCAATCCCTCGGGATTTCAGCTTTGAAACCACAGCTCATTGCAAGAGGTCACAAGGTCAGAGGCAACTTGAGGTTCCACCAGAGCAGGGAATCAGTTGGGACTGTAAAAGGGATGAAGAGAGGAGGAGAAAGATGATACCCTTAATTTGGGTCATTTAATGGTACAGCCACAAAACCAGGGACGGAGAGAAGGGGAAGTGCAGCAGAATGGGAATGAGTAGCCACAGTAGTGATGGGGAGAGTGGGTGGAACCTCTGTGAGCAGCAAACCACTTGATCCTGCTGAGCTAGAAACCAGTGTCTGCTTCCCTGCAGGAGCCCACTACAGTTCTGTTTTTCATAAAATGAACACAAACCCACCAAAATTGGATTGGAAGAGAGATAGAGCCCAGTTTATCCATTTCCCTGTGTACTGGCAGCTCTATTTGTGCTATTAATGGGAAGTGGTGCATAGAATCATAGAATCATGGAACCATTAAAGTTGGAAAAGCACCTTGAGATCACTGAGTCCAAGCATTAACCCAGCACTGCTGGGTGGGAATCATTCTTTTCTCCCAGGTAACAAACAACAGGACAAAAGGCAACAGCCTCAAGTTATGCCGAGGGAGGTTCAGGTTGGATACTGGGGAAAACTTCTTCCATGAGAAGGTGGTGAGGCACTGGCTCAGGCTGCCCTGGGCAGAGATGGAGTCACCATCCCAGGAGGTGTTCAAAAAACATGCAGATCTGGCACCTGGGATATCACAGCTGGGGACATGAATTAGTGGTAAACATGGTGGTGCTGGGGTAACATTTGGGCTTGATAGTCTTAGAGGGCTTTTCTAGTCTTCACAGTTCTGTGATTCCGTGATTCCACTCTCGCTGCCATGTGCTGCCTGTGCCCACAGTGCTGTCATGGGAATGTGGCTGCTGGCTCAGGAGCTGTTCATTGGATTTTGGAGTGAACTTCATACTGAAAATTTACCAGTTTGAGTGTTGGCAGCTCTCACCCTCACTGGTGATTCAAGAGGTATTTTAAGTCCCTAATGAAACACCTGAGAAGATCCCTCCAGAGTTTTTGCAGGACAGGGAAGGGGTTCCCACAGACCTATGGCATTCTCATCTGGAAGAAATTTAGGAGTAGAAATCTTTTCCTCTCGTTCACTTGGCCGCTCAGTTTTTATTTCCACATGTCTAGAGAGTTTTGTCTAAGATCACGTCTCTTTGCAAAGTTATATTTTTCACCAATAAAATTTGATCCCTTAGAAAAGAAGGAAAAAAAGAGCAACAAACCCTGGGTTTCAGAATTATGGCCTTTCCTAAATTAAAATACTATCCAGACTGATGTTTTTACATGGGAAGTTTTATCCCCCAGAGACAATGGGAATAAACTGCAGCTGCTGGAAAACCCATGGACCGTGAGAGTTTTGGAGCACAGAGCCACAGGCTGGTTATGGCACACATGGCACAGACCAGCATCCAACTCCAGCTTGTTTGGGATGGCAGGAGATGTGGCCATCAGTCCATCACAGCCCTGGATGTTTGTTTCTGATTACATGCGTGCTGTTTATACTGAAAATGACGGGATTTGCTGCAGCCAGCTGCCAAAGCCACTGTTCCATTTTGGAGAAGCTTTTGATGTTATGCTTCAGTAACAGCAGTTTTTCTTAAGCAAAGTTTATTGATTTATACCTTGAGAAGACATATTTTGCATCAGGCTTTGGGGAGTTGGAGGTTACATGGAGGTGGTTTGGCTGTACTGGATTATTAATTACATCCACAGGATTTTGGAATCCTTGCATTTGCACAATTGCAGGCTCGAGCTGGAAGCAGCACAATCATCACACCAGTGGAGCTAACGGGATGCTGCACAAACCACAGCTCTCAGGTCAGAGGAGCAGCTTTCTGAGGGAGGCAATGACCTCAAAATAACTCTCAAAAGCAGAGTTCAGCCAGACCTTCAAACTATTCTGCGCCCGCTTAAAGACTAAACTTGATCCCAGCCATTCCTGTCTGGAATGACAAATGCAGCTGGAGGGGAACACCGACCTGAACTGTACCCACTGGGGATGATCTGAGGTGTCCCAGGCAGCCTCCTCCTGGCTTTCCTTCCTTCCAGCTCAGCTCCGGCTGCACCGGCTCCTGGAGGATTCTTGCCCTCAGCAGCTCCTTGCTCTGCCCTGGCGTGGCCTCACCTCAAGTCCAGGGGCAGTTTTGGGCACCTCAATACAAGAAGGATCTGAAGCTGTTGGAGAGCGTCCAAAGGAGAGACATGGAAATAGGGAAGGGTCTGGAGGGAGGAGCCACACGAGATGCAGCTGAGGGCACTTGGTCTGTTCAGCCTGGAGCCTGAGGTCAGACCCCACTGGGGGCTGCAGCTCCTCATGAGGGACAGCTCCTGTGACAGTGACAGGACCTGAGGGAAGGGCTGAAGCTGTGCCAGGGAGGGTTAGGCTGGATATCTTTATTTAGGTTATTTCCCCAGAGGGTGTTGGACACTGCCCAGGCTCCCCAGGGAATGGGCCCGGCCCTGAGGCTCCCAGAGCTCCAGGAGAGTGCGGGCGATGCTCCCAGGAATGCACAAGTTGGGATTGTTGAGGTGTCCTGGGCAGGGCCAGGAGGTGGGCTCGAGCCTCATGGATCCCTTCCAGCTCAGGACATTCCATGCTCCTAAGAGGGAGAGGTTGTCCTTGGGAACACACATCAGCCTGGCCTAATGCTGGAGCTCATGTAGGAACAGCTGAGCTACGTAACTGCAGGAACGTAGTGACTTTTGCTTATAAAAGGGAAAGAACCCCAAAACCAGCTGGCTTTATTTTACATTTCATTTCTAAAGTAAACACAACTCATCAAGAGGATATTTGCCAGCACAAGAATAAAATTTGAGTTTTGGTTTCTAAAACTTCCCCTGTTGCTTAAAGGAGGAGAGAGCTGGAGCTGTGCCCTTGGGTCTCATTACATGGTGGTTAATTAATCGTAGGTATTGATTGGGACTTCTGAGACAAAACATACCAAAATAAATTCCTTGACAACTCTCTTAAAATAGTGTACATTGTCCTGAGATTGGTCAGTTGGAGATAAGGAAGCATAAAAGCATGTTTCCAAAACATCTGATTTTTTCTCTTTTTCTCCTTGGTTTTTTTTCCCCTTTTTTCTTGAAAAAATGTAAATAGTAGGGAATTATGCCTTCACTGACTCCAGCCTCAGCCACAGAATGCAACTGGAAGCAATTGGGGTAGTTTCTGCCTTGGCAAGAGCAGCAGCCAGTCCCTCTTTTGGCCCTGCAGTTCAGAGCTGCATTTTATTGGAATCTTCCATGAAGAATTTGGTTTTAATTATTCATCACTGAGCTCCCAACAGCTGCAAAATTTTCTGTTTTTAGGGGAAGACTCCTGCCCTCCACAGTCCGAGTACATTTTTAAGATAAGTCCTGGATGGTATTCCTGGCACAAGACAGCATTCCAGCATTCTTGGTAGGTGGAGCCACAGCCAGTACCCAGCTGTGCCTTTTCCCTGAGATTGACCAATGTCAACACCCTGACAATCTCTGGAAATGTCCAAGGCCAGGTTGGACAGGGCTTGGGGCAACCCTAGGGTAGTGCAAGGTGTCCCTGCCCATGGCAGTGGGTGGAACTGGATGAGCTTTAAGGTCCCTTCCAGCCCAAACCATCCTTGGATTCCATGATTCTGTGCTGCTCTTTGCCCTTTCTTGGGTCCCATCTTAGATCCGGATGATTTTCCAGCCCACCTGGGTTGGATCATCTCTGAGCTGGCAAAATGAGCTGAACCCCTTCGGTGTCCTCCCCCCACTCCAGCACTACTTGGACATGCTGCCCACCATGAGATGGATGGGAGAGAATGTGATGGAATCTGTCTGGTGAGAGCTCTTAAGACCTGAGCATTACCAGAAGCTTGTGAACATGGCTGCAAGTGGTCTGTGCTTTTTAGTTTTCCTTTAGAAGTCACCCCCTTGGGTGTCTGGGCAGCAGCACCGGGGCTCAGCTCAGCTGTCGTGCTGGATTCCAAATCAGGACAACCGCCTCCAGCCCTGCATATTCCCCCACCCCAACCCCTGCAGTGCTCTGACCCTGTTTAGATTATGGAAGGATAATTTCACAACTTGACACTTCCCTGGCTCTTGATGTTTTTAGTTGAATTTTGGTCCCAAGGGAAATAAAGGAATCTGGGCAAAACTGCAGTGCTGCTCCAAATTTGCCAGGTAAAGAAAAAAGCCTCCAGTGCATTTGTTGATAATGACTTGAGTGGATACAGCAGTTTTTCAGCATCCCCTCACAAACCTTAACAATTTCCTTCAGGAAGGTCAGGAAGGAAAAGATCCTTCTTACACCAGCTCAGTCAAGTGCTCGTGTGAAGCCTCAGATCTTCACTCCCTCTCTTCATTCCCAAATTCTGTTCCCAGCAATGAAGGAAGAAGAGTTTTGTCCTTCACCTTCTCACTCTGACCTTGGAATTTCCAGCTCTGGGATGGCATCTCTGGGCAAACGACCTCTTTCCTCACTTCCATGGACAGCACAGGGAGCCAACCAGTGCTGCTGGAATTCCAGTGAATATTTGGTGGCTGTTTGAGAGGGCAGGTGTCTTGGTTTTGAAAGACAGGTGCCTGCCAAGGAAGGCAGGAGCTTCTCTTGGAATAGAAAATGTAAACTCCCTCCAAATTATTGTAATTTCTAAAATTAAAGGGGCTCTCAGGCAAAAATATGAGGATAGGAATAACAGTTCTTTAATATGTATAAACAAAGTGAAATAAAACTAAAACCAACAAACTACAACTTAATGGGAAAATTAGACCAAGATGCAACCAACAAAAAACAAAACCTGACAGT
>VXBU01012180.1:0-43016 GCA_013400315.1 Bombycilla garrulus
TCGTTATTTGCGTGACTATTGGCACGGATGTCAACACTTTCCCACTAAGTTTTCTTCATTGAAGGAATCTTGAGATCACTTATGAAAAGGCTAATAGTTTCCCACTTGTTTCTAAAAAACATCCATCTGTTCAGGCTGCTGGAACATCCATGAGCCATGTGAAATAGTCCTTGAGATGACAGAGATATCAACCTACATCTCCTGCAAGGACAGACTGATTTTGACAGAACTGTGACTGCTCTATGTGGCTGGATGGCACATAAAGAAGTAATAATCTTGAAAGTTTTGTGACTCACAGGAGTTGTACTGTGAGCATCTTTTTGAAGCTGTGTTGCTGCAATATTTTATTCTGTTGCAATTCTATGCTGGCCTGTGCTGTCTGTCCCCTGTTTACATCAGAGCATGACCTACAACTCAGCTCTGGAAAATCTACTTTTGGAGAAAAACTGAGAGAGCTTTAGCAGCAAATTCTTCACAAATTAAAAAGTTTTTATTTCAGGTAGCCCGGTTCTATGCAGCCAAGGAAAAAGATACTGAAGATACATGACATGAACCACTGCTTTATTCAATCTTGCAAAGGCTTCCAAGGAGACCTAAAGTAAACAGCAGGTTTCATAACTAAACCAAATATCTTTGAAAAACCCACTAGCTACTCTGGCCCATTACTCTATATGCAAACACTAAGAAACTTCTTAAAATACAAAAACACAGTCACAGCTTTGATGCACGTGCCAGAACAATGATACCAGTGAGCTTCCTTTAGCCACTGAAGATTCCTCAAG
Source organism: Bombycilla garrulus (assembly GCA_013400315.1). Taxonomy (NCBI): domain Eukaryota; kingdom Metazoa; phylum Chordata; class Aves; order Passeriformes; family Bombycillidae; genus Bombycilla; species Bombycilla garrulus. The sequence goes on from VXBU01012180.1 coordinate 783, forward strand.
AAACCAGATTTGTTTGTAGCTTCTGTCTTTGATTACTAACAATTCTTCCTTTTTTTCAGACTGAAGTAGTTCATGAAAATACTGAAATATTGAAGAAGAATACTGTTGAGAGTTTACAACATTGTATTTAGAACATGTACTTTTGAAAAGACAGGAAAAAAAAGTAGAAACAATATCAAATATAGGTATTAATTTTCTGAGGGATCTTTGCCCCCAAAGCTGTGTTGTTTCTATAAAGAGATAAAGGAAACTACCCAGAAACAAGAAGTACTATTTGAAATTTTTGGTAACACCAGGATATTTTCAGCTTCCCCTTCAGAAGTTTGCTCTGCTTCTCCAGTAATTATAACATTTCAGAGGGGGGGGAAACAAACAGAGTTAAAAATAGAGTGAAAATCTCAGTGGAGAAAAAGAGGATAATTCTATCACTCTTTCTTCAAGAGCTCTGTAGTACTTTCATCAAGGTCTTTGTAATATCAGCCAACATTCTGACTTTATTTTTAGACTGAACTAACAAAAGCTACAGAGTCTAAGGCAAAAATGAATATGTAGTAAATGAGTTTCAGTTTCCTGTTCCTTCAGCTTTGCTGTGGGTGGCTATGTATGCACTCTGGTTCACATTTTTCTCTTCTGTGAATTGTTCCACAGCCACATTTATGGTGGCAGCAAGAAGAGGTAAGATGTGAATTATATAGCTTCTTGAGGTGCCTCCATGTCCTGTTTTCCTGGATTTGTATGTTTGCTGTGAAGCACTTTGCCTCCTAGGATGGTGGCCAGGCCTAATGAGACTTGTTCCTTGCCTTCTTTCAGGCAGAGAGTAGTGAAGAAATGAGTTCCCCTGCCCCAGCTGGTGTTGCAGATGAATTGGAGCACCATGCTAGACAGCTTGCGCTATGTCCCTTGCTACTGAATCAGTCTTGCTTCTGGCATAATTGAAGGTTTGTTTGGCTACATCACACGTTACAGATGATGGCTTGTTGGACAGAGTCTTCCTGGCAAATTGTTCCACCCAAGTAGGTCAGCAAATCAAACTGCTTCAATGTATCCAGAAAAAAAGCAAGCCTTGGCTGTCTCCTGATATGGGAACAGGCAGCCAGGAAGCCCCTTTGTATCCATTAGCTCCTACTGCTTTGCTTGTCTCAGGGACATGCTTTACTTCAGACTATTTCTCGTCAAGCAGCACTACTTGACAGAGGTTTTTCTGTTACCTCTTACAGGTATTCTTTCTCAGTATGAATACTCGGAGTTAAGTTTTATAATTGTGTTTTCTTGCATCAGGCATAGTCTACTATTCTCATCAGAGTCACATCCATTTACTTTTCCAAATCTTCCTCCACTATGAACTTTCACAGTTGTATCTTCAGCATTAATCTCTTTCATTATCCTTTTCTTCTGAATTTAAGTCTTTTTAAAGGGTGCTAACAACAGAGTGTTATAATTAAGATACAGATTTTACGGGAGAAGAAGTCAAACATATTGTTTTAATCTTTTTCTGCCACTCTGAGCCATTAAAAACACAGCTTAGAATAACAAAAAATTTAACTGATTATCACATGGCAGTGACTTTACCTTTTTTCATGCTTAGATATATTTACTCATGTTAGACCTATCTCCAGGTGGGACTTTTTTGTCCAAGTAACACCCAAAGACCAAGATGGTTCAATAACATTTAGAAGGGAATGCTCATCATCCCATCTAGTCTGCTCTTGAGGTGAAGATTTGTAAAGGGGAAATCAGCTTCACCCACACAACACCTGAGGACTAAGGCTATGGATAAGCAGAATGTGGAATACCTGCTGAAGTGACACTCCCAGTCCTCTATGTAAAGCACAGGGTCACTCAGTGACTACTTTGTGGCCACAATTGGTCTGTAACCTCTCTGCTGGTGTTGCCCCTGATATTTGAAATGCTTCAAATGGATGATCAAAGTTTTGTGGCTCCTCTCGTGTCTAACTTCTCCTGTCTTGTGTGAGTTTTGCTGGAATCAAGAATTCACACTGCCTGTCTGTACAGGTGATTCATGTTTACCTTCTCCAGTATTAAGAAAAGGTGTTAGGATACTCAGAAAAACATATAACTTTGTGCAGAGAAGAAACTTCAGCTCATCACAAAATATATACATTAACCTCCTCATTGCAAACATGAGAAAGATTTATTAAAAATCTACCATAGCTACTCTTCCAGGCTTACAGTAGGCCCGTAAATACCCTGCTTAAGAGATTGGCACCTAACTTCTAACCAGGTATGTTTTGCTGGCAGAGAAGGCAGATGTGTGCATGTGTGGCTCTGAGCCCATCTCCTGTTGCAGGCAATCACTGGTGAGTGTTAAGTCTTTACTGCCTCTTACCTAAATAACACATGGCCACATTTTTTCTGTTGTTTGTTTCCAGTCTATCCATGACTGCAGAATGCTTAAGAATAAGACACACATACCATATTGAGGTGTTTTTCTTCTACCTCTCTTGAGTGTTTGAATCCAACAGGCATATTACTGCCATCATCCCAGAGTACCTCAGAAACATTATGAATATGAGTCAGATTCTTTCATGCTGCTATCCGACAGGATCGAATTTTTTGCAACAACTCAGCAGAAAACCATCAACTGTGCCTGTTTGGCTGGACTGCTCAGTGTGTCAGGAAGGCAGAGCCAGCGTTTCACTCTGACCTTACACAACTGCTTCTGCGGGGCATACAAGTGATAAGCAGGCTTTTGTTTTCAGATTGTGCATGTATTTTCAGATCCATTAAACAAGGCTGTAGTAATTCAAGGGTTTAAATGTGATTATTTTCTTCTGTTGGCAAATAGTCCTGTTGTATTTAATTAGTTAATTATGTGCATGGTCTGACTGGTTCTTCGGTGTGTGCTGCTGGTGGGACAATGACACTGTGAATAAGCACTAAAATATTAATTTAACTGGAAAGACCTGAAGTGAGAGGGTTGTGACAAAATCTGTCAGAGTCATGAATTGGTAAAATGTCAATTTTGCTGATGGGAGCTAAATAGCAGTATTGTTCTAATTCCTTTTCATTATGAGCTTTTAAACCAGATTTTAAGTGGATGACTGTAACTAAGTTCATTTAGCCTGCTCAAGCTTGGATGTCCAACATTTCCAGAATTGAATTTTTTCAGTATATCTTAAGTTCTTTTGTTTTACCTCAGTTTCAGTGTTTCTATTGTCAACAGCTTATTCATCAGCCTGACTGTGGACTAAATAAATTCAAGTCTAAATTAAATGGTGTCACTCATATTGTTTGAGACAAGCTAGCCTAGTGATTACTACAGTGAGAAAAGAAAATAATTTTCTTCTTTGTTATAATTCACTGACATTATTTTCCACACTGTTAGGGAAAAATCAATGATAAGAATTGCCAATCAAAAAATCAACATTCTTTTTTGGAAACTTTCTTTCCATAAAAATATTGTACAGTTGGCAAGACATTTTCTGCTGAAAGATTTCTGTTTTATAATTTTAATAAAAAAAGCCAAAGGAACAAAACCAGTTTTTAACACATAAAACCTGAGCAAAATTTTTCATTCTCCATAGTTTCAATGGAGTAAGGAACTTCTGGAAACAATGACTAAATTAAAACCTTTAGACAAGAATGAATTCCCTTGACTGTCTCCCCTGCTCCCATCCTTTAATGGATGTTTTGACTAGCCCTGCTTTTGAGGAGCTTTTTGAGCAAATTGAAAGGGAAAAGAATCAAAAAAAGAAGGAATATCAGTATTCCTTCCAGATATATAGTTGTTTTTTTTACTGTAATTTGTAAACATTGTATTTAGTGTCCATTTTATGTAAATTTTTGGCTCCTATTTTTCTCAAACTGTGGAGAAAAAGCTAAATAAGCCACAGGCACCAGAAATTTTGAACAAAGGTTTTCCTAAGACACATGCTTGCTTTCAATAGGATACTGAAGTCTGTCTTTAGTGTGGGAGATACACCTTCTCCCATGAAATGTAAAACTCTGTGTAAAAGTTGGATTTTGGAGAGCACAAATAAAGGTAAAGAAGCAAAATTCTTACAGTAATTTTGTTGGGGTGCGCCTTTTGGAGATTACTCCTTGGGAAAACCTACCATGCATACATCTACACAATCTGCCAAGAGCTGACAGCCTCTTCTTACCTATCCTAAATATTAATTTTTTTATTTAGATTGATAGGATTGTTTTCACCCTCAGTGGCATGAATCCCAGTCAATGACACACAGAGCTCTCTGCTCTCCAACCTGCCAGCAGCAGGGGGAAGTTTAGATTTTGTCCAGTGTTGCCTTCATCCTATTTCATTCACATTGTTAGGTAGCTCTGAATGTAAAATATGGTTAAGACAGTTGATAAATGAGTACTCTGGGAAGGCTTGTTCGGCAAGGTGAACAATGGAGTAGCAATTGTCCCAAAAACTGTCCCTGGCTAACACCTTGCTTCAGTGTTGCTGTCTGGACACTCCTTGGAGAATCAAGAAAGCGATAAATAACACCAATTTTTTCAGAATGAGAACTAGACAGTCTGAAGGAATTCTCAGACGATCAGAGAAACATCAAGGCAGCATCAGGGAAGCATCAGGGCAGCAATGAGCTAATTAATTTGTACAGTAACCATGGTTCAATGTATGCAAGTGAAGGTGCTTATTATACATAGCCTAGGTGGTCATCTCATACTCACTGTGCTTGGCTTGTTCATAACCATTCCCATACACTCATCTTAAAAAAACGGAGAAATTCACCAGAGCAACAGAGATGTCTCACCATGTTTTGACACGACCACTGGGTTTTCAGTTTTTTTTTGGTTGATGTTCCCGCTTCTCAATGGCCAGTAGGAGCAGGGGAGTAAATACAATGAAGTCCTGGAATCAGGTTTGCCCAGAGAAAAACAAGAATGAGAAGTGCAAGATATGAAGTTATAGCAGACACAGCTCTTCTCCATTTAAAAGAGATTGATTTTCTTCATAAAGGTTATTTCAACAGCACTACAGTTGATGCACAAGCCCAGACTCTGGCTGTCAGAGAGCAGTGCTGGAGCTTCTGACCTGAAGTTTGTTTCATGATTAGGTGTCTGAAAATGGGACATTGTGTAAGAGTGCTGCAGATACAGGAATACGGGTAGCAAATAGGTAGCGTGGAGTCAGAGGAATGGGAAATTGTGTTAGATTTCCCAGAGCTGCACTGATGAAGCTACTTCTTGCTTAAGCCTTCCCAAAGACACATCACAATGCAAGTATCTTAATATTTACGTATCTTTCTGCATAAGTGATAGTGAAGCAGAGCTTTGAAAGACACATACTGTTTTGCTTAAAATTAGAAAATGGTGATTAGACACTTGGGATTAGATGCTTCATCCTTTTGTAAATTTCTTTCCAGTCCTTTACCCTGGAGCCCAGGAGGCTGAGTGGGAAGGAAAGTACACACAAATTGGGTGTAAGACATTCAGTGCAGTGAACTGGGAACCTACATCCTGTTTTTTAAAGTTTCTAGGCATTTGGGAACTTACATCTAGACATTTCAACATTTCTGAAGATTTTATACTCTGTCTGCCAGTAGTATGGTTTGTGAACCTATTTAGTTAGATTAATTACAAATTATTTGACTGGCTATTTATATATCTTTTTTTCTCTCACTCTCTTCTCTACCCATCCTCTCATTAAAAATCTTGTAGTAGAGTTGAGAAAGTAAACTTTGGTTGTAGTGTGAATCATATTTAAATGGAGGAAATAAATTAAGATAGTCACCATCAGATGTTTTGATAAGGCTTTCCATGCTGAATGACCAGAGACAATTAAACCAAGTGTGGGGGGTTGGGGTGTTAGTTTTCTTTTTTTCTTTTTTTTTTCCCCGTCCTCTTTAGTTACGGAATTTTTTGTCCCATTTGTTGCGGGGGAACCTGATGGCCGATGCTTAAGTGTATTTGCAAGACAAAGGCTTGCCGGGCCANGTTGTTGTTAATACCATAGTTATTGTTAATTTGTATCTTGTTATACTCATTAGTAAAGGACTGTTATTCCTCCCCATATCTTGCCTGAAGGCCGCTTAATTTCAGTAATTCGGAGGAAAGAGGGGGGGGTCCTGAGGGAGGGTTCTGCCTTCCCTAGCAGATACCTGTCTTCAACCCGAGACACCAAGTTACTTCATTTTAATGGCCATCCTTTGTTAAACCTCAGCTAAAACTGCAGTGGCAATGTTTGGGGACTGCTCTTTCATTTTATTTGATTAGGCATGGATTTGATAACAGCAAAATATTTTTAAAGAAAATGTTAAACTTTAATTATGACTGGTTTAACTGACACTGAAGAATGGCATCCATACAGCATGGTTCTGCCTGGCCTGATATTAGCATAAGAACATTAGGCAAAACCCTGTTAGAATGCTAAGATATATTTAAAAGCCACTAAGTTGAACCTCTTATGTACCTACAAATACATCCCCTTTACATCATTATCATCTGTAGCTACTGTTTTATTTGCCAAGGTAATTTCCTCATTTTTACCCAGTTTGTGCAGCTTCAAGCCATAATTGTTGCAAGTTATTGTAGCTGCTATATAAAAATGACAGGAAGTGGGATCAGTTTGCCTGGAAGACACTGCTTGGCTTAGAACATGCTGTACTCCGTGAACATCAGCTCTCTTGTGAAGACTTTTGTCAGGCTCCAGTTGACTGACCCTTCTTCCCAGCCAGGCACTGCATCAGAAGGACCCTCCACCATTATTTCACATTGTTTCTGAACAGGTTCATGTCCAAAGAATGGGAACTGGGTGACTCGCAGTCAAGTGAGGAAAGCTGGTAGTGACTCATGAAGCTGATAAAATTCAGATTTCCCCAGTCTGGAACGAAATTCAGCTGGACTCAGATCTACTGCATGAGTCAAAGACAGCTGTGTCCAAAATTTTATCTCTTAACTGAATTTATTGCCTATGGGGGAAAATACACCTTAAGCTCTCTAGAGGCTGTGTAAGCAAAGCAAACTCCCTTGCATGAAAGAAACAGATTTCTGCCTTCCATCTGCCTGCACTTTTCTCACTGGTATATCTAGGAAATGGAGGTAAACATGAGAGTAATACTAAATATGCTGACCCATTCTGTTAATGACTTGGTTGCTGACATAAAACACCTCCCCCTTACTTCTTCATGGCCCTGTTATGATCTGCTCAAGAAAAAATGGCTGGACTGTTGATAAGACTTTATTGGAAACTACATTTTCAATGCACCAGAATGTCTCACCCCAGTCTTGTAGACAGAGTTACTCCTCTGTCAGGATTCTCATGAGTGTGTCTGGTTTTATAGCATTTTATTCTGCATCTGTGCAGCTCCAGATGCAGTGGGTTGTAATAACCAAGCAGAGTATGAATCATGGTAGCAAGGCTCTGGTCCAAGAGGAAATGACACAGTTTTTGGCTTAAAGATGGAGGGAGGCATTTCTTGCTGCTGTTGCTATTGATGTGCTCCTGTGCTGTAGCTGTCCTGTCATACGCATGCTCCCTATTGGCTCATTAATGAGAAAATGAGCAATTTCTGTTTCCTGACTAGGTCCTTCATATTTCTTCTCTTCATGCCAGCACCAGTTCTGGCCCATTTGGGCCCAGCTTCAGGTGGCTGCTTGGTGTGTACATGAAGTTGCTGCAATACTGGGGTGATGATTCTGGCTAAGAACCATAATTCTGAAGCTGCCCTAATCTAATGCTGAGTTCCTGGAGGAGTCTGTCATGTTATGAATTGCCCAATGCATCAGAATCACAGAATGGCCTGGATTGAATGGACCTGAAGGATCACCAGGCTCCAACCCCTCCTGCCATTGGCAGGGACAACTTCCACTAGCCCAGGTTGCTCCAGATGCTATCCAGCCTGGCCTTGGACACTTCTAGGGATGGGGCATCCACAGCTTCTCTGGACAACCTGTGCCAGTGCCTCACCATTCTCCTAGTGAGATGACATTCCTCCTAATATCTGATCTGAACCTGCTCTTTCATTTTGAAGCCTTTTCCCTTGTACTGTCACCCCATGCCCTTATCAAGAGTCTCTCTCCGTCTTTCTTGTGCGTTCCCTTCAGGAGCTGGAAGGCCACAGTTAGGTCACCTCTAAGCTTTCTCTTCTCCAGGCTGAACAATCCCAATTCTCCCAGCCTTTCCTCATAGCAGAGGTGCTCCATCCCTCTGGTCACCTTAGTGGTCTCCTCTGGATTCACTCCAACAGCTCCATGTCCTTCCTATGCTGGGACGTTTTGTTGTAACTTACAGCAGTGAAGTCCTTCAATCTGAGTAAACATGTATCACAAATAACGCATTTTTTCTTCAGTGCACTCAAGTTCTCAAAATTTTTTAATTCTACTGCTGATACAGAATTGTTAAATTTGTACTGAGTTTCCCCACAGACACTGTTGGATGTGGAGTTTTGAAAACTAAACAATTGGGTAAAAAAGAAATTATGTGCAATAATTTTACCCAGTTACAGCAGTGCTTTTGTGATTTTATACATATAAAGAATATGATTCTGTAAACATCAGATTTACATCAGATTCTGATCTGTATGGAATACAACAGGAAAGAAAAAAGGGACATGGCTTGGATTACATTCCCATTTACTACCCTTATGTCATGCAGAGACAACAGGGACACACAGAGAAAGATGCTTGAGAGCAGTCAGACATGGATGGGAAGGCAGTGCCATGAAACAGCTTTTCTTTTGGCAACATAAAGTAAGGTAGTCAACAGAGACCTGGGGAGTAGTTTCGGGATCATGTCACTACTATTCCACTTGTTGACACTGTGATACTGTGGTGGAGAATGTTTCTTATAACATAATAATGTCTCTGACAAAGGCAGACTGAAAGAGTTTGGGCTGTTCAGACTGGAGAAGGGTCTGGGAAGAACTTAGAGTCCCTTACAATGCATGAAGTGGGTCTACATGAAGACTGGAGGTTTAGTTTAGTTATTGAGAAGAAATTCTTTATGATAAGAATGTTCAGGCACTGGAACAGGTTACCCAGGCAGGTCTTCTAGTGGAAGGTGTCCTTGCCATTAATCATCTTTAAGGTCCCTTCAACCCAAACTATTCTATGGCTGCATAAATTTTAGAAAGTAGATATATGTACCACCCACTTCATATTTGTGCAAAAAATTTGATATCAGGTCTCTAAAAAGCTTTAGTCAAAATAGAAGGTAACCTCCAGAGCTATCTGCCTCTTTGATCCTATTAATCACACTGCAGATAAAGTACAGCACTTAATCTACTGTGCAAATGATTGTACTGAAGAATTGCTGTCACCCTCATCCTGCTGGTCCTCTTTTGTGGATCGCCAGTGGCTTCAAATCGATACAAAGCAAATAATCTAGTAAGGAAAAATGTTAGACACGTTATTTAAAGACAAAGAGGGCAGCTACTGTCAAAGTTCATTACGGATGGCCCAGTCATTTTTCCATGTGAGGGCCAAAATTCCAGTAAATGTGATGGAATACTAATAAAGTCAATTTGACTGAACAGAATACTCTGTTTTATTGGAGAAGCAACAGAGGTGAGAAAGAGGAGCTATGGATTGTTTGTAGACTAGTGCTACTGTGATAGCTCAAAGGAAAAGAGAGCAGGAAAGAGAAACTGGAGGAGGAAAGAAACACTTAGTAAATGAGACAATGAAAGGATTCAAACCCTAGGCTGGCCAGGGACTTTGCTGAAGAAACACAGAGGAAAAGAAAAAAGAAAACTGGAAAAATTATGCTGGAGAGAACAGGTATCTTTTGATAATTGAGTTACAGCTCTGAAGGCAGAGGAACTCTGACAAACCCTAAAAAGGAAACTGAAGTGCAGCAGAGAGAAGTCGGTAGTGGTTTTCTGCTAAGAGCTGTACAGGTTACATTCTAGCACACCATTAATTTCCCATTAAGCTTTTCCAGTTTTTCCTCCCAAGCTTTACATATGAAGAATGTTCTCTTTGCTTTAAAACACACACTCCCTAAAGTATGATGTTTTTGTGTCCTGATGTTAAAACTTGAATGGCTTTTCTTTCAAGCTGAGCAGCATGAGCAAGGTTGTTTCACCTCTGTTTCCAAAGACCACCAATAGAAATAGAAGCATTCTTTATCTGTCACTATTCTTTGACAGATGATACTCCTTTGTATGATTTTGGGGATTTATTTTGCTCTTGGAAACAGCACCAGGCAGCACTGAGAACACCAGCCCCCGAGAAAGAGCCATGCACAGCCTGGGTGTTTATGCCTAAGTACAATCCCCATCAGCCTAAATAATCCTTTAAAATGAGGCTGTGGTAGGACTAGGTGAGAGCTTTGGGTGAAAAGTGTGTATCCACAAGAGAATACATTTAAGGATCAAGTATTCATAGTTTTAGCCCAGAGGAGGCAGGGGTCCTGCAGGCATAGCACTCAAAAACTTAGATATATACCAGTAGTTTTTCAAGGAAAACATATTTCTACAGCAATTTCATTTCCATTTGCTTTCTGAGCCTGGGTATTTCCAAATACCCACAGAGGCAACAACAGTTTATGTGAGCAAGCTTAGCAGCATATCAAGTGACCGAATTAATTTCTGAACAAGGCACATTTTCTGAAGACCTACACTGAAAGTAAAACTGTTTTAAGAGTGAAAAACAAATTTCCCCCAACCTGCTTCTCTGTTCATGGGTGAGATTTTTAATCTGTGCTCACTTTTTTATTGCCTTCCCTGTTACCCTTTCCAGCATATACATGTCTGTTTGGTTGTTAAACTACAGTCTCCAATTTAAATGCTTAGTTGTATTTAATAGTAGAACTCATAGTGCTGCATTGCTGTAGGTATTCATGCTGTTGTCCACATCCTAGCTTTGTAAATCCTTACCCAGTTACTGTAAAATAGATATCCCTTTGCATTATCAAAGTTTAAAATGCCTTCACAATTGTTTTCAAATGCTTGTGAAGAAAGGAATAATGGAAGATTGCTTGTCTGCTCTTTTCCAAAACTTTCTGGGGCAAGGCAGCTCAGGGCAAATTTATCAGTTGAATCTTGAAAATGTTAAATGGAGAAGTTGACAGGCCATGAACTGCACAGTCTGACTTAAACTGTCTGTAATTTCATATATTTTCTCAGTGTGTAGAGTGTCTTGTTCTCTTTTCTCCCTAACTCAAAATGACAGGTCTGCTACACATACTTGTGCTAAGTGCCTTAATGGATTTAGACAACTCCTTCCTGATTTTTAAGTGGCAGCCACTGGGTGGTTCTTGGAAGCAGGTGCTGTTTATGGTTTGAGCTCCATTTCTCTGTCTCTCTGCTGTTAACGTTTCTATCTCTGCTATTGATTAACAGTGAGGGGTTTGAATGACACTAGGGCAGTGTCACAGCCGCACTGCCATGGAGATTGCTTTCATACTCACCTGTATCTCCCCCAGGGGTCTGAAAAGAAGGGAGAGACACATGTTTATATAGTCATTAAACCAATATTTACTTTCAGTTATTTTGCAATCTACTTGCTTACAGACTTTCCTGAAGATTAATCTCTGTGCCACCTGTCTCTTCTTGTATTCTCACAACACTCTAGTGTTTCTTCCTGCTATGAAAGGGCCAGTGACTGAAACAAGAGACCTGGATAATCTGAGAAAGTGCTGCCAGCACCCTTTGCTGCTATCCATTTTCTTTGCTCATGATCTCCCTAAGTGATCAAGAGCAGAGACTAGTGGATATTCCCAGTTTAGCATGCAGCTGATCCTATCACACCTGTAGTGTCTCCTAGCAGCCGTGGGTAGGATCTGTGAGAGAATGCCCAGCTGTGTGCTACAAGGTGATGCTTGACCTGGCAGGTGCAGAGATGCAGAGAGGTCTGAGTCTGAAAAGCACTGGCTTTATCACATTTTAAGCCTGTGCCTGCACTTGCACTTGCCCAAAAGGGAGTAGGAAAGGCTCCGGTGGCATGGGAGGTGTGGCTGCAGGTTCATATTGGACAGGTGTTGATGTGAGGGCTCCATATGTTACCCTGCTGCCCAGCAAATGAGATGCCTTGCAGCAGTCCTCCTGCACCTGAGGGTTGCAAGCAGATGGCCTGATAGCACTGCAAGGTACTGTTGTCAGCTTTTGTCCTTTCCCAGTCATTGATACTGGACCAAGGACACAGTTTGATCTACAGAACTGAGGGTCCTCCACTTTTGCAGCCATTGAATTTCACTGTTTTCAGTTGCTGTCCTCAGAAGTAGCTAAATCAGGAATTAATTTTGCTCCTCCTTTTAAATTAATGAATATTTCTGTAGGAAAACATTGTCACAGCACCTTCAAATTCAATTATACATATTAAGATTCTAAAACATTTAAATTTGACACATTGACTCTTCAGTCTTGTAATTTAACATCTCTGAAGTGAAAATAGATGGAAGTGAAAATAGGCATGAGTGAAAATAAGTGTTTATAACATTTCTATAGAACTAATTTACTTTACTTGTAATAAAGTATGACATAAATTACTGAAGTATTGATTAGAGATGTGTATATAGTGAAAGTGTAATAGAGGTATATGGAACATGTGAGCTTTTGTTAGCAGAGAGATAATAGAATAAAACCTTTTCCAACTACCTTCCTTCTTCAGTAATTCTTTGCTTTCCATTTTGCATCAAGGACAATGAAAGAGCTGAAAAGCACCGTGTAGTAAAGATGCCAAGTCCTAAAGGTAGTTGAGGGAAGCCTTGCAGAATCTGTGGGTTTCACAGTGAAGTGGCCCTGTCAAACGTTTTAATTTGGTGCATTAAGAACATTTGTGAGAACTCACACTGATCAGCAAACTAACAGAATTCCAGTAAAATTTCAAATGAGAGGTGATATTGTTTGGAAGGATATTTTATAAATTATTATACAGAAATCCGACCATTTAATCAAGACTTAAAGTACTGACACCACAGGAGAAGGAGCTCATGGATTCGTCAGTATGTCCTTTGGTATGGTATCCTGATACAGCTGCTCTTACTGCCTACTCTATTAACAGGAATATTTTTAGCAGGAGACCAGCACATCCAATAATTTCCCCTCCCCATCCACCACTGTTCTGGACACACATATACATCATTGTGATGGAACCCAGGAAATGGAAAAGGCTCGGAGAAGTATGTGCTGTTTCCCAGTTTTGGCTCATAGCCATTTCACCACAGCATTAGTGATGAGAACAGGCTTTAGAAGGAGAGTATTAGAGACAATGAAGAATTAAGAGTTATGGCCATAGGACATTCCAAAATAATTATTTTAATACCTTTTCCCCTCTCAGCTATAGATGTAAAACAACCTGGTATTATTGTTAAAGCATCCATCAAAATATGCTGGACTCAGTCAGAAATAGGAGTGAGAAGAATATATTCAGATCTGGTGGGGTATGTATAAATTTTTTTCCTAATGCCCTCAAAAAATAACGTGGAAAAGGGTGTCTTCCAAGTTCTTGTTGAAACAAGAAAGCCAGATGCACACCACATTAAAATGAGGGTGAATTCTGTCATCTATATACAAAAAAATGTTGAATGAAAAAGTGCCTTAGAAAAAACACACTGGTATGTGCAGCAGTCTTTTACAAGTTCTGCATCCTTTTGCAGGCTGCATAATTATTCTGTAGAGTAGCCAGCAATCATTTGGAAAAGTAGCATTTCTCCCTGCGAAGTCCATTCCCGGAAAAGACATGATAAAAAATCTAGCTTTCTGTTATTTTTGTAGGCCTTTGTTTTAGTTAAAAAATGGGGATCAGGGCTGACTTCTCACTGTGTACTGCTATATGTAATAAAAAATGCTGATGGGTACATGTGTCATAGATCAGGATCCTATACTTTAGGGTCCAGGATACTATATACTACTGAAAAGATATCCTTGACATTCATCAGGGCTTGAACATGGGGGCCCAGAGATATCTTGACTGAGGGTGACGTTCTGTGGGAGAAAATTGCTGAACTTTTGGGCTGGCCAGAATGAGACAGCTGCAGATTAACAGGGTAACACTGTGACTTGTAGGATGATTCTTGGGCTTGCATTTGCAAGCAAGACAACTGAGAAATATAGTAACAAGGGAGAATACAATGAAATTGCAACGGTGAGAAATGTGAAAGGTCAGACAAGGGGACTGGTCTGCAAGAATATCAGTTTCACAAAATGAAACAGGAGAAGAAACAAAACAAAAGACAAAACAAAATTTCAAGAAGATGGCTGAATTTCACAAATATTTCCGACAACGAAATGAAGATGGGGTGTAAGCTTTCAAGGAGTTAGTGGCTTTGTTTTATAGGATACTTAATAACAACAGCTGGATGAGGACTTTGGAGTGTCCAATTAATTTGGAAATCAAGTCACTCATTCGTATTACTAAGTATGATTCCAGGCCTTCTACTTTGAAATATTCACAGTTCCTTTTAAATGCCATTGAAATATTTTAAATACCACTTCAAAATGCACAGAAAGAGGAAGACCTCATGCTCTAGATTCAGATGTTTCACTTCAGGTGTCAGTCTGTTCAGGATTTACATCAAGCCTGTTGAAATGGTATTAGATCATCCAACTAGTACCTGCTCATTCATGTCTTACAGAAGGATTGGACTTTCATGCATTTAACTGAATTGGCATCTCACCAAGACACTTCTTTCATGGGTGAAATGGGAACTAAGTTCTCTCAGGGCACTTAAACTGAACTTTGTGCATACAAAACACTTAGATTTTCTTTCTTTTATAATTTACTACTTCTGGCATTTGTGTGGGCCTGTGAAATTCAAGTGTGTTAGGTTAATCTCAGCAAATTTATTTTTGTCTGGTTCTGCCCTGAGCAAATGCTGACATTAGACATAACAGTAGCACACAGTGCTGTGCCTCCAACAGAGGGTAAACACAATCTGTGTAATTCATTTATGAGAAATAATAATGGGAAGTTACCCAGAACCAGCGAAATCCAGGTCAGGACAATTTCAAGGTCCTGCAGTGCTCCAAGACCACAGAAGTTACTTGTGCGCACAGTAAAATTGATAAAGACCCATAATTTAAAGTTGCATGATACTGCTCTTATTTATCTTACAGTACTTCATTGCAGGAGTAGACCTACAGAAAATCTTTCTGTAAAAGGGCAAGTACAAAACTCAGAATCTTGCCTTTTGTTGTCAAATTTTAAAAATTACTTTGCCTGTAGACTACATATGTCTGCTCCTTTAGGATTTAAAAGGAAATAATTTTAGATAGCAATGTTTTTCAGCTTTCTGATACAGCAACGCTTAAGGGATGCCTCTGAGGGATTCATAAAAGGCAGTTAAGGACAGGAAAGTTATTGTCAATAGTGCTCTGTGTTTAGGAGAACCACAAATTGAAGAAAGACTGACAGGTACAAAAAAAAAAAAAAGCACTTGTATCCTTATCTGGCACAAAAAATGATGGAAAATAACAATGCATTAATTATAGGTGTGTGTGAGGCAAACACAAATTTGACCAGTGCATTGTGTATATTTGGTTACAAATGAATTCCCAGATTAAACAAACATACATGGACTGTGTATAAAAATGTATAGCACCCTGTCAGATTTAGTGAAAAAAGGTTGCATTATCATGACAATGAGTCCTTCAGTGCCAGGCTCAGAGAGTTAACTGCAGAAAACCTTATTCAGTCCTTCCTCAGGCAAAATTCCATTTGCTCAGCAGGAGTTTGTCTGGGTAAAGAGTCTGGGATTTGACAGGCAATATTTATGAGTTATACAGGAAAACTAGCTGAAATAGCAACCTTTCCAGCCCTTCCTAATAGACTAATAGGTTTTTTTCAAGCACCTGGTGGATTTTCTATAATCCCTCCAAGTCCTTAATATCAGTTTTACAATTATGTCTTCTAATATTGATGGAAATTTCTTTTATTTTACCACCTCAACCAGGTGCCTTAATGAGCTCTGTAGGGGAGTTCATTCAAGTTACAACAGGTGCTGGAAGCACAACCACTGCTCTAGGCGCAGAAAAGCTGCTTACAGATGATTTGTGGTGAAGAGCCACTCCCAAAATCTGAGGAGACTGTATGTCCAGGACAAGGTTATTCCAGGTAGAATATTGTCCCTATTCTTTCATGTCTCCCTCAACATGCCTTGCGTACCTTCCTGTCTGACGGCCTCCTCAGTAAGGATGGGAAGGGGCCATAGACACTTCATCTGCTGTTGGTGGGGCTGAAGTGCCTGAATATATGATCTGTACTGAGAACCTGTTTTAGAAATGATAGACTGAGTAGGAGATTTTCCCTTGCATAATTTTGTACTGCATACTACAGGGGACAGAAGACAGTTTCCTTCCTAGAATATGTTTTCGTGAGGTTGTTTTCCTTATTAAAGGGTCTAGGGGTATTTTAGTCTAGAAACATATGTGCGATTTTATTCTAGTTTGAAAAAAAAATGCTCTTTCCTTGTCATAAAAATCATGCTGTAAGATTTTTAATATTCAACCTTCAAAATGCTGAATAATTTCTCTTTTCTGTGGCTACTGTGATATATCACATCTTCTGAAGACATCATTTTTTTTTTCAATTAAATATTTGCTTTTATTTGTTATGTATATGGACAAGCTGAACTATGGTCTGACATGTAGTCTGTGGTTCAGGTATTTTGTATTTAGAAGCACATAACAACAGTATAGAAGACAATGCTTAATGCAGTTCATTTCTGTACTGCTTTATTCTGAAAAGTTATTGCGATATAAAATGTCACTTTCTATTTGGAACATCTGACAATTCAGGGCAAGATTATTACTGCCCGTGTGGCAACAGGAAGAAAGGCATAGGCAGGTGTCTTTCCGAATATCTGTTTGGCATGGAGCTTGGTGCTTCTGTGTGGCTTGATGAAGGGATTGAGTGATCTTACCTGGCTGTTATAAACTGTATCAGCTTCCTAATAAAAGGTGCTTTCTCTCTTGTAAAGCTTAGCTTTTTGTAATAGGTATACATGTTCGTCTTCTGCATAATATATATATTACATATTATACAATAGACATGCACGTGAATGTCTATTAAAATGCCTTGTAAACTTGCCTTGGGAGCCCTTTATTTTATGGATAATAACAGGAGATGTTATAACAGCAAAAACTTTCTGCATTTTTGTTCCAATAAATGGTGCTGTGGCAGGAGCTTATACAATTTTTACAAAACATGGAAGAACAGGAGATAACCAAGAGTTGAGTCAATTATTGCCACAATAAAGTCCACAAGAAGTTAGGGAGCACAATATACTGGTTCAACATCAAACTTGCCACCACTTGGAGCTGCCTCCCAGGGGAATGCACCCCATCTCCAAGAGAGAATGCCTGTTTTCCAGGTATGTACCTGGCAGCAACATATTTTCAAGGCTTTCCTTGCACACTATCTTCTCTGGTGGAAAGGAGAGGAACAAGACTAAATATTGGTACTGCTTGTTCTGCTGGTAATAATATTGTGAGGAATCAATACATTTACAGGCCTGCTTTTCTCTGACTCCCTGACAACCCAGAACATTGGTATTAGGGTGAAAAATTACAAGAAGTCCTGGAACAAGGGACTGCTTCATTTAGTGCATTTTGCTGCTTTTATAGGACTCTATTTTCTTCATATTTCTATCAGGATCTTCCGGGAGAAAATGAAGGGACCTTTGCCTAGACTCTGTGGCTGTTTTGCTAAGGGAGTAACTTTTACAGCTATACACTATGAGTTCATACTTTCTATCTGAAGAAGCCTTGGGAAATTTGTCGCTCTGATGGTGTTTGAACAATTAACTTTTACTGTGATATCATCTTTATCAGACATTCCCCATCTCTCAAGCATGTCTGGGAAATCGGTGTGATAGAGACGAGTGATTGCACCATATATTAATCTGGGAATGTGAGTAGTATCTCAAAGATGAAAGAACAGACCCGTGATCCCCATACTTAGATTCTGTGCCTCTGCTTTAGTCCCAGTTAACAACTGCAGTGCAGTGGCAGTGTAATCACATGGTAGTGCAGCCTCGCATAATGGCCTCTGAGTTGCTGCACTTTTGGAAAGAGCTTTTTCTTTTTGATCTTCTCTTTGTATCTTTCTCAACTTAGATTCTGAGGTTCTCTGATGGTTTTGGCTGGTGTAGAGTTAGTTTTCTTCCCAGTGGCAGGTATGGGGCCATGTTTCATACAGGGTTGATAATTCAGAGATGTTTCTTTTATTGCTGACCAGGGATTGCACAGAGCCAAGGCCTTCCCTGCTTTGCACACTGCCACACTTGGGAAAGGGCTGGGGGTGTCTGGGAAACTGGGAAAAAACACAAACAGGACAGGTGACCCCAGCTGACCAAAGGGATATTCCAGACCTTATGACAGCGGGTTCAGTGTATAAAATGGGGAGAAGAAAGAGAAAGGATGTTTGGAATATGGGGTTTGTCTCTGAAGTTACGTTAGTATGATATGGCCCTGCTCTCCTGCGGATGGCTGAAACACCTGCCCAGCCACAGGAAGGGGTGAATTCATTCCTTGTTTTGTTTTGCTTGTAAGTGTGGGTTTTGTTTTCCCTATTAAACTATTTGTATCTCAACACAGGAGTTTCATCGCTTTTGCCTTTCTGATTCTCTTCCCAGTCCTGCTCATGAGGGAGCATCTCTATGGGGCTTGGCTGCTGACTGGGCTTAAACCACAAAAAAAACATATCTGAAAGGTGGGGAAAAAACCCATATGGCTGTGACTGGAAATTAAATTCAGTTGTTTATTTGCAGTTGTTGTGTTCTTGGACATCTGCATTAGGACAGGACTCAACACAACACTTTCTAGCAGCATCTAAATTCCCTGAATGCAGTTATCCTCCCTGTAAAGCTGAACCAAATTGTTCCCTAAGGCTGTATCCTGTGACACCTAGGGTTCCCCTAGAAAAGATCCAATTTCCCTTGGACCTCACAAGTCCAGTTGACACTAAACTAAGATTTAGCAGTAATGGACAGTCTTGTAGACATTATCAGTACTAATACAGACAAAACTGAACACCTGGGAATGATTTGTTTAAATAAGAGCTGAAATTTATTGCTGCTTGGGGAATTGTTTGTGCCTGGGGATTTAGAGTACACTGCTTCTCCTTAGGGGGTAGGTGGTAGACAGCATGCTTCACAATCACTGCATTTACCTGTCCTCAAGATATTTAGGCTAGTTCTGTTAAATTTACACCAAGCTGAGACCATCATGATTCTATCACTCCATTTTCTTGAACACCCTGTACATTTTGATTACCAAGGCTCTGTTTGAACCACTGTCTGAACTGATCTGTCCTGACCTATGTTTGCGAGCTAACCAAAGCACAAAGTGCCCTCCACAAGTATCTTTATTAGGTCAATCTATTGATAAAAAGCTTTGTTCTGAATGCATGACTTCTGATAAGCCTAGCTTTCTGACCTGGTTTGAGAGAGTGAAGACTGTTTTTTTCTTCAGCAAAATAGGAGGCAATCATTAATACCTTCACTATTTCTCACTAGCCTTGTGCTCCTGAAAGCCACATTTTTCTTATTATCCAAAGGGCAGAAACCAATTGTTATGGTACTACAAACTGACTTTAAATATAACTGCTCCATAGAAGTTCAGACACTGATTTTTTTTCTAGGATGTCATTTAATAGAGGAAAAGAAGGAAAGAAATAGCAGAATTTATGCAAGAATGTAGATGTCAGTGACTGTGTGTCACTGTATGATGGAAGATCATCAAAAATACGGTCCAAATGGTCTCTTCTTCCCCTGATGGTATTTTTAGTAATAACGAAACGGACCAGAACTCCCTTACAGATGATCTCATTGTCAGTTTCTTTACACAGGGTTATAAAATAAACTTCAAAAAAAGAATGTAAAGGATGTTCTTATGGATGTGTGGAGTTGCTCACAAATTCTCTGCTGAGATTCATGATTAAAAAACTGTGACATACAAACTAACGAATGCTTGAAGCTGTGTAAGAAAGCTGGCAGTGCTGCAGTGCATGAAAATTTAAAGCCTGATGGCGTGTCCTCCAGCAAGGCTTCATGACAGCCATGCTGGATTCAAGGCTCTATTGCTTAAGCTGACATTCTGCTTTGGCAGCAACTTTACTGGAACCTGTAACTCTTTGCTGAGAAATTGGTTTCCACTGAATACTGCATCAGGCAATACCATGTCAGTATTGCAGATAGGTGCATGTACTGGCAATATATTTTACAAACCACTGCTCCCTTTCTTCTCTGATTCTTTTCATGGACTGTGACAAAACTAAACAAAACCAAAACAAAAACCAAAACAAACAAACAAACAAAAAACAAACAAAAAAAACCCCCAAAACTGCAAACAACCAAAAAAACCCCAACCTCACTAGAATAGTTCAACAAATAATTGGTGTTGCACTCCTTGGTCTGCCTACTCACGTGGTGCCTGTATGGGGCCATGTGATTAAGCTACAGTATTAGGAATTTGACATAGACAAAAGTCAAATATAGCTCATGAACAATGGTCTTGAAAGTTATATGCCCTTTTGTTACCTCCTGCTTGTTGTAATAATGAAATAGTAGTGAGGAACAAGGGGCCCAGCAGCAGAGAACAACTCTGACAACTTCTTTTTGCAGTAAGAACTGGTAAAGTGCAATAAGATGAATCCCCAGCACAACCGTTGCATGTGGGATAGAAAATGATGTATTTGTGTCTACTGGAAGTAAGTTCAATGGTAAACGTGTGTTAATTTGACACTCTTACAAAGAAATAGTTTCTCCATGACAGAGAAGTTTTGAACAGACTGGTGTAACGTAGTTCTTACAGTAAGGTACGAGAATATCCATGAGCCTTACATTCAGGTCCTACTTAAGGCTCTAACCTCAGTCTAACAAGATCAAAAAAATTTTCCTCTCCATCATATTGCTCATTTTTAGGACTTTTCATTGCAATGTACCAGAACACAATTTTTTCAGCTAAAATCAGTGTCGGAAATTTGCAGATGTTTTCATGGTACTGGAAGTTATCAAAGTGTCCCTGAAGACACCTAGAAGTATTCTGACTGGGTTGAAGTCACCTTTGGGTCTTTTCTTAGGCACACAGGTGCATTTCAGTAAAGGTGGGAAATGCTTTACTTGGATACATTTCTGTGTTGGAAAGAGTCTCAGCGTGTTCAGAGGTCATAGCTTGAGTATGATTTTTCCCTAATAAACCAAATGTGCTGGCAGGGGACCAGATAAAGTGAGGGTTTTTTCCCAGTGCAGCAGCTTGCATGCATCCCCTGTCTTGTAATCCACACTGGGCCCCCAATTAGAAAGACTGCGAGTACTGTTATGAACTCCCTGTCAGCCACCCCACTCTGCCAAAAGACAGTACAAGCTGGATGCCACAGACAATCTGATCCCTCATCTGCAAGACTTAGAGGGCAAAATTCCCATGGCAGAATTAGCACTCAGCTAAGGTTTCAGGTGAAAAAACCTCTTCCAATAGCAATTTTGGCCACGAGAATCTCTGCAACTGTTCTTTAGAAAAAGACACACAGACATCATCTCCTCATGGTTTTCTCAGGATGTGCAGATCTGTCTGTAGAGCTTCAGAGCTAGCATTTCTTGCTGCAGAGGTGAAAGATGATGCTGCTTCCAGGACAGAGACGGTGGGCTCTGTCACAGCTGCCGACAGGGCTGCTTGATTAGGGTAGTCTAGCCCTTTTCTGTCCTTTTTTTATAATTGGAGTTTATAATCCAATTATTTACTTTGTGTGAGCAAATAAGGTGTAAAAACTCATGAGCAAACATTGTTGTGTTGTATTCATTTCATCTACTGAGCCCTCCTAACAAAAAGGTCAGTGAAATATTGCATGTGCCCTTTCTGGAAATCAAGTACACAGAAGCTTTTGTAGCAGAGGGAGAACAGACTGGAGAAGAATGCTGCCTGACCAGCCTTGCATGGAGACCCTCTTTTCCTAAGTCATTTGTTCTCTGTCTCTCCCTACACTCACTTATTCAAAATTCCCCTGCATGTTTAATCTCAGCTTTAATTACCAGTGCCTTTCATTAATATTAGACAACATGCAGTGAGATCTGAATGCTGGTGAAGTGCCTGTATTAGAGGTGCAGGGTACTGAGGGTGTACTACAGAACAGCACTTCTCTGAGTTACATTTCTCCCCTTTGCATCCAGCTCTGTGGTTCCTGGTACAAGGAGGACACAGACCTGTTTGAGCAGCTCCAAAGGAGGGACACAGAGATCATCAGAGGTCTGAAACAACTCTGCTATGAAGATGGGCTGAGATAGTGGGTTGCTCAACTTGGAGAAGGGAGCACTCTGGAAAGACAATATTGTGCCCTTTGGAAATATTGAGGGGCATATAAGAAAGACATAGAAATGTTTTACAGGGGTCTCTAGGGATAGGACAAGGGGTGATGGCTTTATTCTAAAAGAGGGTAGACTTATTTTGGATGTAACTAAGAAATTCTTTGCTATGAGGCTGATGAGGCACCAGCACAGGTTGTCCATAGAAGCTGTGGATGCCCAGTCCTTGGGAAGTGTAAGGCAAAGCTGAATGGGCTGTTAAGCAACCTGGTCTGGATGAAGGTGTCCCTGCCCATGAAGAGGGGATTAGACTAGGTGGTCTTTAGAAATCTCTTCCAACACAAACTGTTCTGTGACTCTATGGCAGAAATACATAAATAAAACTAATGTATAAATGACATTATTAGTGCCTTCATAGCAGTTTAATAAGGAAATGTATATTTTAATTCTTAGAACTCTTTTTGCAACATACTATGGCAAAGGACTCACTGCACTATTTTTTTTCATGCAAATGGAGGTTTCATTCTACTGGTATTAATCCTTTTGGGAACACTAAGATCCTGTTGGTTTCATCTCTGTCTGATTCCGCTAATACAGTAGGGAAAGAAAGTCTCTGTTATTTTAATTTCTTCCCATTAGAGTTATTTTAGATCTTCTTGAAATGATAAACCTGTCTGAATTTTAATACACATTATTCTGTGGTCAATTGTTAAAGAGATTCAGATCTGACAGAGACACACAAATATCCCTTTCTAGAGAGAAAGGCTAAAGAGTAAAACTTTTAAAAAGTAAAACAGTTTGTAGTTAATTACTTGATGGTGTATAATAACACTACTGATTAGGTCTTACTACTCAGGGGCATATTTTTATCATTTTTGGTTTTAAGTATACTTAATTTTCCCCCATGAAAAACTAGCTTAGTGAACCAGGAACTCAATCTTCATCTTAGGGAATGTAATTTCTCTGTGAACACTGAAAATAAAATCCTACCCCATAACAACCCATAACAGTAAAACATAATGACCAGGATAAACTGGCTTATGACTCCATTTCTTAAAGCCAGTCAGATCCACCAGCCATAACTCCATATTTTACTCTGTTTTAATGTTTTACTCATGGTTCAGTGTTTATTCCTTTTGCAGTTCTCCCTTCCTTTCATAAATACTGTGCTGAAAGGCCAAACTCCTACTAATGCTACAGAGACAAATCCATACAACACAAAAAGACCTGTCACAAAAGATTTCTAATAGTAATTAAAAAAAAAGTCCTGTAAAAAGTCCATTATGTAGTGTCCAAATTCCACATATTAGATGCAACCTTCATGGCCCGAGGTCAGAGTGAGATAAATTATCAGATTCTGTGTTGCAGTGTGATTTTATCTCCCATTCTGATAGCAGATAGAGATTACCGTACATTGAAGCACATTGTATAACAAGGCTGCCACTGAATTGGAATAAGGACAAGCTGCCATGCTTTATTAATGTTGCTGATGACATTAAATAGAAGTATAAAAAACAGATTCTACCCCAAGAACTCAGTTTACTCTTGGAGCAACACACCAGAAGGGTTTCTCAGCCTATGGGTTCAATGGAGAAATATTTAAACTTCAGCTCATTCTTCTCCATATAATATTGCAGTGGAAGCATGAGGAGATAACAGGATGGGAAGGCCTATTTTGGCTTTCCCACAGACCATTTTGTCCCTGGGGGCTGAAGGCTGCTGATGGTTTTGTGGCTGTTGGCCTTTAGGTAGCGATTTTCTTACATATGTATTTCATGTACTTAATACAAGTAGAGCTGAGTCAGAATTTGGCTCACAGGTGGGAATGACACACACTCAGTTCCAGAGTGTGGCATCTGTGGCGTTGCAGCACAGCCTAGAACAGTGTTTGTCACAGCCCTTGGCAGCCCTCAGACGGGGTACAGGCAGCTACAATCACTGTGTTCATACGTGTAAGATAAAGTTTACTATAAAAATCAAAATGTGCTACAGGGACAGTTGCAGCTAAATACTGAACAAAACCAGTCTCCGCTTTCAACTGCACTTGCACAGCACTTCCTCTATTTCCCCAGATTTGTCAGGCCGTATCTGGAACCAGAATGTGACCCCAAGATTTGCTCTCTGGAAGTTTTGCAGGTCTCCACCTTAGGGCAGAAACAGATACTATCTCTGTTACTTGTTAGTTACAATCCAGTGGCATCCATACCAAGCACGGTGGTTTTACTTCAGCGGACAAAAGGACATGTTGTGTTTTTACAGTTTTCATGACTCAGTTTACAACTAAGAATTGTTTTGTCAAGCTAAGCACAACAGAGGCATAGATGAGAAACTGTGAAAAAGTTAACTAAAGTAAGAAATCAGTCTCCAAAAACTACTTTAAATACTTCGTGTTTATGCTCAGGATTGTCAGTAAAAATATTCAGGTGGGCCAAATCCTTGTCTCACTGAAAGAAACTTCCAGTATGCTAATAAAAAAGCACCTGTGACTTTTATCAAGATGACTTTACCAATATTTACTTGATAAAGCTGTACACCAGAGACATTTTCAAGGCATGCAACACTCGTTTCTTCCTTTCATGAAGTCTCTTGGCCTTGCAGCAGTTTTAGTGATTCTTTCTAGATAGGGTCTGGCAAGATGAAAGCAGCAGTAAGTGCATCAAGAAGAGTAATAACAGCAAATGTACAACAGCATGCCAGAAAAGCTGCACAGCCAAACAAGATGCTAGCTTGAAAATTCTTCACATATGTTACAAAACTTTGTCCATTAGGGCAAAGAACATGAAACAAAAATGATTCTGCAGAAGTAGAAGTAATCACCTTTTTTTAAACAGAAGTGTTAAAACAGAGTAGTCATTCTTTTTGATACTCTTTTTTTAAATTTTGTAAAGCTTTGAAAACATTAACTTTTTTTGGGAATTATGACAGGAAACTGAAAAAAAAAAAGTTCTACTGTGTTGTTGTAGACCTCTACAATGTGTTTGATTTCCCTATTTATAATAAGAATTTTTTAACAAGATATTGTGTTTCCTTTTAAAAGATGCAAACTATTTGTATTCTTCATCTTTTCAGCAAATGTAATGTCCTCATTAAGGAGAGCAGTGATTGCAATTGCTACAACCTTACTGCACAATCAAATGTATAATCATGTTGGCTGTTATTACTCATGGAGAACAGCAGTTATTACAATTCACATTTCAGGCCATATGAAACAAAAATATATTTATTGGTCAATATAAACACATATACTCTCTAGCACTCCTTTATCAGTTTTATCAGTTTATGTGCTCCTAATATTCTGAAGCAAATGCTCCAATCCAGTTTGGATCCAGCAGTTTCAGTGCAGAGTGACATCAGGATCAGAGCAGAGGCAGCATCAGCCATGGGCAGCTCTCCTGCAAGTCTGGCAGCCTCATGAGAGAAGTAGCTGACAGTAGACTTTGGACATCTGGACATAATTTCTGCTTAGAAAAACAATAAACTTTCTGGAGCATCTCTCTGTAAAACAGACATCATTCTTCCGGTATTTGAATTGTGCCTCTTCATCTGCACTTTTTGCCAAAGAGTATCTGAATAGTTGTTTGCCTCAGAAACAGAACTGATGCTAAGCATTAAACACACAAATCATATTCAAGCAGTGAGTTTACATCCTTTATTGAACACAGATGGTAATTGTCCTAGGGGCAGTACTAACACTGAGATGCAATCCTCACTCATACATAATATCTTCTACATTATATCAATTATTGGGATTCATCAGCAGTCTGGCCTCCTGATGAAAAACATTAAGCTCTTAGAAGTAATGCTTCAGCTTAGGCACTTGATGTCTGAGGAAGATATTTTGTTCTCCCAAGAGCATTTAAACAAAGGAAACTCGAGGAGTTTAAGCAGGAGCCTAGCAACACTACCCTCATATATGCTACTGCTCTCATTAAGCTTGTCTTGGGCTTAATTGCTAACCCAAATGACAGTGGGTTTTAGACAATTAAAACATTTTCAAACAGCTACAAGTAATTCTTTTGGCTGCATGAGAGTGACTTATATGGACACTTATAAGACTTTGGGAGAGCAGTAAGTATATCAGAGATGTTCCTAAGACCAAACAATTACAATAATTAGTACAGTATCATAAACAGATGGTCAAACCTCACTGAGAGCTAGTGAGGAATAGTCCTGATGGGGCATCAAAATTATGGGGATCTTCTGGGTAGGAAAAGTTGATATAAAGTAAATATTCAGCTGTGTGGTAGACATTTTGTCCAGAGGATCCTGTGAGACACAGGGCCAAAAACTGCCTTCTCTTGATCAGCTAGGTGAGTTACCTTGTTATGAAAGGAAATAAGGTTGGATAAGTAGGATTTTCCTGTCATGAAACTGTGCTGGCTGTTACCAGTAACTGCCTTGTCCTTCAGGTGTTTCTTAATGCCTCCCTGAATATTCTCCATAATAAAGCCCTTGTGTTTTCCAGGGTCCTCCTTCTCCTTCTTTAAAATTGGGACATTGTTTACCAGACTACCATCAAGACTGTATTTACACTTTTTAACTCCAAAATACAATATGTAGGTGTTTCGCTACCATTACCTCATATTTATGGAATGAATAAATGTGCTACAAGAATATGCCTTTTTGGAATGATCATATACTCCAATTTGAATAATTTGAATCAAAACTCATCTCTGGCTTTTCCCAACATCTGCTAGGAACCTGTTTCCCATCAGACCTTGTCCTTGGATGGATTCTGAATAGCTCTGTATTTCTTTGTCACTTAGTGCCAGCTGGAAGGCTGGTGCCTGTCTTCCAGAAGAACTTCTAAATGTTGTTTTGAAATGGCTTAGGGAGTATCTGCTTCTGTCATGCACAGGAAAGGGGGAAGGATCCCTGCTTAGATGCTCTTCCACTGTGAAATACGGATTTATCAGTGTGAATGAAAAATGCTGAAAATCTGCATTCCTTTATTGCATGAATGAAGTCTTGTGGCTGTCTTGGTTTACACAGGCTCAGTTGCTTCCCCGTCCCATTGGTAACTCTCCGTTTCAAGAGGGTCTCCCATGACAGGGAGGTAGACAGTGCTGAGGTGCTTTATTCTGTTCCCCCAGGATCCAACCAGCAGATCTGAATCATAGCTAAGGCTTTCCTCAGGTCCTTGCTAAGACCTGCTGACTTGGATCAGTCTCAGACACATCACTCTTCTTCATAAGAAATGTGAAATGGCTTTCTGCCCCTGACAAATGCCTGTGCTCTGGAGCAGCCTGTGGATGATGCTGGCTTCTTACTCAGTTAAATCAGAAATCAGTTTGAAGTTCCTTCATGCAAGTCTATAAATGTGTGTGCCCGGAGCGAGGAACACATTTTACCACTGTGTCCCAGGAAAGGACTCCAGAACTAAGAATTCTCATGTAAAATGTGACTTCTAAGGTGCTTTTACTCTTTAACGTACTTCTTTTCTCTTGCCTCTCTTCCTTTCACTCCGCCTTCTGCACACCTGTCTGCTAAAACCAGACACACATAAGCACAGATATGTTTAATGCTGTCTAGACAAGCACCCTATTAGGCTGGGCTGGGGCAGCTGTTGCCATAGCAATGAACAAATATGGTTTTGTAGCTGAAAATGAGGTGGCAGGAGATTCATACTTTCTTCACAATACAGTGGCAATGTCACAATGAAATTGCAGCATGAGAAAACTCTGTGTTAACTACTAGCAAAAGAGTAATAAATAAGAGGTGATTGGTTAAGGACTAGACTCTTCTATTCACTGTGAAAGTGAAAAATTGAGTTTTGAAAACCTCAAAACTGCTCCTGACTGCAAGAAAGGTGACTAAACATTTGCAGTATTTCAGTTTTTATTTGGTATAAAGAAGACTTTATATCTTACAGTGCTTTAACATTTCAAGTTCTTGCTGAAGTTTTAGCTTAACAGGTGGAAGTTTTCCAGAGTTAGAGGGGCCCAGAAAACTCTTTCTAGTTTTTGCAGCATTTCTCACTGAAGCAGTGTTGCCAGGGAATTGCTGAGGCAGGCTCAGGAAGAAACCATGAGATTTTTCTCTCTGCTACAAAAATTCAAGGGAAAAAAAAGCTTTTCTCTTTTTCACTGTATTGCACAATACAAAGTCAAAACCACCTCTCACTTCATTTACTGTGCTTTGTGGTATTAGATCAAAGGCTGGACACAATGATCTTGGAGGTCTTTTCCAACCTTAGTGGTTCTGTGATTCTGTGATTAAGGCTGGAAAAGACCCTGATAATCAGATCCAACCATTAACCCAGCACTCCAAGTCCACTGTTAAACCATATCTCTAATTACCACATCTACACGTGTTCTTGAACACTTCCAGACACAGTGCTCACTTCCAGTCCCCTGGGACCTCTCTGGTTAGCCAGGACTGCTGGAGGATACTGGAAAGTGGCTTGGAGGCACTCCCATGAGCTCCCTCAGTATCATTTGGCATGTTGAAGTGGAGCAGCAGGTCACTGACTGTTTCCTCCTAGATTACAAGGACTCTTTTTTCCCAAGAGAACAAGGGCCAGCGCATAGCTGTACTCTTCAGCTGCTTGTGGAATATTTCATCTGCCTCTTCATCGTGGCTGGGTGGTCTGTAACAGACTCCCAGGATATCTGCCTTGTTGGCCTTTCTCCTAATTCTCACTCATAAGAATTCAACCTTAATCGTTGCCATCATAAAGCTCTTGGCAGTCAAAACACTCCCTCGTGCACAGGGCTTCCCCACTGCCTCTCCTCCTTGCCTGTCCCCTCTGAAGGGTTTGCAGCCAGCCACTGCAGCACTTTGGTCACCTGAGTTACCCCACCACAGCTCCATACATGCCTTAGATTTCCTTCTGCACAGCTTTCGCACTCTCCATTTGAGGGCTGCAAGAGGAAGGGGATGTGTTCTCACAGCAGCAGCACACCACGACAGCTCACTCCCCAGCTGCCCCTGCTGCTCTGGTGCCTGGGACACCATACATGCCTCTGCTGCAGCCCCTCCGTGGCTCACACCCCATCCTGCTCCACACATGATGGCATGGGGCCCATTATAAACTCATTTTGGTTGTAGAGGAAGACAAGGACAATGCTCACGTGGCATTTTTCCTATTAAAAAAATGATTTTATTTTCTTCGGACTATCCCAAAATATGTTTAATTGAAAAGTATTGCAACATAATTGTGCTCAGAGGTAATAAGCAAGGAAGTGGCATTTCAGATGGTATTATGGCATGATTATGAGTTCTTTTTCCCATATCCGTTCTGTATAGTTTTTATATCAGACTACTGTGTACAGCTCAGCTGTATATTTTAATGTATGTGCAATGTACACAAGCTTGTGATCTGTAAGATATGGAGAAAATACTTTCCTAATAGAACAAGTTGAAACAACTATTAAATTACCACATTTCTTCTCAGTCCCAAATTTTTCATCCATAGCATGTAACTTTTCTCCATTTCAAAGACAGGCAGATGTGGGCTCAATGATTTCTGTGAGCAAAAATGCACACAGAAACCCAGAGGTCTTAAACATTTCTTTCAGAGGTGTATGCTTGACCACAGTGCTGCTTGTTTACTTCAAAAGGAGGTGAAAAAGCTAACAATTTCTAGGAGACTCACTTCTAAAGGGGAATCACAGGGGTTATAAATCATGTGAAAATTCCAGGAAACAGACTGACAAATATACTGGGATAGACCATTTATTAATAATTTCCTTAAAAACATTTTATAGCTAAAAGATTTAAAATTAGCAAATATAGTGAAAAAAATGGTGCTTGTTAGTGCAAATGGACATAATCCCATTATTTTCCCAGTCACAAATCTAGTTTCACTAATATTTGATTGCTGACTGGGGTGAATAGCATAGTGAATTAATGGTTTGACTTGATGAGCTTAGAAAGCTTTTCCAACCTTAATAATTGTATGATCCTGTGATTCCATTAGAGATTACTTTTTCCATCCATCAGGTGGCTTGTAGGTAGAGTGAGCTGTGCAGAAAGTAGGGTACCTGATGTTTGTACAGACCACATTTTTGCCAGGTCACCCTAAATCAGGTTCCTAAGGAATACAACTTGTATCCGGATCTGCAAGAATTTTTGCAACAGGACAGCTGAATATGTGAAGCCCTTCTGTTGCCACAGCACTGCTGGTGGGATGTGAGTGTTTTCCTGGGCTCCTTATCAAGGAAATTACCTGGCTAAGGCTTGCTGCTCTGGCCCATATCTCAAAACTGGATATGCAAAAAGAACTGAGACTCAGCTGTTATGC
The DNA here is from genome assembly GCA_013400315.1 of Bombycilla garrulus. Classification (NCBI taxonomy): domain Eukaryota; kingdom Metazoa; phylum Chordata; class Aves; order Passeriformes; family Bombycillidae; genus Bombycilla; species Bombycilla garrulus. The sequence goes on from VXBU01012180.1 coordinate 31,196, forward strand.
TCAGACACACTGCAGCATGGTTAGGCAAAGTCAGAAGTTAAGGATATTTTTTTTCAGGAGTGTGTAAAAAAATTATTGGTAGTTTTCCTACTGAACTGTAAAAGCCCAGGAAGGTAACTTCATAATACATTTGCCACTTGTAGCTACTTACTCTCTGGAGTAACAACACTGATCTTTTCCAAAAACATATTCAGTCTGTACAAACAACTGTGAAATTATCTTTCTGTTTCTCCTTTTTTAGAGGTGATCATAGCTATCTGTTGCTCATTTAGCACAATTTGAGTTTTATGTTTTATTTTTATTTCATGTAGACAAGGTCCAGGAAGATCAGTTCTCTCTTCTAACATTAAAACCAGAGTCTGACTTTTCTGCAGTGTGGTGGTTTTGTTGTTGAACTCCACAGTCTTAGAACAACACAAATAACTGAAAGTCCTCAAGTTGACTGAAAAGGCCTACAAATCACATAATTTTCAGCTAATATGCATTAGAATAAACTGAGTGATAAAATTTATGGCATGCTGTAACATTGCTTGACAAAATATTTTTTCATTTTTCGGTTGATAGAAGTGTGAGTTCTCCTGCTGCTGCCATACTGGAATTATGATTCTGACACTGTTGGTTTCCTTTGTCCATTGCAAAATGTATAATGATGTCTTAAGGCTGAATAAAGAATTAAATAAGAAGTTCCCATACACTTGGTGTTATATGGGAAGAGGATCAAAGACAATGGACATGAGTTGAAATGTGTGGTTCCAATTGAATTAAAGAAAAAAGTTTCCATATAAAGAAAGTCATTTGGTGGCAGAGCTTATGCAGAGGCTAGGTAGTGTCTGTTCTTGCAGACTTTCAAGCCCTGACTGAAAAAAGCCCTTTGCAAACTGACCTCAGATGTTGACCCTTCTTTGAGCATAAGGATGGAATAGAGGTCTCCCGACATCATTTCCTGCCTGAATTATTTTGCACTTACGGGATAAGATACCAAAGTAGTGAAAGAGGTTGCCACAATTTCATAGATATCCCTCTCCCTGTCAGGCTGCAAGATAAATATTTAATTAGAGGTGCCTCACACTATGCCCTGATAGACACGTTATGAAGGTTCCACCCAGATATGAAGTAAAGGAGTTTGCAGGGCATGACCATTCTGTCATGAAGAGACACGCAATGTCCATGTGTGTACAAGCACACCTTGGTCATCATTTTACGAACAAGAAACAGGGAGGCACAGGAAAGTTTCTAAAAAAATCAAAACTTGCAGAAAGTCAGACCTTGTTGAAAGTTGGATTTGTGTATTATATAACTTTGAGGCAGAGATACAGACCACCAAATCTAAAAAGCAGAGAAAGCCAGAAGTTCACTCCAGGCAAGAGGTTAGCTGCTGTGGTAAACACTGTCTGAAGCCTTCATGTCTTTTCAAAAACAAATAAATAGTGAAGCAGTTTGGAGTTCAACGCAGAACTGCAGAAGTGCACCAAGGTGACCAGTTCTGGAAAAGGCAATCACTTGCCTCATAAATACTGGGAAGGACTGAGAGCCACCACGGTTACCTTCAAATTCAGGGTGTAGTTACTCTCCCAGTAAAATCCTTCAAACGACTCTGAGATAAGAATCATGAACCATTCATTAGTTGGGCACAGAGATACCACTCCACTTTTCAGGTTGCAGGACTTCCACTGTACGTAGTGTGAATTTGAGCTAAGCAAATGTGTGAACAGTGTGAATTTGCAGCAGAGCATCTGCCATTCTCAGGCAGCAGGAGGGGCAGACACCTCGACTTGTTTTGCTGAAGGCTTTTTTGCTAAAGGTTTCCTTAAAAGCCCCAACTTTTAATTCAGCTGATGCTGAATCAAGCTGCATCATGTGTATCACTATAATGAAAAGGCTGTAGGTCAAAGCACCCAGTGCTTTTCTTACAGCCATATGTTTAAATCCAGATTAAATTAGGAATGTGAGGGATGCATCTGTGATAAATCAGTCTGTAGTTGGTCAGTATGACCTTTGATGTGTTTTTGGTAAAAATATGCTCTTATGATGTGTTATCTTGTATGGCTACAACCCGGAAGGAGAAAAATCAGATGGAAAAGATGAGTTCAGTTAATCGGTTCAAAAATAAAAGTATTAAGATATTCTTTGCTGTTTTTTGTTTCAGATGTGCAATGTTGCAAATAAAAATTGACATTTGGGGGTTTGTTTGTTTGTCTGGTTGGTGTTTTTAAATACAATTTTGCAACTTTCAAAAAATATTACCCAGAACTTCTGAGCAATCCTAAAAAGCATTTGAGTCTCATAAAAATGTAACTACACTGTTACTACTTTCAAGCTGAATGTAGAAAATACACAGATCACAACTCACTTTTAACTTGGGATCAAAACTATATAAATTGTAATTTTTATATTGCAATAGGTTTGAAGTTTTAGTGTTCCTTATAAATATGTGACTTAACTGCTATTTCTCTTGGTCATCCTGATTATGTTTAACATGATGATTAAAGATACAAAATGAGATTTTAATTTATACAATCTATCTTTGAATTGCTGTTTTGTGGGAGTACAAATTCTGAACTTCACCATGAGCAATTTACAAGGCAACGGACCATGATATACAAATTCAGAGTCATTACTTTACTACATCATCAAGCAGCAGAATCTGAACAGCTATGGAAAGCATTTATTTAAAACAAATATTAGCAAAAAAGTGAAAAGAAAACATACAACAATATATATTCTCTGTTTAATTTAAAGTTTGAAATTGATTCCTTTATTTTGATAATACAATATTTCATTATATACAGTGGAGCAACAGGAAAGGACTACAAGACAGTCAGGATACATATTGAAAGATGATGCAAAAGCAAAAGGCACAGGGCTACATGTCCTTCCATACAGCTGCCACAGCACTGACCTGAAGAGATTTTCTCAATTTATCTGCTGTGACTTTTAGTCCACCACCTTATTACTGTGTCAGGAAAAGAGAATGCCTACTATACCTGAGTGCAAGCACTGGGTGAAATAATATCAATATGAACTAAGCTGATCAACCAAGCAACCAAGTCTTTCACACACAGTGGTTACCTTGTGTCAGATGATAGTCTGGATAGATTCAAGAAGAATAACCAACTGAAGACCTCCATAACCTATAATTAAATACTGCTCTTTGCTGCATGGTTGACTTTTTTACTCTTCCTTCTCTCTTTCTTTAACTTCCTCGCCTTTCAAATGTCTTTTTTTTATTTTTTTTTCCTCCCAGGAGCAAGGAATTTCTTTTAAGTCACATCCTTTTGGCCTTAGATAAAACATGACCAAATCCAGATGAGCAGTTAATTTCTTCTAGGCCAAGAAAAAGGACATGTGTATGTTCCTATCTATCTGTATTGAATTGCTCAGGCACAGTCCTTCAGGCACAGCCCCGCTCCGGGGTAGGTCCCTCATGGGGTCACAGGTCCAACCAGGAAATCTGCTCCAGTACGGAATCCTCTCTCCATGGGTCAGCAGCTCCCTGCCAGGAGCCTGCTCTGGCACGGTTTTCCTGCAGGCTGACAGCCCTCTCTCAGACATCCTCCTGCTCTGGCCTGGGCTCCTCCAGGGGCTGCAGGGGCACAGAGACTCCACCACAGCCTTCACCACGGGCTGTGAGGGAATCTCAGCCCTGCCCCTCCTTCTTCACTGCCCTGGGACTGAAGAGCAGTTCCTCTCACATGCTCTCACCCCTTTCTTCTGTGGCTGCAATTACATCTGCACAATAACTTTTATTTTTCTTCATCTTAAGTATGTTATAACAGAAGTATAACCACCACTGCTGACGGGTTCAGCTTTAACCAGCTGGATCCAGATGGATCCATCCTGGAGCCAGCTGGCACTGGCTCTGGCAGACATGGAGGAAGCTTCCAGCATCTTCTCACAGAAGGCACCCCTGTGGCACCCCACTACTAAAACCTGGCCATGCAAACCCTCTTAGCTGAGGAGCTTGTCCTGCTCTGCAAAATCCTTCAAGGGAAGCTGGTGACAGCCATGCCTACTGCCTCTGGCAGCCCTCTGCTGCTCCAGATCCTTGTGTGCTGCCTCTGTACTTCAGTGGCAGCATAGGAATTGAAAATGAGCCTTTAGACAACCCAGGAAAATCCTCAACGAACAACTTGCATTGTTAATTGCCAGCTTGCATCTCTATGATTCTGCTTTTGTTTTTAAAATATCAATTATTATTAAAGCCAGGCATTTGCAAAACCAGAAGGAAAGCATAGCTTCATGGAGTCCACAGCTGCACTGAAAATTCTGTAGTCAACATCTTGGAGGAGATTAGCAATTATTTTTCATGACAAGTCTGATGTTCACTACACTACCCTTGTTCTTGATTCTCATGTGCATTCTCTGACCCAAGATGCATTTCCCCAAGAAAGGCTGAAAATAAATTTTGAAAATATGTTTTTGAGATTTAGTAGTTTGAAGGGAAATATGTTTTTCATTTGGGAGAAAGTTGAATATTTTTAAGGTTTTTTTTTTTTAAGGGCTTAGTTTTCAAATCTGTTTCATATTAGTTGTTCATAAAAATAACACTCAAAATAACTTTAAAATTCTGGAACCCTTCACTATTGCTGCTGGACAGAGTTCTCTGAGTACACATTTTTGCAAATGATGCAAACTTTGTAATGTGATCACAGAGTGTTCACAGGGACAGAACATTAGTCAGACATGCTTTGTATGAATGAGTGAGGCCAAAGGATGAAATTGATCATCATTAACATAGATAATTTAACTTGAATCTTTCCTACTGCTTATCAAATATTATTCCGCAGTTCTGAGTCTGTTCCTTCGTATTTCTGCCCCAAACTTTCTTATAAAATTGTTTTGGGTTTTTTTTAAGCTGGAATTTCCCCTCAGCTGTGTAAGTTTTTTACAGTGGTGATCAATAAACTTTGAGCATTCATCAGAGCTCTAGATTTGCTTCTAAAACAGCCCTACAAAATGGTAAAGCACACTTGTGGTTTAAAAAAGGCAACACCAAGAGGACAACCATGAACAAAGCTCTTTTTTGATAGTGGCAGATACAAACTAAGAAAGCTTCCACTAAAAGCCACTTAAAATGCAATACTGACTTCCTAACAGCAAGTGACCATTGCCATCTGCAGAGGTGAGTACACTCTAGATTATAACATGAAGTTGCCCAGTCCTCCATCTGCACACGGTTTGAATACTTCAGTTGCAGCTGTTCAAGAGGGGGATGTTCTAGTTTTAAGAAGAGCTAAACACAATCTCCCTGGATTAAAAAAACAAAAAAAAACCCCAAAAAATAAAAGTATCCTTATAAACAAGGCAGAAGATTGATGGAAGCAGACACAGTATGTTTAGGGCTGCATTGTAACATAAGAACAAAAGACTGAATGTGGCCTTTTGGTCCCAGAACAAAACTCCACTGAACCCAAACTAGGTTGGAATGACAATGCCCACGCAAGAAAAGCATGTCTGACATATTACATGGAATATCTGGCAGGCACTGGGTGGGGCGACTACCTCTCTAGGCAAGAGCAGGACTTTCATTAATCAATGTAAAATGCAGCATAATTGAACTAATCTGCTAAATCTAGAAAGGAGCCTGTAATAATTCCTTTTAATTTTTTTTTAAATGCACAATTGCTTTTTTATGATGTGGTGGAATTGGTGAATCACAAAGTGATAAAATAAAAAATATTCTGTGAATATATACAGACACACAGACAGACAGACACACACATGTCCTTAAGAAAGAAGCTCTGTTCTTTCTTAAATGTAAAAGGGATCTTTTAACTTTTTCTTCTAACTTGAATATTTTACTGCCTGTTCTTTGCCTACTTTTATGAGAAATACTAGGAAAAAGAGAGAGTTATTGGATAAAGGATGATAGACTGAAGTTAGTCTCTTCCAAATGAATGGGAGTTGTGTTGTTTTTGAACAGAGTCGTGATCTTTTTCAGATATCCTTGCAGGCAGCAAGAGGAAAAGCAAATGGTGATAAAATTTTTGAGACACCATTTTGCAATGTTTTGAATAAACTGAAAAAAGGAGAATTCTGAGGCAAGAAGATTCTGACTATGTCTTCTGTAGTGAGGAATTTATCAGCCATTTTGGTTAAAGGGATAGTTCTGGGGTTTTTTTGGTTTTAAGCCTGTGAAGCTAGCCAAAAAAATTAAAATTAATTCCATACCCATCACTTCCACAACTTCAAATTTTCTTGGTACATGTCCTTAAACACTCTAAAGGAAATGCTATAGGCTGTTATACAGGGTTAAGGGGTCCATGAGCTGTGGCGATTTAACTTTTTCCCTAGATATAGTATATTAACTGATTCTTTTCCCCTTTATACATTCCCCAAACACAAATATTTATCTTCCTGTCTGATCCAAACTCTGTCCCTTTTAGGATTACTTTCAAGAATCCTGCTGGGTCCAAGTCTGGATGCAAAACTTTAAAGGATATTTGTTTTCTAATACAACCACAGTTGTTGTAATATAGTGTGCCCAGATCATCAGCCCTTTCGGCATAATTGGCAGTGTGAACCTGAGTGGCTTTGTACCCAATCTAGAATGAATTTTCCTTGATTGAATTTATTTACTTACATTGTGGTGAAAAAAAATCATCAAAATCTAGACATTTGAAAATAAGCTGTCAGAATTTATTTAAATCAAACTGCAGTCTTCTACTCCTACTTTTTCAGAATTGGTGAACTAGCAACAATTGATCCTCCAGTCTTGCATCTCAGACAAATTAAATTTAACCTTAAACTCTGCTTTATAGCTGAACCTAAGTTTGACTTAAATTCATGAAGTGTTGACTAAGGTAATGTTGCAGGTTCACACTAAATTGCTGAGAAAAATTAAATGCATGGCCCATAATAGAAAAACTACAGTGTGCATTTTTTAATTAAATAAGTTCTTATGAATTTAAATTAAGCATACCGCATTTAGTTTATGGGCAATTAATGGGCTTGAATTGAAAGGCTCACCTCTTGAACCATTGTTTGGAAGAGCAATTAACACACCTGTGCAGTCACTAGTGTGAGTAAATGCTACTACAAAAGTAAAGGTTTAAGAGCTGCCCTTACACTCACGTCTCTTAAATATTCCAGGCATGGCAGCATTGCAAGTGTATATAAATATATGTGTGTATGTGTGTGAGTGTGTGCGTACACACACACACACATACATAAACCAGAATAACATTCACAAAATTAGCAGAGGTCTCATGTTGGTTTGGGCAAAGAACACGTGTACTTTGTAATATTGGTTGGTAGTTATCAACAACAAATCCTTTGGTCTGTATTTTAACTGTAAAACATAAAATGAGACATAGCACTTTCTTTTCCATATAGTAAAAACTGACAAAATTTTCAAGAGCCAGTGATCAACAGACCATGATTAAATGAGGATCCAAGAAGAGCACATGCAGGGTAAGAGTACCCAGCAAGCAAGGCAATATAGCCCTTCTTTCCTGCTGCTTGATTTGCAAGTCCAAAGAAGGACTTCACCTGAACTTTTAGGCACCTACTGGTAGTGCGGCTGCTGTTTTCCATCATGAACTAGTACTGACTGGGAAAAATAAAGACAGCCAGCACCAGTATCTTTTCCTTCCCTTCAACAGCAGCTTTTTGAGCCATTTACTGTTGCTTGTGGAGCTCTACTCACATCACTGTGTCTCAGGACAGAAATTTGCTCAATTTTTTTCCCTCCAAAGACCCTGAATCATACTGCTTTTCTCCTGTAATACTCTTAAATTATTTTTCTGTCTGGTCTAAGGGAAAAACTCACTTTATTTCAGTCCACAAAAAAGTTCCCTTGAATTTTAGTGGACATAGAATTTCACTTTAATTTGTACATGCTTAACCTTTGCAGGGTACTTAACTCTATACATGTAGGTAGCTTCCCTGCAGTCAAGGAGACTAATCTAACTCTACAGGCCTTGCCATGATTTCCTTTCCTTTGCTACATTATTTAAGTGTTCTGCATATTTCAGATCACATCTTCCTGTCAAGTGTCCAATGTCAGTCATCACTGTAGAGCAACTACAAGAGGTTAAACCAAGAAATCATTCTGGAAGTGTGAAGAACTTCAGGTTGTTAAATGTGGACCTGTTTGTATGGCAGCTGATGTGTGGTCCTTCCATCCAAGCTGTCCTCTGAAAGAGCACCAGTAAAAAATCCTGAACATTTGGTTTATTTAATGGCAAGCTAATCTTACTTGGAAATTTTCCAGAAGACTTGGTTTCTTCCATTATTTAGGCATAGCTCATTTTGTTTAGTAATAAAAATAAATGAAAACAAAACTCTCATAAATTTGGAGATTATGCATGAAAAACTAACCCACTGAGTCTGGCTCCAAGAAAACTAAGCTGAAAATACAACCCACAGTTTGTGTCTTCTTAAAACGTCAGCTAACGGACAGTCTTCCCTCTAATTTCCATCTTGTTGCCATAAAAAGCACCACACATAATTTCTCATACCTAGTTTATAAACGACATTGCCCCCTTTGTTTTTTAAAATCTTTTAAAGTTTTTTTATGCACTTTCTTCCTCAAGTTTATTTGTTGATAAATAGAACTTAAGCGTAGAAATAGCACAAGTGATTGAAGAATTTGAAAGAAAGGAAAGCTGTCAATATTTGTTCTATCTTTACACCTACATGGTGACTTTCTTTGTGGTGCTTTTAGGACTTACCCATGAAAGTAATGGAGTGATGCAGATACCATTAATGGAACCTGCATATTCACAAAAGCCACAAGCAAATACAGCTGAATTTTGGGGTTTGGATGGGTTTGCAATGAGTTGTGTGCATGACATGTTGCCAAGATACCCCCTTCACACAGAATCTTGTGCATCTTCTATCCACCTTCCTTCCTCAGGTGCTCCAGTCTATTCAAAACCAATTCACCGCAGGACCAAGCAGCTTTCAACCACCTCTAGCAGGCTTGAGTCGGATGGATTTCCAGACCAGAGTCTTGCCAGTGTTGTGTGTTGTGCCCGGTGTTATAACTGGATGGCTGAAGGGCAGAGGTGAGAAGAAGACAGGGAATTACAGGCCATAGTTTCTCTGGTTCCTATAAGAATTGGAAAGGACAACTTCAGAGTGATTTTTCTGGTGGCTGTTTTAGGTCTATTCATTGCAAACCATGGAGTTTCTCATCTGCTTTATAACAGTAAATTTTTATTCTGCTGCTGTTACCTTTTCTTCAGCCACAAAAGCCTGTTCTGCTCTGTCCACTTTGCAGGCCCATTTTAGGTTATTTATATAGCAGTAATACTTTGTAGGTCAGGACCCTATCCATTTTAGGGATTATAAATCAGAACAAAGATAGAAACAAAGAGAAAAGGAATCAAAGGGAATTGTCACAGATGAGAGGTAGTAACAGGAACAAACTTTTTCTCCCCATCTTTAACTGACTGCCGAACAGTCAGACTGGTTTTGGAAACCACACAGTGTAACAATCAGGCTTGAGGTTAAACCTATTTTCCTGAGGACAGCAGGACGATCTACCTGAGTGTCACATTTGTAATAATGAAGTTTTAGATGAGTGATTAAAGATGAAAAGAGCATTGAAATGTTGGTACCCTCAGCCAGGCTGAAGGCCAAAACTGCAGGTGCAAAAAGATTTCCACTACATCACACATAACAGACCATTTTAGAAAGGACAATACTTTTCCCTAACAGGCCACTCACCTATTGGGTGTTTCTCAGCATCCTAGTGCTCTTGCCTCCTTAAAAAAGATGTTATATAAAAGAAACTTACTTCTTGACTAATAATTTCAGTGAAGTGTTTTTTTTTCAAAGATACTTCAGTTCAATATTGGCAGTTCACTTGAATTGGTTCTTAACCTCTCTTGGTTTCTACCTCATTGTCTAGGATCCATGTTAGGCTTCTCTGTTCCTAAATCTGGAAGTTTAATTGTATTTCCAAAACACTTCCTGCCTCACAATGGGGCCAAACTGCCTTCTTCTATTCTCCCATGCAGGCTCTTGGTCTCTGACTTCTCTTAACATCTAAATCTTTGCTTCCAGTTTCCATCACAGCTGTTGAGGGAAGCTGGCTAAGAAAAAGGAAACTGCAGACACTACAGCTAAACTAGAGAGTGCTGACTTGAAGGAGATCCTAAAAACATAGCTTGTTACAGGCAGCAAACCAGTATAACTTTTCACGTATAGTCAGCTACACACAGCACAGCAAAGCAGGTTGCTTACCCATGCTGCAAAACCAGATGACTGGAAAGAAAGGTGAAGGCTAAAAGAGGTCAGAAGGATGTTTATACTTATCCACAAACATTCTTGGTGGTTCCAGAAGGAATTTTAGGACCTGAGTAGGTTCTCAAATGGGCTGCAGAGGATGCACTACAGACAGACTATGGAAACCGGGCACATGTGGTTTTGAGGTAGCAGGGAATGGAGAAAGACACGACAGCTCAAGCTGGGAGTTTATATCTCTCTTCTCCACAGCTTTGCATGAAATTACCTGCAGAGGGTCCAGGTGAATAGAAATTACAAATTAAATTAGGATCTAGGTGATAAAAAATTTAAATGAAGCTGTATTAGAAATTTTGTATTACACTACTTATTGATTGCAATAGATTTTCTGCTATAAGAATCATAATATAGAGTGCTATCTTTATTCTGCTGAGAATAAAAACCTTCAGTTGCAACTATGACTTAGTGCAACCATTATTCTGCCAAGGACTCCTAAAAGAATCTGTTTATTCCCTCCTGTGTGTTGAGGACAGCATTGTCCACTTCAGCCTCTTGGGAACTTCATCATCACAAGCTTTCCACATTCCACAGTCAGGTCTTTCATGTCTAGCTTCATTCCATAGTGCCAAATCTCTACATGTGGCGAATCCCTGACATTTCTCAAGGTAGGACATATATTCTGCAGCTTAGAAGATGCACCAATGCCAAAGGGAACCCCTTGCTCCTGTGTGGGCACGTGCCATGAGGACCTGCTACCTGCCATAGACCTACATTTGTTATTCAGAAAAAAAACCCTCTAAACAATCAAATCACTTTCTCAAGATAAAGTTTAAACATTCAGTCTCTGATGTGTTTCAGTCTTAACAGCTGATGGGTGAAATCTGTGGAGGAGGTAGGCAGCTGAACAGATGAGCAGTAGTAACTGTATTTTTGAGGCAAATGATCTGATCCTAATGCACTAAACTTAGAATTATTATCACAGCTTACCAGGGGTTTAAATATCAGGGGCTGTTTATGTCCTATATTTCTCCCTTACAGCTGCTGAATTTCTCCTGAAGCTGGCAGGCCTGCAAATCATAACCAGAGATGTAGTAGCTGTTCAGGAAGGTGCAGAGACATGCTAGCCAACTGCTTGCACACAACAAATGGAAATCCTATATGGACCACAGAACAAAGTAGTTTTTTTGGGAGTTAAATACTGGCAGGTTTGAAAAACAAGGTTAGTTGCTTATAACCTAGGCCTGATAGGGAAGGCTTAATCTTCTATTAGTCTGCATCATGAATGACTTCATACCATTTTAATCACTCTTGTCCTGGACATTAACTTTGAGAAAGATAGCTTCAGATGCTGCGGGTTAACAGAAATCTGCTTCTTACCACCTGATTCTCTGGGTTTTTTTTGCTGTATATCCCTGTACAGCATTTGAGGAAGAGACACTGTGGAGCAGCATACCGCCCCTGTGCCCCTCCATTGATCCGCTGTCTCTTCACCGCACCCCTTCCCCGGTGCCTGCCCAGCAGGAGCCTCCGCAGAGTCTTTGTGTCGCGCTGTCGCACACCGCTCGTCTGCCCCTGTCGCCTGTGCCCCGTCCCTGCGCGCAGCGCTGGGGAGCGCTGGGCACGCTTT
>VXBU01012181.1:0-39367 GCA_013400315.1 Bombycilla garrulus
TTGCTTTTAAACCAGCACACCATGCAACTAATTTGACATTGGTAATAGCTTTTGCATGACACTGAAAATCATGGAATGTTTTCATAACATACGTTGTGTGGCCTAAGAGGAACTCCAGCTGAAGTTTCAGTCCAGCCAGCTCTCCCTACCTAAGCAGGGTGACAAGAGCAGAGAATTACTATTGGAAAGAACTCTTGAATAGCAAAAGTATAAAACTAAAATTTCTGTACAGACATGCAAATTTAACAATGCTTAATTTGTATTTTCATAAATTAAACAGAGAGAGGCACGGTAAAAGTCCATACAGAGATATTTCTGATGTGTTTGTTGCCCTTATGAGTTTATCTAACATGAAGTAAACAAGAAAGGATAGGTCTTTGGTACTTCAAATGACAGCAAAAATGTAAAAACTTCAGGTGCTGTTCAATAAACTGCATCCTATGCCTATATCTTGTTTTGTATTGTAGTATTCTGAAATGATGTTGTCCTTTACAGGAATAAGACTCTCAGCTGTAAAAGTTAAGAAGCATGCCTTGATTATTCATTAACACCAAACTCGGCCAAGGAAATTTTTTTATTAGTATGGGCCATGAACTGAAATGAATTAAAACACCACAATTTCAAACAGTTTTTTTTTGGTTTTGGGGTGTTTTTGTGTTTTGGTTTTTTGGTTTTTTTTTTTTTTTCATTTGAATTTCATTTGCACTATAATAATCATTTATCTAACTTTTACTTGAACGGAAACATCTTGATATTTTTTATCCTTAAAGCAGTCCTGTAAGACAGCAGGTAGTGAAGTGAGTTAAAAGGTTCCTTCTGCTCATTTGGAGTAGATTGTTACACCCTTGAAATACATGTAATGTAAAATGTCTTTTGTGATGTTCAACTTGTTACTAAAAGCTATGAGAGCAACATTGAGCAACAAAGTAATCCCGCTTATAATTTCTTTTGGCAGGCATTTAGAGGGAAATAAGCAATTCATACTCACAGCTTACACAGAGCACAGGAACAGAGGGGGAACATAGAGTCTTTGTTTCTGCTGGGAAAAAAAATCAAACCAACAAAGACTTTATTCGGTTTTGATGGTCATTTTCTGAGTGTAGTTATGTCCCTGCCTGCAGCTGATGTTGAATACAATGAAATATAAGAAAGCAAAGATAAACTTCACCCTTAAAAATAAGTGAGTTACTCCATTCCCCCATCTTCATGTCATCTGTCATTGTGCTTTTGCAGTCTTACATTGATCAAGCAGTTTTTTTTAGATTTTTTTTTTTTTTTCTAATATGAACATCCTTACTGTGACTGATACTTGTTCTGGTAGTTGGAAGATATGAGTGTAACCAGGGCACTATTACGCTGCACTGTGAATGTAGGTTTTATGAGTGAGTGAGCTTTGGCTTCAAATATGCTTATAAGCAAATCAGGTTTTGATTTAGTCAGGACTAGTATTATATATTGAAGTATTTACTCAGTAGGATCTTTTTGGAAAAGAGAAACATTTTTTAATATTACAAAACTCTTTGTGTCGATGACTCTGCTCCCAGTTATTCATACTCTACACTCACATTTCACTTAGTTTTCACATCCTGAGGTTCTGGATCTTGAGATGACACTTTTACATGGCTGGAAGATTTATTACAATGCAGGACAAAGATAAGCTCATTTGTTTTTTGCCTTGGCCTGCCAAAATCCACTCCCTCCTGTTCAGTATTTAGCTATGTGAAACTTAGTGATAAGAAGCTCCACCACTGATTTTATGACTAGTTCTGCATAATTTTATTATTAACACATAAGTGAACAGATAAAGGAAAGAATCCATCTCAAAGGGACTCCAGTTTAGGTCAGATATATTTGGAAAAGATAACAAGAAAAGGGAAATGGGAGGAATGTTTACTAGTGAAAGATAATAGGCACTTTGCTTACAAGTATGCATACATAAAGCCATTGGTATCATTAATAGAACACCTTTTGCAGATGCACATTGTGTCACACAAATTCATGCTGAATGGTGTTGCAGTGCATGGGCAGTTTAACAGGAAACTGTTCAGGAGTTAGTAGGACTGGCTAATCTTGGAAATGTACCCAGCAACAAGATATTTTGATTTTGAGGAGGCATTGTCTAAATCAGGAAAAGAGGGCAGCTGAAGAAAATGTGGCAGGCAAAACAGAGAAAAAAAAAAAGTAATCAGTAAATCTGAATTTCCCGTCTATGAAAATCCCATCTATGATACTAAAACATGTATGATATGTTTGAAACACCAGATACCAAAAAGAAATGTTCCCAAAGTCAGAATGATACAGAGTATATCACAGGAATCAGTATCAGGGACTCTAAGGCTGAGAGGACTTTTTCTGACACTGTAGCAGAATTAAATTTGTAGCAACCAATAGTCCTCAGTTAAACAGCTCTTGAATGTAGCGATATGATAAAGCTTACTTTATGCCAGGTCTCTTTCATGCAGAAATGTCATTATTTGACCTCCACTCAGAAAGGGTTCACTGCACATTGATAGCAAGATTTCCAGTACAATCATGTAAGAGCAGACCAAAGAGACTGAGAGTGTTGGCACACTGTGTTTCACAGTTGTGCAGTCCATGCATGCTGTCAGCCTGCCTGGAGTTGTCAGGTAATTTTCTTCATGGACTGTACATATTTACAAAGCCATGACTTTGGCTTGCAGAGTGCTTATGTTCTAAAGGACTGTTCTCTAAAAGACTATAAACATGAAGGATTACAGAAGTCACCACGGGAAACATATAACTGTTGTGTGATTAGCCAGTGATAACTGGGTGTGGGCTTAGCCCATTCTTCATTGAATCATTTCCTTCACTGTTGTGAAAGGGCGTAGTTGGAAAGGAAGAGGGCAGTACTCAGCTCCCCTGCTAAGACTGGGCTGTGGCTGGCATTTGTCCTGTGGTAGCACAACATTGTACAGCCTCAGACCCCTTAACGGACAATGCTGCTGGTCAGCCACCAGTGGGGCTTGTCCTGTTGATGAGTGTGATGAGGTTTTCAGGAAGTAGAATGTCCCACTGAGCCAAGACAGCTAGAGGTTAATAGACTGAAAAATTTAGAGCACAAATTTTGCTCTCTGTTTTAACACTTGCAAGGACTGTAATCCCAGCTGCTGCTGCTAGTGAGCAGCATACAAAAGGAGGCTCAGCATGGCTGGCTGTGAGAACACACATGCATGCAGTTAGAGGGGGCAGCTGGTTTTCTCATGTGACTAAATTGTGGGAATATCTTAGAAACTTACTAAACCTTTGTCCTAGGTTACAATGTAAAGTATGCCAGAAGATCTGTATTCTATCTCCATCTTCATGAACTGTTAAAATCAGGAGGGGCAGTGTTTTCCTTGCCTCCTCCCCCGGACTATCTCCTGTTAATGGGCCATCAATGCCTTGCCCCATGAGTCAGAGATAGCTCCCTCCGGGAGCCATTTCCTGTTTAATGGGCAATTAAGGACCCAACACATGACTCAGAGAATGACATCAGCCCATTATGAGATGCTCCACCCAGGGGGAGGAGCCAAGCATTCCTACCTGGATATAATCTGGGCATTTGGACAGAACAGGCATCTGCCTTCTACTGGATTGCCAGAGGAGCAGCCTTCTCTCCCACTGGATTCCCAGAGGAAGGACCAGACCCTTCAACATCACCACTGGACCACTGGAGGAAAACTCCGCCCTTCTACAGGATCTCTGCTTCAGCAGAACCATCTGTTACTCCAGGAGGACTACTGGAGCCACCATTCAAACTGGACTGCTANCAACCTTGTAGCACAGAACTTTATTTAAAGATAGTGAAGGTTATTTCATCACTAATCCATACCTGACATGAAAGCCAGGCAAGGGGTTCCAGGTTTTTTCTTTCTAGGAAATTTTGGGGACATTGATTATTCCTTTATAATTATATTTAATAAAATTTTATTAGATATGATATTAGTTAGCATGCATTTGCAGAGAGTGGCAGCACATACGCTATGCAGCTTCAGACCTGACTGGAGATAATATTGCTGTCCTGTAGGGGCTTGTCCTGTGTGTGAGGGTTCTGAGGTTTTGGGATAGTATGGTCTCACTGAGGCACATCAGTGTCTGTTAAATATATACTACACTAAGGGCAAAATAATGAGTGAAATTTTGTTGATACCTAAACCTAAAACAAATACACTTGACAGGATTTCTTTCTAGTTTTCCTATGGGGTTCTGTCACTGAATGTCACAAATGTCTTCTGCAGTTCTAAGGCTGAGAAAGTAGGCTTTGTGCATGGAAGTCCAATGCTATGAGACAAAAGCTTCTCTCATAGACTTGGAGTCGTCCATAAGTATGCCCTTTTGCCTTCACAATACACAAGATTGTAATGGAGTAGCCTTTACCACCAGCCCCAGTGGCTTACATGGTTGCCTGGACTCCAGTGCAAACCTGGACTCCATTTTTCCTGTGTTTCAACATGCAGAGAAGCCACCCTGACCTTGTAAGTGAATTGCTTTGATGATAAATGCCCAGATGATCCGACAGAATATTACCGTCCACCTGCAAAAAAAGTATAAAACCAGCTGGTCATTCCAGTCAAACCTTAGAAAAATCATCCCAGATTATAAATCTGCTGATGAAGTTGATGGATCATTTGAGCATCCAAGAACAGATATCTTGGTATCACTCCTACCCTGTGGTCACAATCACCTGATGGTTTTTATCCAGCTCTTCAGATAATGGCTAAACCCTACCTCACAGCCTCCCTTGCACCCCTGCATAATACATATGAAGCTGAATGTGTTGCTCTCAGAAAAACAAAATCATTCTAGGTTTTGAGGTGTGACTGCATAAACTTTGCAGAGCAGCAAATTCTCTGGGTACACCTAAGGTGTCTTCTCTGACAGCTCTCTCTAGAGACCTTAGGAAGAGATGAAGGAGACAATATAAAGATTTGTGGGAATGTACATCTTCTCAGCAATATTTACAGCTGATAACAGTGAAATAACAGTTTATAAAAGTGCTTTTTCTTGTGCTGTTTCCACAGTTGTACAGAATAGACACCAGTGTCGCCCTGATTTTTTAAGATTCTGTAATCCTTCTCATATTTACATTTTTGTAAAGAACTTTCTCACACACTTTCTTTAAACAATTCGCTGTTTTTGCATTCCTTCATGGAGGAGGATAAATTTGATGGACTGTTGGTTTATCCAGTGTCATTGGAGAGGTGGCACTGTCACCCTCCAATCCACTGTCACTTTTGGAAAACTGTAAAAGCTGGGGTCAGAAAAAATAAAGCTCTCTCTTTTCCTCTTCATCTGAGCTGCGGTGTGTGTCTGTTCTTTTGTGTCCTATAGCGACACACCAGTGTCAAGGGACAGCAGTACAAGAAGAACCACTGGCTGGGAGTCAAAACTAGTTCAATTCNTAAATTTGATGGACTGTTGGTTTATCCAGTGTCATTGGAGAGGTGGCACTGTCACCCTCCAATCCACTGTCACTTTTGGAAAACTGTAAAAGCTGGGGTCAGAAAAAATAAAGCTCTCTCTTTTCCTCTTCATCTGAGCTGCGGTGTGTGTCTGTTCTTTTGTGTCCTATAGCGACACACCAGTGTCAAGGGACAGCAGTACAAGAAGAACCACTGGCTGGGAGTCAAAACTAGTTCAATTCAGGCTTGAAATAAGGCATGAACTTTAATAATAAAGCAAATCAGTAACTGCAAGTCACACTTGCTAAGAGATTCTTCATTTCCAGCATTGAAGGTTTGTTGAAAAGCAGTGCAGAAATGCTCAAGCAGGAGGTACAGGCTTGATGCAGAAATTGCTGAGTAGGTTTCTCTGAACTCACAGGAATTCAGTTTCTGTCCTGTCTGTCCTCAGAAGCTCTGGGCCAAGTCATTAAACAAAACACCTCTTCAGTATCACATAGTTGCCCTTAAAGTTATTACCCTCAGATCAAATACTAGCAAACCCAAACAAATAAAACCAATATTTGCTGATCCACACAGACATTCTGGCTAATGCTGATGCATTCTGATATCTGAGATAGGGTACTACTGTCATGTTTGGAGGAGTAAACAGCACACTGGAAAAAACTGGAACACACTCCAGGAGTGAAGTGGTGAGATGAGTCAGTTTAGGAAGCCAAACAAGGATAAAACCATTCACTTACTTATTTGATAGGGCTGGTATTATGTCAGTGTTAACACTGTGATCAAGCTGGTCAAACAAGCATGAATAGCATTGGAAGAGGAGCAGCAAACACAGAAGAGTGGAGAGAGAAGTAGGGTAGATGGATAAGTTAAACATTGTCATCAGCAGTAGCTAAAACTATAGTTCACGTGTACTGTACCCTAACCCTGAGAGCTGCTTTTTAAGCAGACAATGTAGCAACTTGAATCCACTTCCCCTTTTCTTGTGGGAAAGATAAGTAAGAGCTGGTGTTATTTTTGTTAGTATTTATTGTTTGTATTGTATTGGTGCCTCATGGGCTATCTTGTGTGACTATCCATTAATTGTGAATTATCCCCCCCCGCCCCACCCAGTGTCTGATTTCCTTTTGATAGATATAATGGTGGGTGATTTCCACCCCTTAATTCTGGCAAGATGGGACATATGTAAGGCTTGTCAAATGACACAACATTCAGACACTACAATGACGGGATGAAGTGTAAACACATAAACAGTTAGGGTCAACAGATTTGCTTCTGGAATTATCTGTGTCTCAGATTGGAAAAAATTTTTGATCCATAACGAGGATAATTTCTTAAGTCCCCTAACAGCTGCATAGCAGTCAGTAGGAGTGTGGGAGGGCCCAAAAATTACAAGCAGTAGGCCAGGAAAAGCAGGGAATCAGGAGTTTCTCAGAAAAACTTCATCATTGAAGTAAAGGCACCAGAGACTACTTGTTAAAATCTCCATTTTTGGAGACTCAGTAAGATCCTGAGTAACTTACTCTAGTGGTTTTTGTTTAGAGAAGGGGTTGAACCAAAAGTCCCAGTACAGGCTTACAGATAGAGTATTTTTCACATTTAAATTATTCTGTCACCTCATTTTAGACCTGAACTAAGCACCATACATAAGTGATAAGGTGGCTTACAGTGAGAGAGCAACTTTGCAATTACATATAAAAAGCCCCCCAACACCTATAATATCCATAGTTTGTATTTGATCTCTAGCAGACAAACAACTTTTTTTATATATAATTGTCCTCAAATCATGAGAGTCTCAATCTCTAACACATAGGTGTAACTACCAGGTAAATCATGAAGGCAGTAATACGTCCATAAAAAACTTTTCCCATAGATGAAGGCAGAAAAAATTATAAGTAATGCTTAGTCCCTATCTATGATTTCCCTATGTGATCTTTTTCCTTTTTTATTCTTGTGTTTTCAGGTAGCGTGTCATTGTTGTCTCTGACAGCAGGTATAGACTGCCTAAGTGCATGTCAAATAATTTCAGTCTTCATGAAAGCTTCTCTCTTAGCCTAAATCAATTTGCAAGTATATATTTTTCTTTATATGTTTTGCATTAAAGAGCACCTGAAAGGTTATGGTAGAGATTAGATCCTAAGTATAAGCACATAATAAAATACATTGTCATATCATTTAAACTAGCCTGAAATGGATTCTTTTTTTCTGGACTTATGTTCTTCAATAATCACTGAAGTTCTGAATGGAGTACTGTATTACCACTTAAAAAATTAATATCTTACCTTAAGAAGAGCATCTTTGGGATAGGTAAATAGTTGCCTGAAAAATGCTACAGGGACACATTCAGGTCTGGTCCACTGTTCTCAGTATAGGCATACATCCCATTAGACACCCATTTTACAATTTTGTTTTCAAATGCTGCACTCTGAAACAACAAACCAACTAAGTTAAACAAACTGAGAGGCAAAGCCCCATTAATACCCTTCTCTTGAACTCTTACATGTTCCACCTTAGCCTTCTCAACAAGATAGTTTGAAAGCACCCTGCCCCACTAATTACATATATTTATTTCCTGTTTTCATAACATGTTTGCTCCACAGATTTTTAGAAAACC
The DNA here is from genome assembly GCA_013400315.1 of Bombycilla garrulus. Taxonomy (NCBI): domain Eukaryota; kingdom Metazoa; phylum Chordata; class Aves; order Passeriformes; family Bombycillidae; genus Bombycilla; species Bombycilla garrulus. The sequence goes on from VXBU01012181.1 coordinate 8,020, forward strand.
AACAATTTCACATTCACAAATCCTCACAGTTATGTGGTGTTAATATTCTCAGAATATATACACATACACATACACATACACATACACATACACATACATATATATAATTGTGGACAAATTCAAACACACATGGTAATGGAGCTTGTCTTTCAAAACTCAGTGACAAAGCTAAAAGACCACAGAATTGTTAATGATGAAAAAGATTTCTAAGATCATTGAAACTAGCTATTAACCCAGCACCACCACATTCAACCACTACGCCACTACAAACACCACATCTACATGTTTTTTGAACACTTCTGGGATGGTGATTTCATTACTTCCATGGGCACTCTTTTTCAATGTTTGACAACACTTTTGGTGAAGAAATTCCTTCTAATACCCAACCTAATCCTCCCCTAGCACAGCCATTTTTGCCTTGTCACGTCACTGGTTGCTAGGGAGAAGAGATTTGATACCCGCCTGGCTTCACCCTCCTTTCCAGCAGCTGCAATGAGTGGTGAGGTCTCCCCGGACTGTTGTGTAGAGTGAAAACCACAGATCCCTCAGTTGCTCCTCATATGACTTCTGTTCCAGACCTTCACCATCTCCATTGACCTTATCTGGACTCACTCAATGTCTTTCTTGTAGTGAGGGGTCCAGAACTGGACACACTCAAGGTGTGGCCTCACCAGTGCCCAGTACAGGAGGACAATCACTGCCCTGGTTCTGCAGGCCACACTACTGCTAGTACAGGCCAGGATGCCACTGGCCTTCTTGGCCACCTGGGCTGACTCATGTTCAGGCACTGTTGACCAGCACTCCCAGGTACTTTCCTGACAGGCAGCTTTGCCCCAGCCCATAGCACCATGTGAGGTTGTGACCCAAGGGCACTTCACTGTGTTGGATCCCCTCAAACCAGCTTTGCCTCCCCACTTCAGAATGGAAATACACACTGAGTATAAGACAACTTACCATGGCTAAATGATACTTCAGATTCACATCTGTCATTGCTTCAAGCAAGGGCTAACTCAATGAGCTATGTCTTTAGTTAGAACAGCCTGCTGATGAGAATTCTCAGCTAGTACCAAACTGCAACAACACTTAATAGAGATGCACAGAATGAAATGGCTTTTTTTTTTTTTTGGTTCTTGTTAACAAATTATTGATCTCAAATACCATGCTACTACTGTTTCTTTGTTGATGCCCTTTCTCTCCAGCCCATGTGGGAAACAGCAGGCACAATTCCCTCCACCCAGACTGTACAGTTTATAACACCTTTGAGAAGAAAATTTCTGCTCCTTCAAGCTTTGAATTTGCTCTTATAGCTTAAAGTGGCTTTCTGTTACTCTGTATCTCAGGTTTTTTCAGTCTTGCAGTCTTGTTAATTTTAAATTAATACTGTACCAACTATCATTTCATAGAAGAACAAGTAGCAGCTAAGCCTATGTGCAGTTTGGTTTTCTAAATGTATTTTGCATAATAATAAGATATAACGGTACTCCTATGCACAATTATCAAACCTCCCTTGATTTCATTGTAAGATAGTTATTTGATCTACTGAGATATTTTAGGAAATCCCCTTCTAAGGCTACCAAGCTTTATCTGTCAATCTTTGCTGCACATATTAGCTGAAATGTTTTGGTCTTTTACTTTGCACATAGTGATTGAAAAGTTGTGCTACAAATAAGTACATGAATGGGAATAAGGCAGTTTTGTGCACTTGTTTTTTCTCAAATTGTCTTTTTTTTTTTTTTTCCCTGTGGAAAGGGAAAGGACAGGAAAGACACTGACTTCATTAAGACTTCATATAGGTAGCTCTGAGCGTAATGGCAGTTTCACTGTCGGCCATAGGACTGGCTTTGCACTAAAGGCCTTCTTTGAACTGAAGCCTATACATTTAGATTTCATCAGCAAAAGTACTTTCTGGTGCAACTACCTTGTAGTATTTTCATGCAAATGACACAGAGGATGAAAGCGGATCCTAAATAAAAGATCACCAGGCAGGTTTGGTGTAGCAAACACATTGCAAAGAATAATAATCATCAATGACAGGAGTGAGCTGATTTCTTCCCACGTTGTGCAACACTTTCATGCAATATTCTTCCTCTTAGCATGTGATTTCTTGCCACATTTTGCACTGCTTTTCTGCAACATTCTTCCTCTTAACATGATGCTTTTTTTTTTCCCTGAGATTTTTCCACTAATACGATATATTACAAAACAAAGAGAAGCAACATAATGTCAAAAGTTCAGTTAAAGGAGATTAAAAGCTCTGAATGCAATTGGCACACATTTGTTTTACTAAGAAAAAAAATGCAGAGTTCCTAATTTTTAAACCAAACCATCATTTTAGTGACTCATATCTTCAATGAGGAAATATATATACAGATGTATTTAACTATGTCTTCATCCTTAAAGCCCAAAAGATAGATAATTTGCAGCATGGTGTGTTTAGGAAAATTGCAGCTTGGATATTTCTCCCAGTTATGGGCTTTCTGTATTCTGAGTTTTGTGATGGCCCATTTATACACACATTTGTGATTTTAATATCAGCATATAAACTAATCATAAAGTTATCTGGGGTCTCAAATGAGACAGACCTTTTCAAACTGTTGTCTCATTAAACATGATTTCCAAAGAAAACAGGTGAGGAACTTGAAATGCTGAGACTATTGTTTTTTCTGTTATTATTATTTAACTGACTGAGCATTTTTTTACTAATTTTTTTATCCAGAATCTGTTATGTGGCTTCTGCTGATGATTTATATCTGGTCAGCTTGTGAACACAGACATTTATCTGGAGAAGAGTTCCTTTTGAAAAGAGCTATGACTTTGATTCAGGGAAGGTTGATCCAGAATTAGCAACACCCAAAGGAACAGGAAGGCAAACATTTGAATAATTTGTATGTATTCTCTCTTTAAGCCACAATTATGGGAGTGTTGTAAGTGCAGAAGTGTCTCGGGTTGAAGACAGGTATCTGTTGGGAAAGGTAGAACCCACCCTCAGAAGCTCCCCTCCCGCTCTCTCCGAATTACTGAAATTAAGCGGCCTTCAGGCAAGATATGGGGAGGAATAACAGTCCTTTATTAATGAGTATAATAAGATACAAATGAACAATAACTACAGTATTAACAACAATAACAACTACAAAGAAAAAAAAAATAGAAAACGGTCAGGGACACCCCTACCCCGCGGCAGAGCCGGCAAGAGGGATGGGGAAGGCCTTGCTTCACGAACCCCGTAGGCAGTCTGTAGTCGTAGATGGCTCCGACGGGCCCCTCTGAGGAGAACGGAAGAACTCCGAGATGGAACGCAGGAGTTCTGGTGCAGGGATGGATTAGATGGGTCACCGTTCTTCCCGCAGTCTCAGCAGCATCCCAGTGGGGCGAGCAGAAGCAGCAGCAGCAGGAAAATAAACGGAAGCTCCTGGGTTATGAACTCCTTTTCTTTTCTAAGCAACCACAGCTCTGAGTGTCCTCTCTGCTCAAAAAACTAATGCGGCAATGATTTTTTTTCCTCCCCCTTCCTGGCCCGGCAAGATTTGTCTTGCAAATACACTTAAGTATCGGCCATCAGGTTACCTTGCAACAAATGGGACAAAATTCTATAGGTAAAGAGAATGAAAAGGGACAGCACACCAACCCCCCACAAGAAGGCAAGGCACAAAGAGATGATAGATCCTACACGAGTGTGCGCCTGTGATTTGGACATCACAGCAAACTCTGCAGAAAGTTGCAGCATTTCTTAGGCCTTTTATAAGATGGAAGATCTCCAAAAATGCAGTAAACACGTGACTGTAAGTTTGAAATACTTGTTGTAATAAGAATATTTACCTAAGTAAAACAATGAAGCAATGAAGATATTTACAAACATATGGTCTTTTAGCCCAAGCATTTGTGACATAAAAAGTTCATACACCTAGGAAGAAAATAACAGGGTGGTAATTCCTAAATGAAGAAAAAACTAAGGCTTGCTGTCACAATTCCTTAGCCTAAGATCATAGGTGCTCTTTATTATCTGCAGAATAACACGTCAGGATTCATTACAGCACACTGTTTCCCAGGTATGGAAGACCATAGATTAAGATCACACAGTTGACGACTCAGAGAATGCATCCAGGATTTACAGAACAGCATAGTGATCAACTCCTCTGCTGAGGCATGTGGTTAAAATATTTATTTCCAGTGAAAGTACCCTTTTCTAATTTTGCACTGTGCAAAAAGCTGCTTCAGCAGGGCAGTGCACTTGGCATCTCTCCTTTACCAAAAATCAGTACGATAAAATTTTTTCAACACCAATATAGCATTAAGAAACAGGTATTCTTTATTTCGCACCAGACACATGAGGGGATATTTCCTCTGAAATACCATGCATCCTGAGTACAGAAAAGGTTCCTGTGTATATACTATATTTTAGATACTATAGTTAGATTTCTTAGAAGAAATATATATATGATAACCACTTCCCCAGAGTCACTAGCATATATTTCCTCCCATTGGCACATGTGTTCTCTTGTCCCAGGTCTCCCTCCAGTGGTCTCTGGTGGCTGGTGATCCTGAAGTTATATGTGACCACCTTATGAACTTCATACTACATCCTAAATTATGAGAAAAGTTGGAATAACTGGCCTAGTTCATTAACTTATACTTGAAGTACAATTGTTTCTTATTTCTTTCCTTTGTTAATGCTTATTGTAATTTTAATTTTATGGTTCCATAGGCTAATGGTTTTGCAAAATGATCGTTGTATGCAAGCTCCTCCATCTCTCCCATATTCTTTCCTGTATTGTGGTGGGGAAGTTGTATAACAAAATAGTTTGAAATATTGTCACTGTACATACAACTACTCCACAACTTCAATGCATGAAGTGTATATAACCATGTCTTGACATGAGAAATATCATATGAAACTCTGTGATCACCTACGGAACTTGAACAAGCTGGACAATCTGCTCTCAAAATCAGAGATATTTTATGTAACTTTGACTGCAGAATCACAGACTTCTGTCCAGTACACATGCATGCACAGTATTAGAAAATGGTTCTGAGCTTCTTGCAGACATCAGTATAATGTTGTTTTAATTAACACCTCTTTTCTTGGAAAGACATTGATATAAATTGATACTTGCACATTTGTGAGCAGCACCTTTTAGAGTTTGTTTGTGGAAAATCTCAATCTGAATTTGAAACCAATCTGAACCAGTTTATCCCATATGAGGACTGCTCTATTTACAACTCCAAGAAACTCCAGTTTGTGACAGACTGCTGTTGACCACAGCTAAATGATATGAGGACCACCTCGCCATCAATCTTTGTGTATTGCAGGAAAGACCTCAGAGACTGAACAAAAAGCCCTTATCTTTTCTGTTTGAACTTTTAGCTCATTAACAGAAGTTAACATGGATGGCTAGAATGTCATCCGCAAGCCCCTGACACCCAGACATTTGTATTCCTCAGAATGGGAAGGGAATTACACAATGCTGGCTATCTCCTAAGCCACATGCCAGTCCAATGCTGACCTACCTGGTCTTCAAAAACTGCAGATGATCTCTTACTCCCAGAGGACATGGGAGGATTACACAAAAATTACTAGACAGAGCATTTTTGTAAGTACATAGTGATGAAAACAGTAGACTTAAAATTAATTTCTCTTGAGGTCTAATTTTAAAAGGCTCTACCCTGGTTTTAAGTGCAGCTTTGGTCTCCTACTTGAATAGCAATATATTTTAAAGCTATATTTTACAGCAAATAGAGCTTTAGTAAAACTTGCTGTGCTTCTGATTAAAATTAAATTCATTTTATCTGGAAAAATCATAGAATTTTTCCAGAAATATTATTGTTGAATTATTGTCAAAAGAAAGACCTTTAACTAGAGCAGATACAAACAGAAATGACCCAAGAATACTAACATTTTATGTTAATTTCCACTTCCTTCTTAAATTACATCAACTACTTGAACTTCCTGCTGGATCAGAGGGGAAGTAAACCACAGCATATTAAGTTAAAACCAGGATATCCAAGAAGACAGATGACTCTGGGTCATACTCTAGCATTAATTTCTGATGTGTCCTTTGGTAAGTCAAACAGAATGATTAAACCCAACCAGCTATCATTGCAGTAATGCAACACTGAATTACACAATTTAAACTAATTATGTAAATTATTCCTGCAAAGGGGGATTATTCACATGTATTTAAGTTGAGTTGTATGTTCCTCTGCAGACATGGCCCTCTCTCCATTTACTGGAGAAGAAAACTATGGGCTCATTCAGATGTTTAGCTTGTGCCTTCTTCAGATATAGGTATCATGAATCTAGGTATTAGTTTTCTTTAAGTTCTAGTTTAGACCTAAAGTCTATTATCTCTAAACCCATATGTTTAAAACATAGTTATTCTTCTTTTCATCTTATCTTCTATAGCTAAGTGTTTAGATTTTTGGAGATGGGACCATCCTTCAGTAAGTGCATGCAGTACCACACAAAACAGAATTCCTAGGGGGTTAAAGCAATACTGTTAGATAACCAGTATTAGCAAACCCTTCTCTGACTCTTGTAATGGGTGATATTTGCCTTGCAGTCTGTAGTTGGATGGTTACAGTACAGTCTACACTTTTGCTTCAATGAGAAGTGAGTTTATTTGCTGGTGAAGGTGACTAAAAAGTAAACAATCAGAAAGAAAGGCGGAAACTAAGAAGACTTTAGATCAGCTTTTTCTCTTTTTTGTTTTGTTTAATCCCGTGGGTTGGAAATAACGTAGTACTTGCAGAAACAGTAGCTCTCAACTGGCTCCTGGCTCTGACAAAGGTTTCACCTCATGTTGACAGAATAGGTGGATTCCAGCACCTCTTTAGATCCAGGGCAGGAGCCTGATTAGGAATATGTTTTTTGAACAAATTTCTGTTTGCAGATCTCTTCCTGAAGTACTTAATGCTTTGAATGTCACAGAGAAAGGAGAGTATCTTCCTGCTCTGTCTGTTATCAACTCAGAGATCAGCAGGGCCTTAGTCACCACTAACTGTGGGGAAAGATCATGTAACTATAAGTTATCCAATAACTTATTGGATAATAATTGTCCATATTGGGCAATAAGTTGTCCATATAAAGCACGTATATGTGCTCTTGCATAAACACAAGACACCTTGTGAGAACATATCTGCTGCCAGAACAGCCACTGCAGTTCCATCACCTAGCAACCTCACTCTGGCTTGCAGCTACTGGAGCCCTGTTTTAGGACAGTGGCAGGATAGATGAATGCACTGCATTCTTTAGAGCCTTCTGTGGGGATGGGTACTCCTTGGGGAAGAGCGAAACTTCATGAAAATTAAATATTTTTACCTCAAATCTTCTTTCTTTAATATTTACACCTCCAGTTGCCTGAAGAACACCTGGACAGGTATTTATACCTGCTTTTGCAGTGGGGCCGCCACATAGAAAAGTGTGAGGTGAGTGCAGTTTTGTGTGCCCCAACAGCAGATACAGGGATCTGGCACTGCCAGTGCCCAGCTGTCCAGACAGCAAGGATCTGCATCCCAAGTTTGATTTATTATGTGTATCACTTCTTTCTGTGTAGAGTACGGCATAATAAACATTAGGATCTTTAGAGCAAGGGCTACCTTTTCATTCTTTGTCAGTGCAACATCAATCACTGTGGATCCCTATCCATGCCTAGAGTTTCTGTAGATCACCCACAATGTAAATAGTAACTAAGAACAGTAAGTGTCACCTGTGTGCCAGTAGTTCAGTTTTAAGGGATGTTTACGTCTGTATTTCACAAAGAACGGTGGAATCCTCAAATAGCACTTTATAAACCTCAAGTCACACTTTTCAAAATTTTACCCATTTTTAAAAAATATTTTGCCGTTTTAGCTATGAATAATGGCAACCATTCTTATCCTGAGTTGATCTACAGATAGAAGTCTGAATACTGTAGAGCTTGGGATAAGCTCTAGGGTTAAGGACACCATGCACTGCATGGTCAGCTGATACTACCACTGAGACAGTGATGACCCTCGAACCCTGCAGCAGTCCACGACATAAACCTGATGTAAGCCATGAATGACCAAGACACCTCTGATCCTGCAGCTGCAGTCCCTAGGTACTCCTCTGCCAGAGGCATTGTGTCCCAGGTTTGCTTGTATGTTGGATGAAGTGGAAACCCAGTATCCACGAATTCACAATGAGTTAATTCATTCATGAACTCACAAGAGTCTACATTGAGCCAGTCCCGCTTTTACTGTGAGCCAGTGCTGGTGCAGAACAGGAAGATATAAATTTATTCAGCAAAGAGGTAAGAACTGAAGGAACCTAAGCTTAAATTTATTCAGAGGACATAGACCTGGCAGGTGAGCTTAGGACTTAGAAATAACTTGGGTCCTGCCGCAGTCCTTGTAGCAGCAAAAAAAATGAAGACACCATTGCTAAGATTATTTATGTGGAAAACCATAATTGGAATTTTTTTAAATTGTTCTGAGAGAATAATGTAATGGCTGGAAGGAGGATGTGACATTGCCCAGTCTCAATAATATTTATTACATGAGGAACAGAGAAAGATGGGCTAATTTTTTCTGTTAATTTCAAAAGCAGCTTTTTGTGTAAAATCAACAGCAATAATGAATGAGCTGAATAGCTCCATCTCATAATGGATGTTGCTATGGAAATTACGAAAATATGCTTGTTCTTAGAATTACAAGGAGTCCCAGGAACTTTAAGGTCTGTTCCAACACATGTCATTCTATGACACACAGGATAATAGCAAAACAACATACATTATAACCCCTCTCCTTAAGTGGTTCCATGACACTAGACAAGAATATGTAGGCCTGTTTATAATTCTTATCACCTAAGTCAGTCTGCTATTATTTAGTTGTTCTCTAACACTTTACATGGTCACTTCAAATAAAGACCCTTGAACAACCAGGATAAAATATGAAGCTTCACTTACAGCTTGGGCTCAGGCAGCTCTTCAATAAGATTTGCATTATTTACCCCATTGTCTCCATGGGAACCTCTAACTCTGCTGCTAGTAACTGAGAAATGAAAGATTCAGAAAGTTCAGCAAAGCCAGTTCAAAACAGAGGTTGCAAGACCTTTATGNCAGGCATTATTGAAACTGCCATATTAAGGGCAAATTTTACTTGATTGGGTAAATTGCAAGCAACACACAAACCCCATGTGAAAATAAGAAGCAGCAATGCTTCCCTAACTTTGGCCAGAGTATAAAGAAACTAGACCTGGTCACACTCCTGGTTTTCCCTTGCAATATAGTGTATTTCTTGGACTCTTTAAGTGCTAGGGATGCCACCTATGTGCATTATACTATCTTCTGCTCCTTTATTCCCACACTAGGAGTATATTTTTTGCCCAGTAGAAATGAAGGTTGGGTGAAGCTTCCTGAGGCTCTGTTTGCCAGCAAGGCATTCAGTCTTAGTAAAATTGTTACCAAATATGGGAATGTTGCTTCTGAAGTACCAAAACCAATATATCATGACTTGCCAACAGACAAGGACAAATGTCACTTTAAATATATTTTATTAACAGAAATACATATATAATGGAAAAAAGAGATCCATGGACTGAATATGTTTGTTAAACCAAAAAAAGGAAATCTACTTTTTCTCAAAGGCAACTTGTTAGATTTGTACAGTTCATTTGTATATTTGTACAGTACGCAGCTGTAACCAAGAATTTTATGAAGCATTAATTATAATATGAAAATTTGAAACCACTGTTCTTGATGCTGAGTTTGTTCTTTTACCGTTCCTGGATTAATCCTACCAGGATGAAAGGAAACCATGCTAATTTTTGAGCACAATCATGACAATTTTCTAGAAGAATCTAGTTGCTAAGTTCTGGGAAATTATTTGATTCTTGTCTTCCTGGAAGTTCTCAACTTTGACAAGCTCAAAAAATATGCCATCTACTGTCACTTTTAAAGCAGCACTTCAATGAACTTCAGAAAGGAATATATTTGGCAAATGTAGTTTGATACTTTTGCTAGCACATGGAGTGATGACCATTGCATGCTGGTATTTCTGATGATGGCTTGGCATGTTAGTGCTGTTTTGCCATGAAACTAAGGCAAGAATTGCAGTTCTACCCTCTCTATTGCTGATAAGATGGGAAGATGAAAATAGGGATGCAGAAGCCCAGGGATTTGTGGATTTGTTGCTATGTTGGGTGGCCAGGCAGTGCCGCTACAAAGGGAGTAAAACATCTGTAAGAAGAGTGAAATTACTATCTTTAACTCCAAGCTGAATCACTGTGCAAGTGCTCCTATTGCTCAGTGCCAGGTACCTTTAGGAGTCCATCACCAGGGCAAAGGGAATCACCAAAGACAAGTCTACATTCAGTGAAAGATTAGTCATGGAAGACTTTGCATATATACTACAAACTTGCTTTCAAAGTGATTTACACTAAAGCTTGTGCAGAATGCTGGTGTTGGGTGCAGCTGTCACAGAGAAGGATGATGGTATAGGTTCTGGAGGGGGATAGCTGGACTGTTAAGTGAAATTTAACCAACTGCTGATCTCCCTGGCTGAAATGAAGAAAAGTAATTTAGTCTGGAGTCAATGGATCTCATTTACACCTGGGTGAAGTAGACTAATACTTTTGAGATTCCTTTCTCTTAATTGTTCAAAAAAGTGTAAACAAAAATAAAACCTTAATTGTATCACCTTAAGAAGTCCATTGAACTTTGCATTTAAATTATTCTTTCAGCAAAATGTGATAACTGTATCTACTTGCCTCCCTGAACAGTTGTGAGAATAAATTATTGTTCCTAAACAGCTTGCAGGCTGAAAAGGGATGAAAAGGGGGAACAGTTAATGTTAACATTCAGGAAAAGAAAAGCAGGAGGAGGAAAAGGTCACAGGTAAAATCCATGTATGCTTTTTACTGTTTCCTCACCCAATATAGCAGTCACTTGAGAACAAAAGAGGCCAGGCACATGAAAACAATACTGAGACACTTCTGTCAGGATTTGCAGTGTAGGCCAGAACTGCAGCAATATCTGCTCATGAGTCTTCAGAATCATCTCTCATCAGATGGAAAATATATGAGAGTGGGGTTGATGTACAAGTGAAGGCAGAGAAGGCTATTCATTTGTTTGCTGTTGGGCTCAGGTAGTATTCTTCCCAGGCCTTCTTGAACACACCCTGGTACCTGGGAACACTTTCATATGGAACAGTTATGAAATACTGTGCCTGATGTAGTTATGATAAGAAGCTGTAGCAATATTTATAAACTGCTGAGCTCTATAGATAACAATACACTTGGTAACAGGAAATGGGATGTGGTTGCTTCACCTGTGCAATTAGTGAAGCAAGTCTCTGCATGTTCATACATTCTTATACAACATGAACTGGATAGAAAGACCACTTTTATCCCAGGTATTGGCACTTGGGCTCATCAAAATTCCACCAAGATAGTAAAGTATCAGAAGGCACTGGGCAAAACTAAAGAAATTAGAGTGCACTGCCTTCTTACAGTCAAATTCTCTAATACATGTACTGCTGTGTAAATAATTTCAGCACTGAAAATGCTTGCCTGTTAGTATGCATTATTCTCAAGTTGGGATTGCTTTTTGCATTCATATAGAAATGTTTTCATTTTCTAAAATGCGTGTCAAACTAAGGATCTCTATGAATGCTGGGCCTCTGCCTTCAATCAAAACCAAAGAAAGCAAAATAAAGGTAAAATAATTGAGAGAAATTAAAATCTTAAGTCACAGCATCCTGTGTCAAAGTTTTGCTCATGTACCTCAGCAAATAGACATAATTTACTTTTTCCTGAGCACTGAGTTAAACTGTTTATAAATAGCATTTTCCCAGCTCCCTCTCCCCTCTGCCAGATCCAAGGAATTTTATCTGATTGGAATCAAAATCCATGGTCTCACAGATCAATGTGGTCAGGTTTTGTTTAATCACTACCAAATTTCATGCTATTTGAATTCATGTGATCTGACAGTGATTCAAATCAGCTTTTTTCCTAAGAGTTAAGATTTCAAAACATGTTGCATAAATATGATTGTCTTACTTTTAAGAAGTTTTGTCAGAAATCTACTGTGTGTATAAAAGGGGAAGGCAATGAAGAGTTAGCACTAGAATATCACTGACCATCTGCTCTGAGGGGCTTAGCACATCGTGGAAGAGCAAGACTGGGCAAAAATTTGATAAGTTTCTAAATTCTTTAAAGGTATTCTAAAGACACAGAGATCACAGTATTGCAGGGCTCGTGGTTAATATTTGTAATGGGAAAAAGCTTCTGTGAGGTGACAGTAAGTGTGATCTTGGTGACCACTGCCCTGACAACACGAATAGAAACAAAATCCTACTCCTCTCTGAACTGGCTGCAATAAGTACAGCATTTTAGTCCTGTCCGTTGTACAAAAAGGAGGTTTTTCTAGATCTCATGTACCTAAAAATACAGAATAAAAAAAAAAAAGTCATATAAGTGGATATAAGTTGGAAGGGAAAGTTGGAAAAACATGTTGAATCTTGGGAAAGGAGGAAGAGGTTTTTTTTTTTGCCCTGTGTATTTCTGATAGCATGGCTGTGTGCATTGTAATCACAGCCATTAGAGATACACAAGCGTTGCTGCAGATATTCTTAGTGAAGTTCTTAGCTAGTAATGACTTCTAGTGTTGCCCTTCATTACATATCAGCAGAAATGTTTTATTCTGTGAACCAAACATTCCTACACATTGCTGTGCCAGCTGGCCACTGCTTCATTTAAGTGAGAAATCCAACTTGCAAAACATGATCAGGATGTCTCTTTGGTAAGCTGCACACACAGTGCTTATTGCACATACAAGGGCTTTGACAGTGTGCCACAACAGCATACAGCAAATAGGTATGTTTCCAAACAATCTTGCCACCTATTTTTCTGTACTACATTCTTAGAACATATTCTGACGACTATCAATGTTCATGAAGGTCTGAATGTCTCTGACTTGATCCCCTTTTACTGTTGCTGACCCAGGCTGAATAAAAAAAGTAAATTCATCTGGTTGGTTTGGGATTTTTTTTAATAATGACCTTGGCTTTTTGTTTTGCTTCATCACAATATAATTTCATCGTCTTTTTTGTTATGGGGTCCCTCTTCTCAGATATTGTGAGACCTTTTCTCCTCTACTGCAGATTTATAGCAAAAGTGATAATAAAAGGAAAACTGCTGTATCTATCCAGGAGATAAATTTTTTTTCCATGCAGGCAGAGAAGACAGATCTCTGAGCCAGAGACCTCCTCAGAAACCCTGCCTTGCAGGAGATTAAGGCTGGGGTGGTGAAGAAGCTGGAACAAGCTGCATGTGCTGAGAAGGGTCTAAGCAGACCTGTAGCATGTAGAAACATGCCAGAAGGATTTCTGGACTTCAGCGAGTCCTCCAGGACTAAATACCTGGAGAGTTTACAGCTATCATGATCTTCTTTTTGCCTGGCCTGCATCTATGGTAGACACTCTCAAACCTGTATTTTAAGTATGACTTAACATATACTTCATTTTACTGTTATTTGTATCACTAAGGCTGGAGCACCTTAATTAGTTCTGTTCAGAAATCAAGGGCCTGAAAAGGCATCTTGAATAGGAAGTAGGAGAGATGAAGCTGGACTAGAATTAAAAAAATACTCATAAAACAAAGTTTAGGCAGTGTAGGCTCCCAACTATTGAAATCATAGACAGCACAAAGCAACTGGACTGCTGGAAATTTTAGCATCAAGCTATAGTGAGTAGTGAGAGCACAAGAGTGCTGTGTCAGTAAATGCACATGTAAAGTTCTAAAAAGTGAGCATTGGAACAAGGGAAGTGCTTGGACAGCAGGGTCACTGAGAAGAGGTAGGTCTTGAGGTTCTCCAGCCTCTGAAGATCAAGATAGCTCTTTGAACACGTGGCTCTTCATTCCTATATCACTGTTCCAGGCATTTACACCAAACACAGCAAATAAATTATGCCAAGTCTCTTACAGACTTTTGGAGTACTCAGTCTCATGTTTTAAAGTAGGTGTCACCTTCCCTCTTACTTCAAGCTCATTTCAGCCCATTTCTCCAGGAATAGATCTCCTTCAGCTGTACAGTGGAAGTGGTCTTCTGAAGGGAGAGAAAGAGAGAAAGAGGGGTGAATTCAGAGTAGAGCACCCACTACAGATGTGGGGCAGCACAACCAGGGTGCAGGGCAGAGGAAGGCACTTTGAAATCAGATAGGCACTCTTCTTTACAGTTATGTGGGAGAGGATGAGGTTCATAAAAAAGAGAATAACAGATTCATGGATTCAATTAAGAGAATTGCATAGCACACAAAAACGAGGAAAGTATTCAGGGTGTATTTACTTTGCTCATGGACATCTGGATATTAAGTGTAGTGAAGCCAAAAGTTGAATGCACAGATGGTACTATATATGGCACAGCAAAAAATGTGTGGCATTTGCAGTATCAATGTCACCTCTCATATTACCTCTCTGCTTCGGAGATGTTCTTATGGAGCCCATTGCCACCAAATATGAGTCCAGTTCTTGGGTGGAAAAAGTTTTTAATATGTTGTTTCTCCTGTGGTTCCAAAGAGGATACACTGTGTCTCTGAATCTCTGTACAATAGACATGCCTGGTGCTTTACAGCAGTGGGAAAGCTGGCTGCTGGAACAGATTCCCATTCAGAAAAAAAAGTGGGTGGATTAGAAAAATAAGAGAAGTGCAGCAAGCTTTGGGAGTAAAGGGGGAAAGTATTAGAGATATAAATACCAGAAAATAACTGTAGTGTTTAGATACTAAACAAAGAAACAATATACTAGGATAAATTTACTCTTCATGTTAGTGTCTTGAAAAACAAGCCTCAATTCATTGGAGCCGGCAGATAGGAACCACTATGATGTTACCAACTTTCTCAGAAAGTATAACAAAAAGATTATCTTTCAATGAAAACATTTCACAAAACACTTCAGTAACCTTCAGAATCAGAAAGTAGCTTAAGACTGTTGTAACAAATATTTAGTATTCCCCATGTCCTGAAGCCATTTCTTGCTATTTACAAAGCTCTGTTAAGTTGGTGAGGATAATTTCATTGTTCTACCAATGCATCCACTGCAACTGCCTTTACTTTTAGGTTAGTAACAAACAGAAGAACTCAGTAATGTGCCCAATGAAAAGGGACACAGAGGTTATTTTCTTAAGGAGAGCATAATTTAAAATTAGGCCCTAATTTAGCAGCATCTTAGAAAGTGATTTTGTACCTTAAATGGAAAAATAATTTTGTAATTTTTGAATAATTGGTATTTCTGGGTACATGGCAACTACTTGCACTCTTATTTGCCAAAATTTTCACAGCAAAATAGATTCAGCTACTGTGCTTAAATATGTGCTTTATGCTACAGTATTTTTTATTTGTTATATTGCTCTAGAGGGACTGTGAATTTGATTTCTATATATGAAATGAACATCTCTATACTCCATGGTATTAAAATTAAATGTTTTAGCTGTAACAACAATTTCCCTTATTTATTGCCCCCTCTTTGTTTATTGCCTTTGTAATCATAGCTAAAATCTGACAAGAAGCTGCTTGAGTCTGGTCTCTTTGTAGTACCACAGAGTATACAACATACTTAGAGCATAAGTGAAATGAAATTATAATAAAAATCTAGAAGAGTTTGCATGTAAGTAGGTATGATTTTATCATAGGAAACATTTTAAAATTGCATTATAATTGGAAATTGTAGCATTGGGAATTATTTTCGTAGCCCTCAGAATTGTGGGTAAAAATTACAAATAGTATATATAAGAATGTTGGTATTCACTGTGTCAAAGGAAATAATCTGTTAGCAAAAATTCAATTTAGTCAGTATTGGTAAAGTAGAAAAAACATAAATATAAACTAATTTGGCATGATCAGATATGAAACACCATATATTTCAGATACCACAGTGTGATTCAAGAGAGCAAAGATGGTTTTGTTCTGTTTCAGTCTTTGCAAAAGGGGGTGCACTGAGGTTTCTTAAAAACTTCAGAACATTTCTAGAGTAAATAATGAAAATGTCAATAATTTCTTGGACATGCAGCATAGACTTACTTTAATATATGGAAGAGGGTCTTTTTAATGTTGGCCCAAGCTTTAGGCTGGTATAGGTGAATATAGTTCCACTGCAATCAGGGTGAAATACCAGGATATCATAAAAAGCACTGGGGTGCATTATGAAGAGCACTGCCAGCAGTTCAAGGGAGGTGACTGCCCCTCTACTCAGCCCTGGTGAGGCCTCACCTGCAATGCTGTGTCCAGTTCTGGGCTCCTCTGTACAAGAGAGACATTGAGCTCTTGGAGTGAGTCCAGCAGATGACTATGAAGGTGATTAAGGGACTGGAGCATCTCTCTTAGGAAGAAAGACTGAGAGTGTTGGACATGTTCAGCCTCAAGGAGAGAAGACTGAGAGGGGACCTCATCAGGTATTTGAAGGGAGGGTGTCGAGAAGTTGGATCCAGGTCCTTCTTGGTGGTGCCAAGCAATAGGACAAGGGGCAGTGGGAATAAATGGACCATGCACTGCACCACGTTGCACAGAGAGATTGTGGAGTCTGCCCCACTGGACATATTCAAGAACCATCTGGACACAGTCCTATGCTATGTGCTTTGTAGGAACCTGCTTGAGCAAGGAGCTTGGAACAAATGACCCACTGTGGTCCCTTCCAACCTGACACATTCTGTGAGTGTGTGAACTGTCAATGCATTGCATCAGTAGGGAGTCAGCTTTGGGGTACCAACTATGACAGCTGCTGACATGTTGCTTACACTTTTGCTTTAGCAATACTTTGTCATTGGCTACATATTTAATGCATAATAGCACATATGAACATATATTACCAACCTATCCACCTCTTAACCCAGGTGCTGATATCTGTCCTTTAAATAAGAGGGTGTTTACGAATGTGGTGAAACATAGCAAAGTAATTTATTTGTTTATTTCTATTTTATTAGTATTAATTAATTAATTTCCCAGAATAAGATAAATGCTGTGGCAGTATTCACAATCATAATTTAACATTCCTTAAAAATTGGCTTTGTCTGTCACATCTTTTTCACATTTCCTTGATATTTAACTGTCTCCATACAAGGTATAATACCTGTAGGCAAAGGTACAGAAGAATATTTGGGAGTACTTTTGCTGGAGCCTTACCACTAAAACAGCTACAACCTTTAAATATCTAAATGTAGACTTCTACCGCTGTGCCAAACTCTGCCTGTAGGACTCTGGTGGTCTTTAAGTTTCCCTAAAGATTCTCAAAGAGGTTGCATTCAGACCCAGTGTGATATGCCTGCTCCCCATGAAAGGTCTGACACTTGCTCTTTATTCCCTAGGGATGGAGAGAAGCACTGCAGTCAATACATCCCAATTTCTTTGGCCACACAGCCCTCTAACTAAAGAGTAATTTGCTGCATAAATGTCTGAATCAACCACCTGAGTTTTTCTTTAGCCTTTGGAAAAGCTGATTAGTTCATACCAAACATAGCTGTATTGCCCAATGAGAGTTTGTTTATCAGCCCCACTCTCACAGGTAGGTAACTGTGACAAGACTCATTGCTGAATAAGTTCCTGCTGGAAATAGTATGGAGTTTCTTTCAAAGCCACACCTGTTCATATGATACAAGCCTCTTAGGTGAGCTGCCTGCTCTCTCATGGCATTAAGAAACAGAATGTCACAGGCCAATAAAAAGCAAGGTAAGGCCATATTAAGCACACAAACATATGTGCAAGAAAACAGCTTTAGACTGCAGAGAAACACTGCCTATTTAACCTTATCTAATGTTTTTACTCTCTCACACACACACACAAAACAATTGGTGTCTGAGCATTATTTCTATTTGTTCGAGAGGGAAAAAAAATGAAAGGGCAAAGAAAAGATTACTAGGAGGAGATGCATAAAAAGTTTCTGATTCAACTGTGATGAAGTCAGCTGAAGACAAAATGCCTACTGGTTTCCACAAGTGTCCTGGATCTTATGGTTGTGATACACAGAAACAGAATACAGCCTTTCCATATTCAAACTTACAAAAATTAGATGCCTGAAAAGAATCTGTAACTGTAATAAAAAAACAGAACAGGTCACTAAGAAATGGATGAGAAGATATAATCTTGTCATAGTCCCTTGGAATCCTTGGAGGATGCAGTAATTTGTAGACCCTTGATTCCTACTTATCAAAACCAACTGTCACACCTTACACTGACACCATGGGTTTGGAATACATGATGCAATGGAACAATGGCTCACGATGATGAGCATGCAGAATTAACCTGTCCCCTGTATTACAGCTGATCCACCCAGTTATGACTCACTGGTAAAGGACTGAACTTTTTGTCCTAAGGCAAAGGGCACAGGAGCTGTGTCTCTCAGACACAGTGCCAGTGCTGTCATGACCTATCCAAGTGCACTCTAGATAAGACTAAGCCAAGAGCAGTTTTTTTCATACCACAGGGATTTTTGGCACAGAGAGACAAGTAGAAGGCTTGTAAAAAAGCAAGACAGATCAAAAACCCTGCTTTCACTTTCACACTCTGGGCTGAGGTCTCAAAGCTACCTGAAATTGGGGCAAATCACTCAATCATTTGTTTGTTCACTTTTGTCAGTATCTGAAACAGATCACACTCCTGAACAAGGTGAAATTTTGATGGACCCTGCAGCTGTTCCCACTGTTTCATCCTTGATGTCCAGATTGATATCACTTAACACAACAACAACCAGCTGCTTATACTTCTGTTCCTTGCAAGACTGTGCTCTTACAAATGTAAGCAGGGCTGACAACAGACACTAGTGGTTGCTAAGACCAGTTGGTTCCAGAAGCAGGTGAGTAGATATTCCATTACAAGGGCATCCTTTTGGAGAGCATTCTACCATTTATCCATACCAAATCACCTTAATTCCTATCTGCACATCTTTATAAACCAGTCACTCTCTGGGTCAACCTGAAAATCAAACTGAAGAGAACTCCTGAGTAAAATAGAAGTCACTACCTGAAAAGACCACGATGCCAAGAGCTCTAGTAACCCCCCATCTCTTCTAGTGCTCAGCAGTCCCCAGCATCAAACCAGTTCAAGCAACACCAAACAATTTAGTATTTACAACAAACTAAAGCAGGTTTTGCTTAGGGAAAGGAAAATGTACATAGAATTTGCTAATTCACTATCTAAGAAATAGAGTTCATTCTTCAGAGATGACTCCATTGAAAAAATCAAAGTGTAGCCTTCTCTCTCACCTGTTGTACACCTGAATATAAGAATATTCCTTTGCAAAGAAATTTAGAAGAGCGTTAAACAGTAGTGCTTTTGTAATGGGCTTAAATAGTAACTGAAACTTGATCACTTCCTCAGCAGTTTTCCTCACATTTTCAAGGAATAAGTCCTATCAAGGACAATGTAGCAACACAACAAAGGATGATCTTTCTTTTGCAAAGAACAGGAAAATGCTATGGAAATACTGAATGTTTTTAGAAAGAGAAACTCAGATTACATCGTTTATATTGGTTATCTACAGAGAAACTTGAAAACTCAGGTTTCAAACTGTGTCTAGACTCAATGTACATTAGTCTTCTGAGCCACTTAACAGCTGCTTCACTGAGAGTGGTAATTAAATAACCACAGCAAAAATACAAAAGACGAACAACACAGGAAGGTTGGCAGATCAGTCATCTCAGGTCACCCTGATTGCTTCTAACTGGATGCACAGCCCTGTGCAAACCCAGTCTATAACTGCTGTGGAAAACGGGCACAGGTCAGATTAGACGATCCCTGTGAGCTGGGTAAGGAACATTTGAGGCACCAATCACAAACACTCTGCATGAAGGACTTCACTGTTCCAGCTAGTCTCGGCTCACCACACCCTGTGCACCTCCTAGACGTGCAGGAGTAGCTACTGAAGTCATGACCTATCAGCCCACTTCAGCACACAACTTTGAAAATGACTCTGCTATTGCAAGTCCTGAGAAAAACAGTTCTTTTGTTCTGGAAAAAAACACTTCTCTGATTGAAATAGCAGGTCTGAACTATGCTATAAACACATAACACAACCTGGAACAGCAGAGCTTCTCAGGTGCCTGTTACTTGCAACTCCTCTAAAAAAATGCAAGCATAGCTAATACAGGATGTATACCTGTATTAGATGTGGTAAATAAGATGTATTCCCAAAAAAGAGTTGGGAAAACCTGCTTAATGTGGTTGTGAAATATATTTGCACAGCGGCTTTTATCACATTCCTGTTACCACTATTACTGAGTTCAGTTTCACAAAATAAAGGAACTGGGATATCAGAAAGCATTGTGGTAAGATAGAGGAGCAGCAATAATAGCTAAATGAGCAACTCTGGAATTATTAGTATCTGATTGAAATATTGTGTTAACAACTATTTAGAAACAACTGTTTATAAACCTTTTCAGGAATAGTGTTTAAAACAGCTTTTTAACATAGTATTTTTTAAATGCCATATAAATTTTCCTCTTGAAAATTTTAGCTGTGTATTTTTGTCTTTAGGTTATACTGCCCTCAGGTTCTTTCAGCAGCACCCAGGCAGAAATTGAACAAATCAAGATGTTCCTTTCAAACAGGGCTATGAATCTGTGACCCTTTGTGATGAGAACCAAGTACAGGGCTAGAACAAATGTCTCAGTGTATTCTGGCTACTTACACATAATCTTTCTGTCCATCTTCAGTTTGTACCTCCACTCATATTGCAGGAAACTGCATGCAAATACTCACAGATATGAGAAAACAGATCCCAGCACCCCATAAAGGAGTGCAGAGTGATTCCTGGATGCTTGACAATTATGTAGTTGTTGGGAAAGATTCAAATACATCTCATATCTTTGCAGCCATTTGGGAAAGAGGCATTCCTTAGGGACGCCTCTGACAAAGCTAATGGTGTATGATGAAGCTAATTTCAGTTCTTGAGATATAAGTAAGAAATTCTGTGAGATATCTTGGACTATATTCAATCACAATCTTCTTGTCAGTGTCTTAATGTGGACTTCAGAAATTGCTGGGCACTCAGCTTCAAGGCAAGGCTCAGCCTGACTTCTAAGACAGATATCTTTCTAAAGCACTTATTCCCTCCACCCTCTAAGCTTTGATAAGTAATGACCAAAACACCTTTACAATTTTGCTCACTGATCTGACCAAAGCAGTTTTGCTTCCAGGCAGTCACAGCTGTTGTAGCTGAGAAAGAACTGTGAGCTTTCCAGCTGCTTCTGGATCTGCTTTGCCTGAGCTCAGGAACCACCTAAGCTACTATTTTTGTACCGTGGTGCCAGTGTCGGGGCTCAGGAGTTTCTTAAGGACTAATCTCGGTATCCATAGATGCATTTAAATTTATTATGTGTGCCTATATGTATTCTTGGAGCATCAAATGCTTGTTCTTGGAAGCAACAAACATTACCTTTAGATCTGGCATCCCATTCAGTCTTGAAAGCATCACTATTTAGTTCACTTCTGTGCTAGATTCTGTTCCCTGGATTTCACACTTTTTGGCTTTTACTCTTGTCTCATAAAATCACTCATGTTTTTGATTCCCAAAGGGGTTCTCTGACCATAATTTCCGTTCTGTTGCTCCCTGTCCAAATTCTTTCCCCCAGTTCAAGACCTTGATGTATGTCTTTGGTTCCTAAGCCCCCAAACAACCTGCCCTTCATTCAATCCACTAATACCTGGGAACGTGCTCTTGGGTATCCTTGCTCGGGTTAACAAGAATGCAACAGTTTTGCAGTAAAAAGGGTTGAGAGATGCAAAAAACCCTGAGTGCCTGCTTGGATCTGGCAAGTGGAAAAAGAAACTTAATTACATGTTTCTAATGGTAGTATACCCTTAACTTGCACTCAGGATCTTTAATTTCCAAGAAGGTTTGCATTGATGAAAACTCA
Source organism: Bombycilla garrulus (assembly GCA_013400315.1). Lineage (NCBI taxonomy): Eukaryota > Metazoa > Chordata > Aves > Passeriformes > Bombycillidae > Bombycilla > Bombycilla garrulus. The sequence goes on from VXBU01012181.1 coordinate 29,874, forward strand.
GAAACTCTCCTGTAGAATGAATGCTTACCCTTCTGAAAATCATGCCGTCTATTTTGACTAGTATTCATTAGTAGCTATGAGGGTGATTAGGGATAGGCGATCGGAAGATATCGCCTTGTACAGGCAGACAGAACCTCACCCCTCAACAGTTAAGAGTCACTTAACCCTCCCTTTGTTAGCCAGCAACACCCGGTTTATGACGCAAGCAGAAGGAAGTGATGAAGTAAACCCAAGTTATATAACCCCATGCAACCCGTTAATAAACGCCATTTTGCCGCCCACCAGACTGGTGTCTGCGAGCTTATGGCCCGAGCGGCCTGAGGTTGGCTGCCTGAACCAGGTTGCCACGCCTCAGTGAAGGCAACATAGTTATCTGATCAATTTGCAATTTTGCTTGATTTTTTCCTTATCTTTATAAAACTGAGATAGCCATAGAAGATATTGGCCATTATGAGGTGATGTCAATGGCTAATTGAGTTCCATGAACAAAACAAAAAGTTATAGTCCCAGCAAAAAGTCCATGCATAGTGTGTATCCAAATGGACAATAACAGTAAGTATTTTTTTTTAAGACACTTGTGAAAAAATCCAACTTTTTTCTCAAAACTATTAATGAAAAATGTAAATTTAAAATATGCTTTAGATAAAAATGTAAATGTAAATTACTTTCTTCTTCCCTCTCTATGCATGTACTCAATGCTTCTCAAACATGTTTCTTGGTTAAAAACAACAATTACATTTTGATATATATTCTGCTCAGCATGTGAAATTCCATTTAAATACTGTTTTCAGATGAAGAATTATTTGCTCAGCTGGTGGGAAAATACAATGCTTATGCTGCCAAACCAGTAGCCAGTAGCTTACTCTGCAGGATCATGTTAAACACTAAGATGAAAGAAAGAGGTGCAAAATGAAGTTACTTCCATGTTTGGGAAGTAACACCAGTTTATCCAGCAGTCAGCTATAACTTTGGGGTTTACGACCACCAGAGGAAGCCCTGGGACATAAGAACACATGTGGAAAGGGAAGGGAATATTTAATAATAATAATAATAATTTCAGAAAAATAAGTATTAAATGTATGTTTATTCCAGGAAAATAAACTAATATTATGTAAAATTCAGGATAAAAGCAAGCGCTCTTCTATACTCAGCTCAACTGGTGGAGATATCCCCTGTGCATCCAGTGCCATAATAAATAATGCCTGCTTCTTAATGCTACATTGGTATTAATGAGCTTCATTTCATAGATTTTTTTTTTTTTTTGTAATAATACCTGCAACAAATTTGTACTTAAAAGGAACCGGTTTGCTTAATATTCCTTAGAGATAAGACTTCTAAAACACCAGAACAGAGAGATTATTTTTGAAGCAAAGCTAGCCCCAAAAGTGAGAGGCTTTAGAGCTTTAAAGAAACCCCAAACAACTCTGAGCCTGCATCTCCTATATCTTTAGAAGGGAAGCAAGGTCTGGAACACAAGTCCTGAGGGACTGGGGATGTTTAGCCTGGAAAAAAAAGGAGGCTCAGGGGTGACCTTATCACTCTGTACAACTCCCTGAAAGGAGGGTGTAGCCAGGTGGGGGTCAGCTTCTTCTCCCAGGCAACCAGTGACGGGATGAGAGGACAGTCTCTTAAGCTATGCCAGAGGATGTTTAGGCTGGACATCAGGAACAAGTTCTTCACAGAAGGAGTGATTGGGCACTGGAATGGAGTGCCCAGGGAGGTGAAGGAGCCGCTTTCCTGAAAGTGTTCAAGAAAAGACTGGACATGGCACTCACTGTCATGGTTTAGTTGACAGGGTGGTGTTAGGTAATAGGTTGGACTTGACGACCTCAAACCNGACAGGATGAGAGGACAGAGTCTCTTAAGCTATGTCAGAGGAGGTTTAGGCTGGACATAAGAACAAGTTCTTCACAGAAAGAGTGGTTGGGCACTGGAATGGGCTGCCCAGGGAGCTGGTGGCGTCACCATCCCTGGAGGTGCTTAAGGAAACAGTGGACGTGGTGAAGCACTTAGAGCCATGGTCTAGTTGGCAAGGGGCCTTAGGTCAGATGTTGGACTCCATAATTTTAAAGGTCTTTTCAACCTAGCTGATTCTGTGATTCTGTGAAATATATAGAGGTACAGATATAGATAGATTTACTGTTTTATTTTTTTCAGATATGAAAAATATCATAACTATCACTTTTTTAAAATCAGATGCTCTCACAACAAATCACATCTTTTTCTCACACCACCACACAGGGAGGGATTCCTGGCCATCCTCCTTGGCCTGTGGCTTCACAATAATCAAAATTCTGTGGCCAGATGTTTTTTGTTTTCCAGGAGGAAATGAAATGCCCCACAAGAAGCATATAATTTTTTTACAGGACATGTTTTAAAAAATAAAAGTACAGTAGTATGTAGATATGACAATTTTGTGATAATGTGAATATTGAAAAATAATGCCTTTTCATCTCAGAGGGATAATCCTTGTTCTGAATATTTCAAAATAAAAATGGAGACAAGAGGAGGTAAAGCAACAAAAAGAAAGCAGATGAAAACTGAAAAAAATTACCTTTTAACACTTAAATTATAACAAAGCCCCATTGTTCTTGCTCGTTGATATTTGTAAATTAAAAGGAGAAATTCTGAAGTATGTAACAGAGGACAAGCCAGAGGAAACCTTTGGAGGTGGGCCTTGGAGAACAAACCCTTACAAGATGTGGTTGCTGAAGTGAAGAATAATAACTTTGAAGGAGAGTAAGGGAAGACCAGTAAAGAAAAGGAAGATGTTCAAAGCCTATGAAGAAAAAAGGTTGAATAGGCCTGTATGAATAAGCAAACTCTCCTTATCAAAATCAAGCATAAAATGAAATCTTACAAGAGGTGAAACTGGCAGCTAAGAAGGAATACAGGCACACTGTCTGAGCACAGAGGGAAAGCCACAGTCTATCTGGAGTTGAATCTGATGAAGAATGTGAAGGACAGTGAAGTACCCTGTAGAAAAAGAAAGATCATAGAAAATGTAGGACCAGTGCTTAAGCAGGGAAGATACGTCATGACAAAGGACATGAATAAGACTGAATTACTCAGTGCCCATCTTCAGTAGAGGAAGTTCAGGTCAGGGAACATTGAATCGTACTAGACACATAGGAGACCATTCCACCTGATAGATGCACATGAGTGCTGAAGCAGTGGGCTTCTTCTGATGGTCTCTTAACACATCAGCAGAATATGGGAGGTTCCTGAGGACTAGGAGAAAGCAAATGTCCCTCCTGTTTTCCAGCAGGGCCACAAGTTACAGCCATAAAATTACTGATTTACTAACTGATTAGCCTCACCTCAATCCCTGTGGGAAGGTGATAGATCAACTATCCTGGAAGCCACTTCTAAACAAATGAAGAATAATAAAATGACTGTGAGTAGTTGGCATGAACTCATGCAGTGCGAACCAAACTTCTGTCTAGCCTTCCAGCTGGACTAGTTTGGTGAATAAAGGATGGTAACTGGAAGGTGTGAATCTGAACTTCAGGAAGGCTTTTACCACTATCTCCCACAATATCTTCATAGATAAAATGACAAGGAATAAACCAGGTAAGAGTGTGGTGAAGTGAACTGAAAGCTGGCTTGGGCAGCCAGGCTCCAAGTCTTGTGATCAGTGGCAAAAACTCCAGCTGGAGACTATTGGAATGCATCAACAGTCAATAGTGGGGCCAGTGCTGTTTGAACGCTCAGAAAGTTTGCAAATGATGCAATCTGGGAGGTGAGACTGATAACACACATGGGTGGATTGAAATTCAGAGGGATTTTGACAGCCTGGACAGATGGGCAGATAAGAACTACAAGGAGTTCAAGGAAGAACATTCCAGGTTCTGCATCTGGGGAGGAACACCCCAAGGCAGCAGTACACACTGAGGGCGGACTGTCTGGAAGGCAGCTTTGCAGAGAAGGACCTGGGGGTGCTGGTGGACACAAAGTTGACCATAAGCAGCAATGTACCCTTTAGACAGAGAAGGCCAACATCATCCTGGCTTTCATTGTTATGTGCACTGCCACTACATGTAGTAGTATGGAAATAGACTAGCTGATGGTCACAAAGATGACAGATACTGAACAATCTGACATGAGGAGTGACAAAAGAGATGGGATTGTTCAACCTGCAGAAGGCCTGAGGGAATGTTACCAATGAGCACAAATATCTGGTTGGGTGGAGTAATAAAGATGGAGACTGACTCCAAACTCAGCAAATTACTCTCAGTGACCCAGCTCAAGCAGTAAGTGGGAATAAATGATCTCTGGAGGTCTGTTCCAAACTCAACTATTCTGTGATTCTGCAAAATTATTTACCTTGGTTTTCTAAATGTAACTATTCTCCAAATATTCCACAATTTAATGCTGAGTGCATAAGCATAGTTATTTCCAACAGCAATACTTGGGAGATTTACGGCTTAATCAGCCTGGATGAATTTGTGAAGAAAAATACATATACCTGAAACATTATTTGAGTTTTGGTCTGTTTGTTTGGGTTTTTTTTAATTGCTTTCATGTTCTATTACAAAATTATTTCTGAAGATCAAAAGTACTGAGGCTTTATTCCTTTCAGATTTGTACTTTGAGATTTCACTGCAACACGCAGTTTTGACTTTTTCAACCCCTGAGTTCTGGTCTCTAATTTTTCTGGTGTTTAATTTTTTTGAGACACAGTACCAGACAAGACAAAGACTGTGTTATGGATAGCCTAGAACTACATTTGTTAAACCTCACAAGCCACTTCACATATGCAGATCAGATAGCTTGTTACTGCCAAATAAAGAGGATACTGGCAGAACTGTCTCTTTTTTGTCTCTTCTCTTGCTCCTACTAGACAGGCTTTTATATCTACAAGTGCTGTACGACTTAAATAAAGTTCTGAACTCACTTAGGCATGGAGGCTAACAAGCAGGGAGCAATTGCACAGATTTTTGTATCAAATCCAACTAATAACACTATACTTTTTCATAATCAAAACATTTAAACAAGAGGAAGATGCAAGGCAGAGTATTTACATAATAACAAACATGCAGAGCTGTAATGGACACATTTCTCTGATTTAATTAAAAGAAAAGGAACAAAAGTGGATTTTTAATAGAAGACAGACATCTCAGAGTTTAAATTACTAAAACCAAGTTTCAAAGACATACAATCCTAACCAAAGCATATTGTCTTTATAAAAAGGTATTTTACAAAGCAGCTTCAGAGTGCAGATGCATTAATGAATCTAATCATTAAGCAAAGAGAAAACTTCCACTGTCTGTCCCCTTAGTTTTATATTTTCATAAGGAAAATGACACATAAGCAAAAGAAAGCAAATTTATCTTTGTCCTCTATTTGCCCAGAACCTCAGTGGTACCATTCTAAACAGAAACAGTAACAGTAAAGTGTACAGTTGGAAACACTGATACAAATTCTGAAATAGCATTTCAGCAGATTTTAAATATAATTTTAAGTGTAATCCGGGTGACAAACTGTCTTACCATCTGAGGATGGAGAGTTAGATCAATTTTCTCTCTTGAAATCTTATTTAAGCAATGGTTTTCAACAGAAACTGTTGTTTAAGAAGAAAACTGGGAGGTCTGTATAGGGTTAACACCTTTCATAGATATACCAGTAAGAGAAACTTTAGTGGTTTTGGTTTCCACAGCCTTCTCAGCATTAATACCAGTATCACTACAGGCTAATCCACTATTGTTCCTTTGTTAACTAATTATATTTATCCCTTTTTATCAGTTCAAAATTACGTAAGTGTTTCTATTGCATCATTTTTGTTGTTGGAACAAGTCTCACATCTAGGCCACCTAGGACCTTTATGATTGAGATTTCTATTAATCTTTTTCAGTCTGCAACAAACTACACTCAAACACTGTTAAAATTAATCATTATTTTGGAAAAATGATGAATGAACCAAGAACAGCAGCTTTATTGGACATGGGAGGTCTAATTTTGTTTTTAATTTAAACACAGTACACATTTGCATTAAGTCCCAAGCACTTGATTAAAACACCAGGGTGTATTATGCCCCAAGGCATAACGAGGAGGCAGTTTTGCCCACTTGAAGAACACTGCTCTCTGTGAATTGTTGCACTCCACACATATACAGAGGGGAGACCAAGTGTACGTCCCCTGCTACTAAGCTGTCACATCTCCAAGCAGCCCCATGCTTCAGGCAACCTTTACTCTTTGCTCCCCTACTAACCTTAATATACCTGCTGAAATAATCCATGTGGCAGCAAATTTGACTAGAGAAGTTGCTCAGGTTGAAGGCTTTACCATACCTGATTTTTCTCCATTACAATCCTGAAAGTATATTGAAGATTCTGGTTTTAAACCATACATCAACTTGAACATTGAGTGCTGCAGCTTTTTACCTTAAACACCTAATGAGAGAGCTCTTTCTCCCCATAAAACCAGAGGGCAGAATGAAGTCCCAGAGAGGATGGCAGAAAGGTGGATCCTTTTCCAGACAAAGTTATTTATACTAGCTTGGTGTTTTCCTGTGGGACATTGCTTGAGGACTGCTCATTCATCAGTACAGGTGGCTGAAGTATAGGAGTCAGTACCTTTATTCATTTTATGTATGAAGAAGCCTCAGCAAAGTTTGTTTGCATGGAGCCATTAACCCTACCTGTTGCACAATAAACAGCCTCTCAATCTAATCTCCCAGGCAAACACTTTCTAGGACAAAACAGAAGCTTTACTGCTTATACTGCTTTAAAGGTTAATAAACTGTGATTGTTTGCTTTACTGGAGGCAGGACCTCAATCTTCCTCAATTCCCTGTAGTGTCATATTTTAAGCCAAGATAATACTCTTTTGCATAGGCTGTTTCTGCCTTAGAAGAGAGATGCAAGCCAACCAGGTAAGTGTTATATGAGTATATTCCAAAAATTCTGACGTTATCAGCTCTGAATTCTCTGACTCAACCAGTCTTGTTACTATGCCAGTGTTGAGCATGACAATTCAAATCATGGCTAAAAATGCCTATAAAGCTCATTGAGGCAATCTTAAATCAATATAAATGTGATCATTAGACTCTAAATGCAGGAACAAATAGAAGAAAACCTGCCACTTTCAGTTACAAATGACATACAAACACAATAGGGGAATTTGAAAATTAAGGTAATTTGTTTTACTTGAAGTTATTTTTAAGGAAGTTATAATCAGAAATCACTGAAGCCAGTGAAAAGGCATGTTGCTGGCCCCATGATTTATTTATGTGGAAACTAACATTAACCAGGAACTAAAAGACTACACAGGCAGTGTTCGCTCTAGAATGGACTGATACCTCACCTGTTCTTTCCAGTTATTGGTAGCTTTTCACATTTAAATTATACTTTTAATTTGGTCGATTCCACACCAGGTGATATCCCACCTTTTCTGGCACTAAGTTGCCTTTAAATTGCTATATCCTAACTTCTCACATACAACTAGAGCTAACTTAAAACAGTTTCTGCAGTTATAGTTTTCAGAACCACAACTGAGTTCTTAGCAGAATTTATGAACGCTCCTTTACGTACATTAAGGAGAGCTGTGGAGGGAAAAAAAACTATTAGAGAACATGCACACACTGCAATGTTCAGCTTGTGTTACTGATCAAGACTCCTGAGAAAAAGTATACCTTCTCATTACATGTAAACATAGTCTCTTATGTAAGGCAGTGCTTATTCTGGCAAGTGCAGTATGCAGGCACAGCTAGTCAAGTAATTTTATCCTCCTACAGCATACCCCAGATTAATGGAGTTAAATTTAAAACAGTTAATGCAACGCACGTTTGCCTATTACACAATAAGCAAGAAAAAAGATAACTTAATATTTCTGACCCCAGATCAAAACTGGTGAAATGTAAAAAAGAGCAGAAGTGTTGGGAGGTTTCTACATACGAACCCCTCAAAAATGGAGCTACATCATAGTAACAGGAATTGCCATAAACACTGTAATGAAATAAAGGCAAGAATAGCAGGGTCAGAGGATTATTAATGAGCAAGTGACTCTTTCACTAACTGGGCACTAACTAAAACGTAGCCAAGGCTGGTAGTTACCAGGCTGCTTTAGCACTGCTTGGGGTCCACAGACGGCAGTATGACTGCTGGAATTGCCCGAGACCTTGGAGCAGCCACTCTTGACTCAGAGTTCAGCACCGCCAGCAACTCACAGGTGCACACCTATGCTAGAAATAGCAATCCCGTCTTGCAGCATTCAACATCACCAACAAACTGTTTGGACTCAAAGCAATAAAGAAAAATAACAAAGGCCATGCAGCGCTATATCAGCCCCCCTCTACTAGATCTCAGAATCACAGAACAGTTAGTGTTGGAAGACGCCTCTGGAGATCATCCCGTCCAGCCCCCCTGCCAAGGCAGGGGCACGTAGAACAGGTGAACCAGGAATAAGTGCAAGTGGGTTTGGAATGTCCCGGGACAAGGTGACTTCATGACCTCCTTGCGTAGCCTGTTCCAGTGCTCTACCTGCGTAAAGAAGTTCTTTGTCACGTTGAGAGGAGCTTCTCGGTGAAACTTCTGATTTAGTTTACGGCCAGTGTTCCCTGTCCTGTCGCTGCGCCTCGCCGAAAAGACTCTGGCACCTTGGTCTTGGCACCCGCTTTTGAGATATTGATATGCATTAATGAGATCCCCCTTCTCTCTTCCAGATTGNCGCCCTCGGGCCGCCCGCGCCTCGCCTCGCCTCGCCTCGTCTCGCTCCGGCGCCGGCTCCTGCCCGGGCCTCCGCGCCCCCCGGGGATGGCGGTGCTGGCCCTGGCCTCGGAGGGACTCGCCATCTTCGGGCTCATCCTCTTCGTCGTGCTCTGGCTCATGCACTTCATGTCCATCATCTACACGTAAGCGCTGGGGTGCGGGGGGATGGCGCCGGCGTTGTTCCGTCACCCACCCGCCATCGCGCCCGGAGCNAGATCATCCCGTCCAGCCCCCCTGCCAAGGCAGGGGCACGTAGAACAGGTGAACCAGGAATAAGTGCAAGTGGGTTTGGAATGTCCCGGGACAAGGTGACTTCATGACCTCCTTGCGTAGCCTGTTCCAGTGCTCTACCTGCGTAAAGAAGTTCTTTGTCACGTTGAGAGGAGCTTCTCGGTGAAACTTCTGATTTAGTTTACGGCCAGTGTTCCCTGTCCTGTCGCTGCGCCTCGCCGAAAAGACTCTGGCACCTTGGTCTTGGCACCCGCTTTTGAGATATTGATATGCATTAATGAGATCCCCCTTCTCTCTTCCAGATTGAATAGGTCCAGCTCCCACAGTCTCTCCTCAAAGATGCTCGGCAGCACCGGCAGTACCCGGCTGCCCTCGATCCCTGCCTCTGTGCATAAGGGGCCGCCGTCTCCTCACCAGTCAACACCAAAGTCGGACGACACGGGGTCAGCACCCCACCCCGGTGGCCGGAGCGGGCGGGGCGGGCTCCACCCGCCCCCAGCCTACCGCCGAGGCCCCGCACCTCCCTGGGCGGCCCGAGGGGGACGGACCCAAGGTC